>CM016623.1:52430687-52938113 GCA_005393395.2 Gossypium australe | reverse complement strand
TAAATCCCCTGTAATATAACTCATAGAGTATTGTCGGGATTACCAGTCCAGGCTAAATCCCCTGCAACGACAATTACTCTAATGAGCTTGGATCTGAATTACCAGTCCAGGCTAAATTCAGACCTAAGGATTACCCGTCCGGGCTAAATCCATTTTCCACATATTCTTCGGGAGGGCTATATCAGGATAGGATCACCCGTCCGGGCTAGATCCTTTTACCGTCAATTCCTTTTCAGAGATCCATCGAATTCCTTTCATTCAACCGGGATTTCTTTCCCTTTTTATCAAATATATCAATGTTCATCATCTTCATACAATGAACATTCAAATTATATCCACATCAATAACATACATTTCAAGCATCTAAGAATATAATTCAAGTTAATGAACTTACCTCGATTCTAGTTTGTATACAAAATCTACTAATCCGGAACTTTTTCCTTTCCTCGATTTAGCTTTGTGTTTGAGTTTTCGGATCTAAATAAATAAATTCAATTATCAATTCAATACATTTCATGTTCACATGTAGCATTCATTATAATTCTATTACTATTTATAGTTCATTCAAAGCTGTCTACTTGAGTCATAGTCACTAAATTATTTATTTTTCGAGCTACAGAACTCCAATGAAGAACCGTAATTTTCCTTGAAACTAGACTCACATATTCACACCATAAAATTTTCATAATTTTTGGCTTAGCCAATTAGTACAGTTTATTCGTTAAAGTTTCCCCTGTTTCATTGTTTGACAGTTCTGCTATCTCTTCACAAAATCTCAGATATCTCACTGTACAGAATTAAAATAATGTTTTTGTACCATAAAAAATAGACTCACAAGGATTCTAAGAATATAAACCACTCCCCATAATTATTTTTATTCAATTTTTTATGATTTTTCAAAGTCAGAACACAGGGAACCCGAATTCATTCTGACCTTGTCTCACAAAACCTATATATCTCATGATTTACAATTCTATTGCTTACAACGTTTCTTCCATAAGAAACTAGACTCAATAAGCTTTAATTTCATATTTTTTCCATCTTCTAATTCAACTTCTACAATTTATGGTGATTTTTCAAAGTTAGACTACTGCTGCTGTCAAAAACTGTTTTAGTGCAAGCTGTTATTACCATTTTTCCCCTAAACTTTCAATGAATGATAATTTCGTCCCTGCTCAATTAACCTCTCAATTGAGCTTATTTTCTCAATTAACACTTTATTATATCACTTTAAACTACTTTATAACCTTTTGGAAATCATAATTTCAGTAATAGACTTTAATTCCAAACACTTTCATAATTAGGTCCCAAAAATCAATTTCTATTGAATTACCTAATAAAATCATCTCTTAAACGAATTAAGGCTTAAATTTCATGCTATTTCATCATAAACTTACATAAACCAACCATGGTGGCTTTCAATTTCATCCATGAAATCAAAGACTAATGATTTAATGATAGGACCTAGTTGTAAAAGTCTTTAAAACACAAAATTACAAGAAATAGGCAAGGATTCACTTACTTGGTGCAAAATTATGATATACCAGCTTAGATACCCCTCCTATGGCGTTTTTTGCTGATGAGAGTGAAGAAAAATGAAGAATTTCTAGATATCCCTATTTAGTCCTAGTTTTATTTAGCAAATTTTGTTATTTTCCCATTTTACCCTTATTTCTCCTTATTTTCTTGCTGATTTCATACCTTCGCCGTCCAGCCCAATTAGACCTTGGGTCTATTTTTTTTAAGCCCTCTTTATTTTATCATTTAAACTATTTAATCATTTTTTCATAATTTTGTATTTGTTACAATTTAGTCCTTTTCATTTAATTACATACTCAAACGTTAAAATTTTCTAACGAAATTTTAATACCACATTACTAACATTTTATAAATATTTATAAAAATATTTCCTACTCAATTTTATGAGATCAAGGTCTCGATACCTTGTTTTTACCCAATTCCTTCAATAATTCCTTTTTCTAACTAACCACTAAATCGGTAAAATTTTTCTATCGATATTTTAATACGATTTTCCTATCATATAAATATTCATGCAAAAATATTAAAATAAATTTCTCTTTAAATCGGATTTATGGTTACGAAACCATTGTTCCGATAACCTTGAATTTAGGCCATTACAACTCTCCCCCCTTTTAAGGATTTTCGTCCTCGAAAATCTTACCAGTAAAGAGGTTTGGATATTGTTTCCTCATTGTCTCCTCCGGTTCCCATGTCGCTTCCTCAATCCCATGCTTTTGCCATAATACTTTCACTAAATTTATTTTTATTTCTAAGCTCCTTTGTTTCCCGTGCCAATATCTTGACCGGTTCTTCACTGTAAGTCATATCCGGTTGAATCTCCACTTCTGTCGGAGAAATAACATGTGAAGGATCTGACCGATATCGTCGTAGCATAGATACATGAAAAACATTATGAATTCTATCAAGTTCCGGTGGTAATGCCAATCGATAAGCGACCGGTCCAATTCTTTCTATAATTTCATATGGCCCGATAAATCTTGGACTCAATTTACCTTTCGACCAAACCGAGAACTTTCTTCCAAGGAGACACTTTCAGGAATACCTTGTCACCGACCTGAAATTCAATCTCTTTTCGTTTAAGATCGGCATATGATTTTTGGCGATCGGAAGCTGCTTTTAAATTATCCCGAATAACCTTTACTTTTTCTTCTGTTTCCCAGATTAAATCAACTCCATGTATCTTCTTTTCACTGAGCTCTGTCCAATATAATGGTGTTCTACATTTTCTACCATACAAAGCTTCATACGGACCCATTTTAATACTGGACTGATAACTGTTATTGTAAGCAAATTCAATCAAAGGTAGATATCTCTCCCAATTACCCAAACTCTAGTATACAACATCGGAGCATATCTTCCAATACCTGAATTACACGCTCAGATTGGCCATCTGTCTGAGGATGAAATGCAGTGCTGAAATACAACTGAGTACCCAAGGCTTCTTGCAATTTGTCCCAGAAACGAGACGTAAACCGAGGATCTCTATCTGATATAATGGAGACAGGCACTCCATGTAGCCTGATAATCTCAGATATGTACAGTTTAGCCAGTTTATCTAAAGAATAATCCATACATACCGGAATAAAGTGCACTGACTTTGTCAATCGATCAACAATCACCCAAATAGCATCTTTTTTCCTCGGAGACAACGGTAACCCCGATACAAAATCCATAGTGATTCTTTCCTATTTCCATTCCGGTATAGTAATTGGCTGAAGTAACCCCGAAGGTACCTGATGTTCAGCTTTAACTTGCTGACATATTAAACATCTTGATACAAACTCAGAAATATCACGTTTCATACCTGGCCACCAGTACGTCTTCTTCAAATCATTATACATTTTATTACTTCCCGGATGTACAGACATAATACCACTATGAGCCTCGTGTAAAATCTTCTGTATGAGCTCTGAATTCTTGGGTACACATACCCTATCTCTGAATAATAAACAACCATCAATCCCCACTTGAAATTCAGAATCAGTACCTGACTCACATTGTGCCCGTTTAACCTGCAACTTTTCATCATTCTTCTGAGCTTCACATATTTGCTGTAGAAATGTCGGTTTAGCTCTCAACTCAGCTATGACCGAACCATCATCAACCAAAGACAATTGAGCATTCATAGCTCGCAAAGTAAACAGAGATTTTCGGCTTAAAGCATCAGCAACAACATTAGCCTTACCCGGATGGTAATCAATAATCAAATCATAGTGCTTTATCAATTCAAGCCACCTGCGCTGTCTCAAATTCAAATTTTTCTATGTCATCAAATATTTCAAGCTTTTATGATCAGTATAAATATGACATTTCTCACCGTACAAGTAATGCTGCCATATCTTCAATGCAAATACAATAGCAGCTAACTCGAGATCATGTACCGGGTAATTTCTTTCATGTGGCTTAAGTTGTCTTGAAGCATAGGCTATTACTTTACCTTCTTGCATCAAGACACAACCTAAACCATTTAATGAAGCATCACTATAAATAACAAATTCCTTACCTGGTTCAGGTTGTACCAACACAGGTGCTTTCGTCAATAAATCTTTCAATCGATCAAAACTCTGCTGGCATTCATCAGTCCACTCGAATTTAACATCTTTCTGCAACAAACGGGTCATCGGAGAAGCTATCATAGAGAACCCCTGTACAAATCTCCGATAATAACCAGCTAAACCCAAGAAACTTCTAACTTCAGATATATTCTTCGGTGGACTCCAATTAATAATAGCTGAAATTTTAGTCGGGTCTACCCTGATGCCTTCGGCTGATACAACATGTCCAAGGAAACCCACTTCTCGGAGCCAAAATTCATATTTACTGAATTTAGCATAAAGCTTCTTCTCACGCAGGATTTGCAACACTATTCTCAAATGTTCTGCATGCTCATTTTCATCTCGAGAATAAACTAGAATATCATCAATGAAAACTACAACAAACCTATCTAAGTACGGTCTGAATATCCGATTCATCAGATCCATAAATACTGCAGGTGCATTAGTCAGCCCAAAAGGCATAACCAGAAACTCATAATGCCCATACCTGGTTCTGAAAGCTGTTTTCGGTACATCTGACTCCTTTACCCGTAGCTGGTAATAGCCCGATCGGAGATCAATCTTTGAGAATACTGTGGCACCTTTCAGCTGATCAAATAGATCATCAATCCGGGGCAACGGGTACTTATTCTTTATAGTTGCCTTATTGAGCTGCCGATAGTCGATACACAATCTCAAAGACCCGTCTTTCTTTTTCACAAACAGAACCGGAGCACCCCAAGGTGAATGACTCGGTCTGACAAAACCTCTATCAACAAGTTCCTGTAACTGTATCTTTAATTCTTTTAATTCCGTAGGAGCCATTCGGTATGGAGCTATGGAAATCGGAGTAGCTCCCGGAATCAAATCTATAGAGAATTCCACTTCCCTTTCTGGTGGCAACCCGGGTAACTCCTCTGGAAACACATCAAAAAATTCGCATACCACTGGCACTGCCTGTATCTTTGACTCAGATACCTTGGTATCGAGTACATAAGCAAGAAAAGCATCATACCCCTTTTTAACATACCTCTGAGTAGCAATAACTGAAATCACATCAGATAATCCCTCTGTCTGATCAGATTTAACCCGGAGTAATTCGCCATTCTGACACTTCAACACAATATATTTCTGTTTACAATTTACTACTGCATCACGCTGAGTTAACCAATCCATACCCAATATCACATCAAACTCATCAAATGGCAGTAACATCAAATCAGCCAGGAAACAGTAACCTCTTACTATCAATGGACAATTTTTACAAATTTTATCCACCAAAACAGATTGGCCCAGGGGGTTCGAGACTTTAACCACAAATTCAGTAGGTTCAATAGATAAATCTTTAACACATGCAAGCTTTATACATATATATGAATGCGTAGAACCGGGATCAATTAATGCAGTAATATCAGTGTCAAGTAAAGAAAATGTACCAGTAATAACATCGGGTGCTGAGGCATCTTCTCTGGCACGAATGGCATATGTCCTAGCAGGTGCTCGTGTCTCAGGCCTGCCTACAGTGTCTTTTGCAGCTCCTCGGCTACCACTAACATTACCGGATGGTCGAGATGGTCTACCCCTTGAAACTGGATTACTCGGTTTAGATATCTGTTCCACTTCTTTTTCACCTCTTTCTGGACAATCTCTGAGGAAATGGTCAAAAGAACCACATCGGTAACAAGCCCCGCTCTTAAATCAGCATTCACCAAAATGAGCTTTATTACAATACTGGCATCTCAGCTTAGGGGTACCAACACTGCCAACACTGGTCACTGATGGAGTGGAAGGTCTTGGATTAATGCGTTGAGAACCTCGTTCTCTGCCTGAATACCCAGTGACCGAGGTAGAACGATCCAGGTACTTCTGCAATTTCTTTGGAGCAGAAAACTGAGATTTTCCCATTGGTCTTTTACTAGAAATTCAAGCTTCCTTCTCAGCCTGTTTCTTTTCTTTGCTCAATTCTTCTGCTTTATAAGCTCGCTCTGCCAATATAGCAAACTCTCGAATTTCAAAAATTTCGATCAATAGCTTAATGTCTTCATTCAACCCTTCTTCGAATCTTTTACACATTTCAGCTTCTGACTGGACCCATTCTCGAGCATATTTACTCAACCGAACAAATTCCCTTTCATACTCAGATACCGATCTATTACCCTGTTTCAGCTCAAGAAATTCTTTTCTTTTCTGATCAAGGAACCTCTGGCTGATATATTTCTTTTTAAATTCGTTTTGAAAGAACTCCCATGTAATTTCTTCTTTCGGAACAACTGAAGCTTAGTATTCCACCAATGGTAAGCTGTGTCTTTTAGTAGTGAAACGGCACATTTCAGACATTCTTCTGGTGTACAAGATAAATCCTCCAAAACCCGAGTAGTATTCTCTAACCAAAATTCAGCCCGCTCAGGATCATCATCAACTGCTGCTCGAAATTCTTCGGCCCCATATTTTTGAATTTTATCAACCGGAGCTTTCCCTTTTCTAACAGATTCAGTACCTATAGTCTGTGGGATCTCGGGAACCGGTGGAGGAGCAGGAGGGGGAGCTTGAGTTTGCTGCACTACAGGGTTAGTTCTTATGTATTGAGTAAACCATTCATTCATCATTTGAAAGAAGGCTATCTTTGCCTCCTCCCCTTGACCCTCTGTACCGGGCCTTCTACTGCTAGTTTCTTCTCTTTGTACTGAAGCCGGAGCATGACTCCCAGCTTCCTCAGATTGAACTCGGTCGGATGACATTACTATAAGAAAAATACAATTTAAACGGTGAGGAGATATCACACTATCAATAATAATTTAAATGGCATGTATAGCTAATCCGTATTTGCTACATCGGTCCTAGAACCGGCTAAACCGTAGCTCTGATACTAACAAATGTAACACCCCCTACCCGTATTCATTATCGGAATAGGGAACAAGGCATTACCGGAGCTTACAATATTTTTTTTACTCAATATAACTCCTTTATAAACAATCTAGTCTTCCCTGCAAATTTTTTTTAAACCGAGACTAATTCATATCAACCAATCCAATCAACATACCTTCAAAATAGATCCATGCAAATTTATAAGATAACCTCATTACATACTGAAACTAGAAATTTGTTAGCCATACCAATGGCTGACCTTACATTCATTTCATATTAACATCTACTTTATTAGCTTATACATGCCACTGATTTCCAAAATAAAGTTTCTTTATATACCGAAATCTTGGGGTTGATAGTGTGATGTGTCTCCCACCGAATCCGACCTCCGAGCTCTTAATACTACAAAATAGGGAAAAGGAAACAGAGTAAGCACTTTGTGCTTAGTAAGCCCATGTAACAAGAATTATACTTACCTAACATTTTCAATATAATGTAATAACCATTTATATATCCATTCAATGCATTATTACCTTAACATTTACAAACTCAACATTCAAGTCAGTCCAATAATTTTCATATATCAATAATATATACTATCATTGATGAGCTCATCAATACCATAATTTCCATATTTTTTTTTATATTTATCCCATTGAATTACTCGGAATTTCGATGGATTTTCAGAGGTACACTTTAGTGTACAAATTCGGGTCCGTCAATTCATATTCATGTGCGCACATTTTCATTTCAGAGAGCACACTCCCGCGAACCTCATCTTTACAGCGGGATTACCAGTCCAGGCTAAATCCCCTGTAATATAAACTCATAGAGTATTGTCGGGATTACCAGTCCAGGCTAAATCCCCTGCAACGACAATTACGCTAATGAATTTGGATCTGAATTACCAGTCCAGGCTAAATTCAGACCCTAATTCGGATTACCCGTTTGGGCTAAATCCATTTTCCACATATTCTTCGGGAGGGCTATATCAGGATAGGATCACTCGTCCGGGCTAGATCCTTTTTACCGTCAATTCCTTTTTAGAGATCCATCGAATTCCTTTCATTCAACCGGGATTTCTTTCCCTTTTTATCAAATATATCAATGTATCATCAATCTTCATATAATGAACATTCAAATTATATCCACATCAATAACATACATTTCAAGCATCTAAGAATATAATTCAAGTTACATGAACTTACCTCGATTCTAGTTTGTATACAAAATCTACTAATCCGGAACTTTTTCCTTTCCTCGATTTAGCTTTGTGTTTGAGTTTTCCGGATCTAAATAAATAAATTCAATTATCAATTCAATACATTTCATGTTCACATGTAGCATTCATTATAATTCTATTACTATTTATAGTTCATTCAAAGTTGTCTACTTGAGTCATAGTCACTAAATTATTTATTTTTCGAGCTACAGAACTCCAAATGAAGAACCGTTAATTTTCCTTGAAACTAGACTCACATATATTTACACCATAAAATTTTCATAATTTTTGGCTTAGCCAATTAGTACAGTTTATTCGTTAAAGTTTCCCCTGTTTCATTGTTTGACAGTTCTGCTATCTCTTCACAAAATCTCAGATATCTCACTGTACAGAATTAAAATAATGTTTTCGTTTGTACCATAAAAAAATAGACTCACTAAGGATTCTAAGAATATAAACCACTCCCCATAATTATTTTTATTCAACTTTTTATGATTTTTCAAAGTCAGAACAGGGGAACCCGAATTCATTCTGACCTTGTCTCACAAAACCTATTATATCTCATGATTTAGAATTCTATTTCTTACAACGTTTCTTCCATAAGAAACTAGACTCAATAAGCTTTAATTTCATATTTTTTCCATCTTCTAATTCAACTTCTACAATTTATGGTGATTTTTCAAAGTTAGACTACTGCTGCTGTCAAAAACTGTTTTAGTGCAAGCTGGTTATTACCATTTTTCCCCTAAACTTTCAATGAATGATAATTTCGTCCCTGCTCAATTAACCTCTCAATTGAGCTTATTTTTCTCAATTAACACTTTATTATATCACTTTAAACTACTTTATAACCTTTGGAAATCATAATTTCAGTAATAGACTTTAATTCCAAACACTTTCATAATTAGGTCCCAAAAATCAATTTCTATTGAAATTACCTAATAAAATCATCTCTTAAACGAATTAAGGCTTAAATTTCATGCTATTTCATCATAAACTTACATAAACCAACCATGGTGGCTTTTAATTTCATCCATGAAATCAAAGACTAATGAATTTAATGATAGGACCTAGTTGTAAAAGTCTTTAAAAACACAAAATTACAAGAAATAGGCAAGGATTCACTTACTTGGTGCAAAAATTATGATATACCAGCTTAGATACCCCTCCTATGGCATTTTTTGCTGATGAGAGTGAAGAAAAATGAAGAAATTTCTAGATATCCCTATTTAGTCCTAGTTTTATTTAGCAAATTTTGTTATTTTCCCATTTTACCCTTATTTCTCCTTATTTTCTTGCTGATTTCATACCTTTGCCGTCCAGCCCAATTAGACCTTGGGTCTAGTTTCCTTTTAAGCCCTCTTTATTTTATCATTTAAACTATTTAATCATTTTTCATAATTTTGTATTTGTTACAATTTAGTCCTTTTCATTTAATTACATACTCAAACGTTAAAATTTTCTAACGAAATTTTAATACCACATTACTAACATTTTATAAATATTTATAAAAATATTTCCTACTCAATTTTATGAGATCAAGGTCTCGATACCTTGTTTTTACCCAATTCCTTCAATAATTCCTTTTTCTAACTAACCACTAAATCGGTAAAATTTTTCTATCGATATTTTAATACGATTTTCCTATCATATAAATATTCATGCAAAAATATTAAAATAAATTTCTCTTTAAATCGGATTTATGGTTACGAAACCATTGTTCCGATAACCTTGAATTTAGGCCATTACAAGTATAGCATTGTGACTCAGTGTATGGCACCAGCTAGGGTGTATGATCAATACTTTACAAATCTTCTTCTGAAGATCAATGCTAAGCTTGGACGGTCTCTTCATCACTATCGAAGCCATGATTTCGTGATTGAATTAAAGTCAAGCCTGAAAGGTAAGTTAGAAACAGCATTACGCAGTTATGAACTTCAGATCAAGCTTCTTGAAATAAGAGAAGAGTATTGGAAGGAAGAGCTTCAGGATTACCTCATGGAAGAAGCAATAGTTCAGATTTGAGAGGTAGTTGATCATCTACAGATTTTGACATCACAGGCTGATACGTTGAGCGTGAGCTACAGTCTGATCATAGTCAAGAGCTAGCTCCATTGTTTGAGAAAATCAAAACTTTGGGCATTAGGGCGAAACCATATCTATAGTCCGTTTTAAGTAAAGGATTTTGTTTCCTAATAAAGTTTTCTAAAATGAAGTTGAATCAGAATCGATGCCTCCTTTTTGCATTCATGCATTTGCATTACATTACATCATTTGCATTAGATTTTTACAAGAGGATCCTAATTAGGTAAAAATATTTCAGTTAACCTGGAAAACATGGAGCAAAGGTTGGAGAGAATAGAACAAATGCAAGTACAGATGCAGGGGCAATTAACCAAGATTCAACAGGAAATGCGGGAACAAATGTTAGGGCTCAAAGAGAATGTGATTGGCCAGTTAACCCAATTACTAGCCGAAAGACTTGAAAAAAGGAGTGGCCCAGTGGTCAACAGTGTGGATGATGAGGAAGAAATCGTTTACTCCCCAATAGGTATCTTGACTTAACCAGATACGCATTCACATGGGGTACACGTCGTTATTGGAACCCAATGTCAGACTGATACTTCGGCCTTATTGAGCTTCCCAATGGATTCAGGTTTTAACACGAATGATGATAAAGCCAAATCGGTCGTACTGACAAAAACAAGGGAAAGGGGAGAGCAGACTTCAAAGGCCCTGAAAAAGAATGAAAAGGAATCGAATGGTACGAGTAGGTATAACAAGGGCCATTTGAAACTGATTATAGTAAACCAGCCAAGGACGATGACTACCAGCCATCAGGTCTCTTCAAGGCAAAACTCTGAAAAACTCCAATTTACGCCATTTTCGATGACGTATAAGGAGCTATATCAAAGTTTATTCGATGCACATATAGTGTCTCCATTTTATCTAAAGCCGTTACAGCCCCCATATCCTAAATGGTATGACTTGAACTCTCAATGCGACTACCATGCTGGAATAATGGGTCATCCAATTGAAAATTGTACTACGTTTAAAAAGTTGGTCGAAAGGTTCATTAAAATGGGAATTGTGAAGTTCGACGATTCATCAAAACCTGATCACTTTAATGAGGTAGTGAATGCGGTAATTGAAGAAGGAGACAAGAAAGTTGCTACTCCTTGAAGAAATCTAAAATGAAAAGAGAACCAGAGAACGAAGTTTCCAAACCCTTGCGTACTTGGGAGTGTTTTGAATAATGAGACTGTGGAAGAAATCCTTGTACTTTTAGGGCTAATCTAGAGTAATGTTCAAAACATGCTTGTTGTCTTAAGCCTAGAGGCAATAAGAACCCTTTTGTGAAATAGGCTTATGTTCAAAATTTTCAATAAAATGCATCTTTTTGAGCACATATTCTTTTATTATTTCTATTTTATACTGTACATTCTTTTGTTTTTTAGAATATTCTTTCATTCTTTATTCATGACCATACCAATAACTATCCTTAGAATCATTTATTCTTTGGATTTTTTGGCCTTCGTACCTTGGTACCCAGATATCAACGACATGAGCGACGTTGTTACTGACTCCCTTTTTGAATGATATATGGGTCTAAGGGATCTAAGGACTTTGAAGATGACAGAGATTGTAACCTACCTTCTAATTTGTTATGGATGATAGAACAAGATGAAAAACAGACCTTACTCTACAAAAGGCCATTAGATATTAAGAGCCTAGGGAAGGGGTGAAGATCGAAGCCCAGCTCACCACCAAAATAAGGCAAGAAAACATTGAGTTGTTTTCAAGAATTCAAAGATGTTTTTGCACGATCATGCCTGGGCTAATAAGACGCGGGCTAAACATGAGGATTGGGAACTGCTGATCTATATAGAAAGGGATGGTATCAGCTACGCTGTATTTAATGAGGCAAGATTCATGTGCCTACTCTAGTTCTTCACAAATTTTCCATATGTGGGGCATGGATGTGATGGGGCCAATCTTGTCAAAAGCTTTTAGCCAATATTGATTCATCGACATAGTTATCGTTTACTTCACTAAGAGGGTGGAAGTAGCTTCATATGCCAATGTTACAAAGCCGATAGTCATCAAATTCTCGAAAAAACAAAAAAAAAGAAGAAGAAAAAAAGAAAAAAAGAAAAGATCAGTTACCAACGAAGAATGCCAAAAAAGGACAAATGTCAAAAGTTTTTAGTCTGTTCAATGATCAGACACCATATCATAGTCCAGTAAAGGCGGCAAAAAAAAAGAGAGAAAAGGATCATGAGAAAGATGACCAAGACTTGTAAAGATTGGCATAAGAAGTTACCATTTACCCTCTATCTTATCAAACATTGGCTAGAACCTTCGCTGGTGTAACACCCCAAACCCGGCCCATACGTTTCGACCAGATCTGGCATGTTACGGGTTTGATGTCGAAAACATATCTCCTTATCGGTTTTGGAAATCGTAGATTTATTAGGCAATAATTAATAAATAAGTGACGGTTGAAAAAAAAACCTTGTATTATTACTATTTTGAAATTAAACCTTTGACAAAATTTCATAAGTTGCAAATGTTAAAAACTATGTAGCGAAATATGAAAGAGTAGGAAAAATAAAAGAGTGAGTCACCGAGACTCAGTGTATAAAAACTTGATGGCCCCTCGAGTCCGCCTTAGCTCCCATGTCCACGATCTACTGCTCATCTGAAAGAGTAGGAAAAATAAAAGGGTGAGTCACCGAGACTCAGTGTATAAATCCCAAACACAACGACCTGAGGCCCACAAACACATTATGAGCCCTGGCCCATACATAAAGGCAACAATCATAATTACATGATAAATAATAAATGATGAACAGCCCAACCTATCCTAGAATTCCATCCTCTACACACCAACCCGTACCAACCATCACACCTCGGGGATTTCTACAATCGACCCTCCATCCGCTACACACCATAACGACAGCCGTACTGCCTATTCCTATTATTCAGGAATCATTAAACGTGGCATAGCCACCGATCACTGTGTGACCTAACATCTGAATTTGTGGTTTAACCACAGATCACCAAGTGACCTATCATGCACTTCCCCTTCATTATCATAATCCCGCCCCATGCATACATACTTGAAAGAAATAAACAAGAAAACAGGCTTTCACATATATCGATACTCATAGAGAGGTTTCTATGATTACGTACCTGGCATCCTTTGTCTAACCCTTTTAGGGTTTTATTCGGCTGTCTACACAGCCTTTTTCTGGCTTTTAGCCCATAACACATATATATATATATATATATATATATATTGTAATATCCTGAAAGTGGGCTTGTGCATTTTTGCTTAATTATATGAAATAGCATGTTTTATGTGTTATGAATGTGTTATGTGAATTTCTGGGAACCTTGGAAATGTAAGGAAATGCCTTAGGAAATGGTAAGTTTTAGAGTTTAAAAGAGGAAACCGAAGCAGAGGGGCCTTAAGAGAAAATATAGGGGATTTACGACACAAATATGGGCTGGTTAAAGTGGTAGCAAGGCGCCGCTTAAGGCCCAGGTAAGTGACGCCACAAGCTATGCAAATAGGCCTAGGTTCGAGCCACAAGGTAAACAAAAGGAGCTTTTATTTTTCGGCATTAAGAGGGAGAAGTGGACGGCATTAAGGCACTAAAGGGAGGTGTTTTATTTTTGTTAAAATTCGGCAAATAGATGGATAAATGATGGATAATTATTGGTTTTTTTTTATAAGAGATAATTAAGGGATTAATTCTATTATTGAATAAAGTGATAATTAAGAGATAAACTTTATCAAAATAAGGGAGAGTTGGTCGAATAGGGGGAACTAAGTGTTGTATTTTCGGCCAAAAGAATGAAGAAAGGCCATTTGTTTCTTTTTCTTTTCTTTTGAAAGTCTCTGCTGAAATTCTCTTGTCATCTTCTCTATTTTCTTTTGTTGACAAAACCGCAAGCTCCCTCTCAATGACTCACCATTGCTGAATCCTCCATCTCTATTCTTCTTCTTCTTTGTTTCAATTCATCAAAAGCCGAAACCCCAAAGACAACCCCTAGCCGATTACTCCATCAAGTCCAAAAGCCAAGATCTTTGACAACTATTCAGTCTTCCTAGCCGATTTCTTTAGGGCTTCAAGCAAGGGAGGTTGTCGACTATAACACTAAGGGTAAGGATTAGATTGTTGTCATATTATTTCCATTCCCTCTTCTTTTAGCCGAAAGTTTAAAGCTTAACCCAATAATGTTCTATGGCCGAATCTATGAAGGATCTTCTGGGATTTGGTAGTGTCGACTATAGAAGGAGGAGTTCTCTGGGATTTCAACATTCAAGGTAAGCCACATGTAATGTTCGGCCAAGGGCCATTTAATGATTTAATGTTAGAAATTGATCTAACATGCATTCTATAGGGATTTCGACAGTACTGCAAAGAAGTGACAATTTTCGGGATTTAAGAATCGTAAGGTAAGTGTACTTACACATTCGGCCAAGGCCAATTTTGGTATTTAGGTATATTGTTACTTGTTTGAAAAGCCGAAACTAATTTGTTAAAGTGATCTAATGCTTGGCCGAATGCAAGAAGGGATATAGCAAAGTTTCGAGATTTGGTTAGCAGTGAAATCGGCACCAAGGTAAGAATTTGATTTCAATGATCCTATTGGGATTTGGATTTGTGGCCGAATGGGTCTTCATTAAGTCTCTAGTATTGGCCGAATGTAGGAGTTAAGGATCTAAAGTGTTAGATCGGGTTTTCGGGTTTCAGAAAAGCATTAATACCAGGTGTGTACCCCACACTATCTTTTAATACGATTTATGGCAATATTTAACATGAGCATGTTTATAAGAATGTGAATATGGCTAAAGTACCATGCTATGGTACAAAGTACTCAGGTACATTTTCCTA
This sequence comes from Gossypium australe, assembly GCA_005393395.2. Taxonomy (NCBI): domain Eukaryota; kingdom Viridiplantae; phylum Streptophyta; class Magnoliopsida; order Malvales; family Malvaceae; genus Gossypium; species Gossypium australe. The sequence continues at coordinate 52,923,042 of CM016623.1, read as the reverse complement.
CTCCTACTAGGACTACGATATGATCTGTTATGACACACATATGAACCTATAAGAATGTGAATAAAGAATTTGGCATGATAATGCATGTTTTGTATGACATGGGCATGTGGGTTATTGTAAAAGGGGAAGTGAATGTGGTGACCTAAGACCACGATAAGTGAATGTGGTGACCTAAGACCACGATAAGTGAATGTGGTGACTTAAGACCACGATATCTGAATATGGTGTCTCATGACACAAAATATGTATCTGGTGGCTATGCCACGAATTTTATAAGGGCGATGAGCACGTCGACTGCAACGACTGCCTTCGATGGTGTGTAGCGGATGGAGGGTTGACTTAGTAGTCCCCACGGTGTGCAGGTTGGTACGGGTGATGTGTAGCGGATGGCATCTAGGCTTGGGTTCGGGTTGCATCATATTGTTTAAATGCTATATGTACATGTATGATTTGAAATGCCTGAATTTGTTAAGACTTAGTGTTTGTGTACACATTGAGTCTGTTTGACTCACCCCATTGTGGGAACATTTTCAGGTGATGATCAGTAATGGACCGGGTCGGCAGAAGCTTAAAGGTGGCCATGCTCAGCAAGGAATTTAATGATTTAGACACTTTATTTTTATTTTAAGTACTTTAAATTTATTTTGGGATTGTTTTGATGTAATAAGGCCTTAGTGATGAACTGTTTATGCATGCATTTTATTTATTTCCATTTGTTACGAAATTTATCAAATTAAAGATCAAATGTTTTATTTAAAAATAAACCCCAAAACATTTTGACACCTAAGAATAAATGATTTATAATGAAACTTAAAACAAATTCGGCATGTCTTTTAACTTAAAGTTTTGAAACTTAACAACGAGATTTTATAAAAACTTATATTGCAAAAATAAACGGGTTTCCAGCTTGAGCCCAACCCAAAACGTTTTTCCAAAATCACTTAAAGATTTTCAAAGAATCAACGAATTCGAACCAGTTTTTCTTAAGGAACATACCAAATCTGGTCGAGGCTCGTGGGCCGGGTTTGGGGTGTTTCAGCTTGGTATCAGAGCCCAGTTTTAAACTCTCGGCCTTGGGTTTAAGGCCCAAAACATTTTCAAAATTAAGGCCCAAATGAATTTTTGAGAAAGTTTTGAAATTAAGCAGGTTTTCCTGGCATGGCACCTAAGTCTCCGACCCGAAGTCCACCAGGTAAGTACCCCTGTCCCTTGTGTGATTTACATTATGATGTGTAGAAGGGTAGAAATGGAATGGAACGTAGATTAGCATGATAAGTACTTGAACCCTAGGACTAGTTACCCCAACAATTACATAACACTTAAATGCCTAATTACATAAACATATGGTTAAGTCGCCGAGTTAGGGTGTGGCAACCATTGTGCGCATGTCTAGGATTGGTATTCGGTGGGAGCTTGGTACTTAAGCAGTCCGTGAGACTCATCTCCTCTCCACTCGAATCCTACCTGGTGCGTAGCTTCGGTTCACCCTAACCAAGAGGACTTATTCATGGGCTAAACCCCTAACTAAAACCCGAAAGGGAACTAGCCGTATTTTCATAAAAACCCTAGTTTTAAAATTACTAAATTACCCTTTTGATTTATAAAAGCTATTCCATAAAATTTTTCTGAAACATTCGTGATTTCTGAAAATTACTAAAATACCACTATTTGCAAAATTACTAAAATGCCCTTGGGTTTTAAAATTTCCATAATACCCCGATTTTAATAAAATTTTCTTACTTTGTAAAAGTATCCAAAAACCCTATTTTACGAAAGTCCAAAATGCCCCGATTGAAAATTTTACGAAATTACCCCTGGTTTACCCAAAATTACCAAAATGACCCTGCTTTCTGAAATTTTAACCATACCCCTGATTTGGAAAATCTTTCTTCCAAACTACCCATGAGTTTGGAAAAATTTTGAAATGACTTTTGTAATTTTCAAATTGACCCCGATTTATTACCAAAATACCCCTGTAGGACAAATGACGAAAATACCCCTGGGATAGGAACGGACAGAAATGTCCGAAGAGTGAATGTGTATGGGAGATACTATGGAATGGATGTGCTTTTCTGTGAATTAGGATGGAAAACTTGAAATTTTGAATGATCAAAAGAACCCCTAATAATCTCTCTTCATAAAATTCTTCGCGAATAATCAGTGGAACAAGGACTAATTCATAAAAATTTCTTAAATTAGAGTAAAGAGCAATCGTTAGATATGAGTCCTAGAGGACGTGGTCATCGTGGACGCGGTAGAGGAAGAATGACTGTGTCGGAACCCGTTAGATCGGGTCAAAGATCTGACAATGAGGTACCACCGCCACCACCCCCCCAGCTGTTGGTGTCGAGCAGGAAGCTCAGACGGGGGATGATGCTGTGTCGCAGGCTGTGCTGCGAGTTTTGGAAATGGTGGTTAGAGCAGGTGGAAATATGGGAGCTCGGAAATCTGTACCCAAGCGACTCCGAGCCAATGGGGCTGAAATGTTTCGTGGAGTATCTGGGTTGGCACCCAGTACAGCTGAATATTAGTTGGAAGCGACGGAACGGATTATGGATGAGTTGGATCTGACCCCGGAGGAGAAGCTGAAAGGAATGGTGGCGCTGCTACGCGATGAAGCGTATCAGTGGTGGCTCACAGTCCGGGATGGTGCCACAGCTGAGGATCTCACTTGGGAATATGTTAAAGCAGCATATCAAAAGAAGTATGTTGGAACCAGATATACTGATGCGCAGAGGAAGGCTTTTCTGGGGCTGGTTCAAGGGAACAAGTCCGTAGCAGAGTACGAAGCTGAATTTCTAAGGTTGAGCCGGTATGCTCGAGGAGTAGTGGCTACAGAACATGAGCGATGTGTCTGGTTTGAAGACGGACTTAGGGATGACCTGAGATTGTTAGTCGCTCCACATCAAGAGCGGGAGTTTTCTGTGTTAGTAGAAAAAGCTAAGATAGCGGAAGGAATTAAGGATTCTGCAAAGCAGCACTCTGATTGGAACAAGCAGAAAAGAGGATTTGGGCCGTCAGGATCATCTGGGAATGTTCAGAAAAGGCCTAGAGTTGATGGGCCGCGAGGTCAGCAAGCTAGTACTGGAGGGCAATATCGTACTTGTGATCAGTGTGGGAAGAAACACTTAGGGGAATGTTGGAAAAAGACAGGAGGATGTTTCAAGTGTGGGTCCAAGGACCATATGATTAAGGACTGTCCAATGAGGCCGGATGGAAATAGACCAGTAGTTCAGAATGTTAATCAGGCTGGTAGAGGTGGTCAGCAGCCTCAGCGAGGCCGTGGTCTGAATGGCCGAGGTAATGGCGCTGGAAGAGGACGTGGAACACCTGGCAGAGGTGCTAATAATAATACTGAGGCAAGGCAACAGGGTTTGGTTTATGCAGTTCGCCGTAGGGAAGATGGAGACGCGTCAGATGTCATAACCGGTACGTTCCTTATATTTGGCCAGCCTTATTTTGCTTTGATTGATGTGGGCTCGACCCATTCATATGTTGCATGTAGAGTAGTGGAAACTCTAGACCTAGCTTCTGAACTTTCTGATAGGGGGATGACTGTAGTAAGCCCACTAGGTCAAACTGTAGTGGTGAATAAGATCTTTCGAAAAGTGCCTCTAGAAATTCAAGGAGTAGTATTTACTGCCGACTTAATGGAATTACCTTTCGGAGAATTCGACCTCAAACTTGGTATGGACTGGCTAGTGGAACATCGGGCTGTGTTGGACTGTGCAGCTAAGTGAATGGAATTAAGGACTCCGGAGGATGAGGCGGTAGTTATGATAGGAGAAAGAAGAAACTACTTGTCTAACGTAGTTTCTGCTTTAAAGGCTGATAAGATGGTTCAGAAAAGATGCAAGGCATTCTTGGCCTTTGTTAGTGCGTTGGACACAAAGGAAGAAGGTGTTAGTGGAGTTAGGACTGTAAAGGATTTTGTGGATGTCTTTCCGGAAGAATTACCTGGAATACCCCCAGATAGGGAGGTGGAGTTTGGAATTGACTTGTTACCTGGTACAGCTCCTGTGTCAATCGCTCCATACAGAATGGCACCAAAGGAGTTGGTTGAGCTCAAGGCTCAAATTCAAGAGTTACTCGATCGTGGGTTTATTCGACCCAGTGTGTCTCCATAGGGAGCACCGGTCTTGTTCGTGAAGAAGAAGGACGGAACTATGCGTATGTGCATAGATTATCGTCAGTTAAACAAGCTGACGATCAAGAACAAGTACCCCTTGCCAAGGATAGACGATTTGTTCGATCAGCTTAAAGGAGCGGCGGTATTCTCGAAGATAGATCTAAGGTCTGGATATCATCAGCTTAAGGTGAAGGAAGTGGATATCCATAAGACAGCCTTTCGGATAAGGTATGGGCATTTTGAGTTTGTTGTAATGCCGTTTGGATTGACGAACGCCCCAGCTGCGTTCATGGATATGATGAACCGGGTTTTTCAACCTTACTTGGATAGGTTCGTCGTGGTGTTTATCGACGATATTTTGGTGTATTCCAAGTCTAAAGAGGAGCATGATGAGCATCTTCGGGTTGTGCTGCAGGTGTTAAGGGAGAAGAAACTATATGCCAAATTCAGCAAGTGTGAATTTTAGCTCAAGGAGGTTGCGTTTTTAGGACATGTGGTGTCTGCAGAAGGAATAAGGGTGGATCCTAGAAAGATTGAGGCAGTGTTGGATTGGAAACCACCTAGGTCTGTGGCTGAAATTCGTAGTTTCTTGGGGTTGGCAGGCTACTACAGAAGGTTCGTAGAAGGGTTTTCATCAATAGCCGCGCCTTTGACAAAATTATTGAGGAAGGAAGTACCTTTCGTGTGGGGAGATAAGCAACAGGAGAGTTTTGAGAAGCTTAAGAGAGTCTTGACTGAAGCTCCGGTCTTGATTCAGCCGGAGGCGGGAAAGGATTTCGTGGTGTATTGTGATGCTTCCCATACAGGATTGGGATGCGTACTGATGCAAGATGGGAAAGTAGTCGCTTATGCGTCTCGACAGTTAAGGCCACACGAGGTTAACTACCCAACTCACGATTTGGAATTGGCAGCAGTGGTATTTGCTCTTAAGATGTGGAGGCACTATCTTTATGGAGAAAAGTCAGTAATCTACACAGACCACAAGAGTCTCAAGTATCTGTTGACTCAGAAGGAGTTAAACCTGAGACAGCGAAGGTGGGTGGAGTTACTGAAGGATTACGATTGTTCGATAGAGTATCACCCGGGCAAGGCAAATGTGGTGGCAGACGCCCTAAGTCGGAAGGTTGTGTCGGATCTGAGGGCGATGTTTGCACATCTGAGCTTGTACGATGATGGAAGTCTGCTGGCAGAGTTGCAAATTAAGCCGACGTGGTTGAATGAAGTTAAAGAGGGACAGCTGGTTGATGATGAATTAAGTGTTAAGCTACAACAAGTACAGAACGAGGAGTTAGAGGATTATGGTATTAATGACGAGGGAGTACTGTGTTTCAAGGGTAAGGTCTGCATGCCGAAGAATGAGGAGTTAAGACAGAGAATTCTTTAGGAATCGCATAGTAGCCCTTATGCCATGCATCCTGGAGGTACTAAGATGTATAGAGACTTGAGAGAACAGTTTTGGTGGCCCGGACTTAAGAAAGAAGTTACAGAATTTGTTGGCAAGTGTTTGATGTGTCAGCAAGTTAAGGCTGAACACCAAGTTCCGTCAGGATTGTTTCAACCGATAATGATTCCACAGTGGAAGTGGGAGAGAATCACCATGGACTTCGTCAGTGGCTTTCCCCTTACGCCTACTAAGAAGGACTCAGTATGGGTGATAGTGGATCGCTTGACTAAGTTCGCGCATTTCATTCCAGTAAGAGTTGACTATTCTCTGCAGAAGTTGGCGAAGCTGTACGTGGCTGAGATTGTAAGGTTGCATGGAGTTCCGGTATCAATTATTTCGGATAGGGACCCAAGGTTTACTTCTCGGTTTTGGAAAGCTCTACATCAGGCTTTGGGTACCAAATTGGATTTCACTACGGCTTTTCATCCACAGTCTGACGGGCAGTCTAAACGAGTAATCCAAGTGTTGGAGGATATGTTGAGGGGCTGTGTGATAGACTTCAGAGGAAGTTGGGAAGGATATTTGCCTTTAGCGGAATTTGCGTATAATAACAGCTATCAAGCTAGTATTCGGATGGCACCGTATGAAGTGTTGTATGGACGGAGGTGTCGCACTCCTACGTGTTGGACGGAATTAGGGGAATGTCGAGTTTTGGGTCCAGAGTTAGTGGCAGAATCTGAAGAGAAGGTCGAAATAATTCGAGCACGGTTGAAGGAAGCGTCTGATAGACAAAAGTCGTATGCAGATCTCAAACGGAAAGAGATAGAATTTGATGTGGGAGATCAAGTGTTTCTCAAAGTGTCGCCTTGGAAGAAGGTGATGAGATTTGGTCGGAAAGGGAAGCTAAGCCCAAGGTTTATAGGACCTTATCGAGTATTGAAGCGAGTTGGACCAGTGGCATATCAATTGGAGTTGCCACCGAAGTTGAAGCAGATGCACGACATATTCCATGTGTCCATGCTACGTCGCTATCGATCGGATCCATCTCATGTGGTACCAGTCGAGGAGGTGGATCTAAGACCAGACTTATCCTACGAGGAAGAGCCAATTCAGATTCTAGCGCGTGATGTGAAAGTGTTAAGGAGGAAGTCAGTTCCTCTAGTCAAAGTATTATGGAGAAACCATGGATCAGAGGAAGCTTCGTGGGAGCCAGAAGAGGCAATGCGACAGCAATACCCTCACTTGTTTTAGCCAGGTAATTTCGAGGACGAAATTATTTTAAGGGGGGTAGAACTGTAATATCCTGAAAGTGGGCTTGTGCATTTTTGCTTAATTATATGAAATAGCATGTTTTATGTGTTATGAATGTGTTATGTGAATTTTTGGGAACCTTGGAAATGTAAGGAAATGCCTTAGGAAATGGTAAGTTTTAGAGTTTAAAAGAGGAAACCGAAGCAGAGGGGCCTTAAGAGAAAATATAGGGGATTTACGACACAAATATGGGCTGGTTAAAGTGGTAGCAAGGCGCCACTTAAGGCCCAGGTAAGTGACGCCACAAGCTATGCAAATAGGCCTAAGTTCGAGCCACAAGGTAAACAAAAGGAGCTTTTATTTTTCGGCATTAAGAGGGAGAAGTGGACGGCATTAAGGCACTAAAGGGAGGTGTTTTATTTTTGTTAAAATTCGGCAAATAGATGGATAAATGATGGATAATTATTGGTATTTTTTTATAAGAGATAATTGAGGGATTAATTCTATTATTGAATAAAGTGATAATTAAGAGATAAACTTTATCAAAATAAGGGAGAGTTGGCCGAATAGGGGGAACTAAGTGTTGTATTTTCGGCCAAAAGAATGAAGAAAGGCCATTTGTTTCTTTTTCTTTTCTTTTGAAAGTCTCTGCCGAAATTCTCTTGTCATCTTCTCTATTTTCTTTTGTTGACAAAACCGTAAGCTCCCTTTCAAAGACTCACCATTGCCGAATCCTCCATCTCTATTCTTCTTCTTCTTTGTTTCAATTCATCAAAAGCCGAAACCCCAAAGACAACCCCTAGCCGATTACTCTATCAAGTCCAAAAGCCAAGATCTTTGACAACTATTCAGTCTTCCTAGCCGATTTCTTTAGGGCTTCAAGCAAGGGAGGTTGTCGACTGCAACACTAAGGGTAAGGATTAGATTGTTGTCATATTATTCCCATTCCCTCTTCTTTTAGCCGAAAGTTTGAATCTTAACCCAATAATGTTCTATGGCCGAATCTATGAAGGATCTTCCGGGATTTGGTAGTGTCGACTATAGAAGGAGGAGTTCTCTGGGATTTCAACATTCAAGGTAAGCCACATGTAATGTTCGGCCAAGGGCCATTTAGTGATTTAATGTTAGAAATTGATCTAACATGCATTCTATAGGGATTTCGACAGTACTGCAAAGAAGTGACAATTTTCGGGATTTAAGAATCGTAAGGTAAGTGTACTTACACATTCGGCCAAGGCCAATTTTGGTATTTAGGTATATTGTTACTTGTTTGAAAAGCCGAAACTAATTTGTTAAAGTGATCTAATGCTTGGCCGAATGCAAGAAGGGATATAGCAAAGTTTCGGGATTTGGTTAGCAGTGAAATCGGCACCAAGGTAAGAATTTGATTTCAATAATCCTACTGGGATTTGGATTTGTGGCCGAATGGGTCTTCATTAAATCTCTAGTATTGGCCGAATGTAGGAGTTAAGGATCTAAAGTGTTAGATTGGGTTTTCGGGTTTCAGGAAAGCATTAATACCAGGTGTGTACCCCACACTTTCTTTTAATACGATTTATGGCAATATTTAACATGAGCATGTTTATAAGAATGTGAATATGGCTAAAGTACCATGCTATGGTACAAAGTACTCAGGTACGTTTTCCTACTCCTACTAGGACTACGATATGATCTGTTATGACACACATATGAACCTATAAGAATGTGAATAAAGAATTTGGCATGATAATGCATGTTTTGTATGACATGGGCATGTGGGTTATTGTAAAAGGGGAAGTGAATGTGGTGACCTAAGACCACGATAAGTGAATGTGGTGACCTAAGACCACGATAAGTGAATGTGGTGACTTAAGACCACGATATCTGAATATAGTGTCTCATGACACAAAATATGTATCTGGTGGCTATGCCACGAATTTTATAAGGGCGATGAGCAAGTCGACTGCAGCGACTGCCTTCGATGGTGTGTAGCGGATGGAGGGTTGACTTAGTAGTCCCCACGGTGTGCAGGTTGGTACGGGTGATGTGTAGCGGATGGCATCTAGGCTTGGGTTCAGGTTGCATCATATTGTTTAAATGCTATATGTACATGTATGATTTGAAATGCCTGAATTTGTTAAGACTTAGTGTTTGTGTACACATTGAGTCTGTTTGACTCACCCCGTTGTGGGAACATTTTCAGGTGATGATCAGTAATGAACCGGGTCGGCAGGAGCTTAAAGGTGGCCATGCTCAGCAAGGAATTTAATGATTTAGACACTTTATTTTTATTTTAAGTACTTTAAATTTATTTTGGGATTGTTTTGATGTAATAAGGCCTTAGTGATGAACTGTTTATGCATGCATTTTATTTATTTCCATTTGTTACGAAATTTATCAAATTAAAGATCAAATGTTTTATTTAAAAATAAACCCCAAAACGTTTTGACACCTAAGAATAAATGATTTATAATGAAACTTAAAACAAATTCGGCATGTCTTTTTACTTAAAGTTTTGAAACTTAACAGCGAGATTTTATAAAAACTTATATTGCAAAAATAAACGGGTTTCCAGCTTGAGCCCAACCCAAAACGTTTTTCCAAAATCACTTAAAGATTTTCAAAGAATCAACGAATTCGAACCAGTTTTTCTTAAGGAACGTACCAAATCTGGTCGAGGCTCGTGGGCCGGGTTTGGGGTGTTTCATATATATTACAGTTAACTAGTGTGTTAGAGATCTACACACTTGATTACCGTTAGAACGAGACCCTTTAAGTCAACGCTATCCATAGCCAACACCACCGCTATCTGCCTAAGGTGTTGTTCAGAAGCCGGTCCACAACCCGGTGGCCAATCTCGAACCGCTGACACCGCGCGTTTCTTAAATTTAGGGATTGGGTTTACAGACCCAATCCTCTCCTTTGCCTGATCCATATTTGATTCCATCAAAAGTCCTTGTCAGAACTACTATAACGAAATAGGGTTGTTAAACCATAACATATGGTTAAGATCTCAAATGTGATAGCGAATCTAACGGAAATCTAAAGAAAACCCCCTTACCTTAAAATCCCGAAATTAGAGACTAACGATTTCCAGCTTTTAGATCTAAACGATCAGGTTTCCTTCAAATCCCGGAATGCTGCCCAAAACGCAAAAAGGGAAAAATATTAGCCTCAATCGACAGCTTTAACAAACCAAGTGGCCATTCGGCTTTGTCTCCTAAAAACCGAAAGAGATCTTAAGGAACAGCAAAAGTCGACACTTACCTCAATAGAGAAAATTCGGCTACTCTTAGGAGATTTTGGCTTTTTGCGAAAATTAGGAAGTGAAGATGATTCAAAGAAGTCTATGGTGATTCGGCTTTTAATGAAGAAATTGGCAGGAAGAAAAGAGAATTTCGGCAGACTAGGGGTAGGTTCGGCCTTAGCAAGGATCAAAAGAAATATAAAGAAAGGTTTATGGGGTTTCGGCTTTTAGAAGTAAGAAGAGGAAGATGGCTTAAGAAAGTTTTCGGCTTTTAGAAAAAATTAACAGAAATTGCAGAGGAAGAGACTGAGAATTTCGGCATAGAGAATGAAGAAAAGAGTAGGGTTCAAATGCCGGAATTGATGAGATATCCCCCTATTTATAGAGAATTTCTGCACTTACCTATCAAAAACCAAAGTGCCCTTACTGATAACTAAAAATTAAGCAAATAATAGGGGAAAATTTGGCACCCCCTATGGCAAATAAAAATCGATTCCTCCTCCTCTAGGTGATGGAATTTCAGCCAACACCTAGCCTTGCAGATAGCTCCTATCTTTTCTCCTTTATCTAAATCTATTCATACCTTTAAAAGAAACCTAGATAGCACCACCTCTTCCTTCTTTTATCAGCTCATTATCCCTATTATCCATGTCATTTAATCCTCCTATTTTCTAGCCCTAATGCCGTCCCAATTAGCTCCCCTTTTAAGTGCCGAAAATGGCCCACTTACATGGGCTCCATGCGGCCAAAACTTGGGCCTCTTCAACTGTTAATGGCGCCATCTTATAACTCATTTGCAGCTCCACTTGCTACTAGGCCACAAGCCCACTTTGATATTTTAAACACAGATACCACCTTTTAAACCCTATAGTGCCCAAACAAAAATTTAACCCAGGCCTTGACCACATCCTGAGCCCAATTTAGACCCCTAACAGTTAAATTAACACATTAAACATATCCACACACTAAACGCATAGGCCCATTAATTTAGGATGTTACAGCTGGGGCAACATTTCTCATTGGAATAGAAACAGTTTTGCCAACTGGACCTAATTGAGGAAAAGGTTAAAAGCTATTTGTCACGGCCAGATGATATGAGCTTACGTTAAAGAAGTTCATCTTAGGGAATTCCACGAAGGAACTTGATGTTGAAAATGATTTTTCTTCTACAAAACGTGTAACATCCTAAATTTATGGGCCTATGCATTTAGTGTAGGGATAGGTTTAATATGTTAATTTAAGTGATAGGGGTCCAAATTGGGCTCAGGATTAGGCAAAGGCCTTGGTTAAATTATTAGATTGGGCATTATAGAGTTAAAAGGTGGTAATTATGTTTAAAATACCAAAGTGGGCTTATGGCCCAACAATAGGTGGCACTGTAAGGGAATTAGAAGGTGGCGCCATTAACAATTAAAGAGGCCCAAGTTTTGACCACAAGGAGCCCATGTTTTGGGCCATTTTCGGCATTTTAAAGGGGACAAGGGGTGACGCCACACACAAGGAGTTAGGGGCCCAAAAATTAAGTTTCAAGAAGCCCAAATCTTTTAATTTAAGTGAGTTAAATTTTGGCATTAGGGTTTAATGAGGTGGACGGCTACAAGGCTCAAAAATAGGAGGATTTATATGGATTTTATAATTGATAATTTAGAAGATAAAAAGGAGAAAAGATAGGAGCCTATCTACACCAACTCCTGAATCTGCGCTTTCAACTCCACCAACTCCTTAGTTGTGTTCTCAGTTTAAGTCTGACTGTTGGGGCTCCTTTGTGTTCTTAGTTTAAGTCTTCAACAATATAGTTTAAAAGCAATCTTCACTTTAATATAGGATAAATAATAAAAAGAAAGTTAGTATTAATACTTTTAGTTCCTTTGGGTTCGATAATCCAGTCTTGCCTAAGCTATACTACTGTTCGATAGGTACACTTGCCTTTAATCGTTGTCGGAGTTAGTTTCCAGGTTTGATCATTCTTTTATAAATATTAAAACTCTGATTTGCAGCGATCAAGTTTTTGGCACCGTTGCCGGGGAACTAAAATATTAAGAAAACTCTATTTTTATTACTTTAGCCCTAATTTTTATTTTTTCGCAATTTATTTTTGTTTTTATTTCTATTTTTACTTTTAGCTAAAATTTTCTTTCTTTCTTTTTCCTAGTAGGTACCTCTAGTTTATGACTAGAAGGAACCCGAGAGGACCTTTGATATTCGACAGCGAAATCAAAGCCACCACTCGTAGGAATCGTCGGGAAACCAGGCGAGCCCTAGATTATACAGAAAGGAAGGAAGAAGGCAAATCCAATCCGACTGAAGGGATGGACGAAAACAACCCACCACCACGTGATGTGGGGGAAAATAATGCTCCACGCACAATGTTTGATTATGCGAAACCGCATTTAACAGGAGCAGAATCTAGTATTGTTAGGCCTGCTATATCTGCTAACAATTTCGAATTAAAGCCTAACACAATACAAATGATTCAACAGTTTGTTCAATTTGATGGTTTGCAGGACGAAGATCCAAACACGCATATAGCTAACTTTTTAGAATTCTGTGATACTTTCAAAATAAATAGCGTTTCTGATGATGCCATACGTCTTCGGTTATTCCCTTTTTCATTAAGAAATGAAGCTAAACAGTGGTTAAACTCGTTACAACGAGGGTCAATCACTACATGGGATCAGATGATCGAAAAGTTTTTAATGAAATATTTTCCACCGGCCAAAACAGCCAAATTACGGAATGATATCTCTTCTTTTGTGCAGATGGATTTAGAGACGTTGTACGATGCATGGGAGAGATTTAAGGATCTCTTGAGAAGGTGCCCACACCATGGCCTACCCTTGTGGCTACAAGTCCAAACTTTCTATAACGGTATAAACCCCTCAACAAGGCAACTGATCGATTCAGCCGCCGGTGGAACCTTGAACAACAAAACTCCAGAAGCAGCCTACGAGTTCATTGAGGAGATGTCACTAAACAATTATCAATGGCAGGCTTCAAGGACTAAACCGACGAAATCGGCAGGAGTTTTCAACGTCGATGCCATGACCATGCTATCAACGCAGATCGAGATGATGAACAAAAAGCTTGACAGCTTATGTTCTTCACAGGCACATCCAGTCATGCAATGCGACACTGGTGGAAACGTGGCGAATCCTGAGTACCCACCTTACCAACCAGGAGCAGAGGAGGAACAGATGAACTATATAGGTAATAATTTCCGATCCAATAATAATTCTTATAGTAACACTTACAATCCAGGTTGGAGGAACCACCCAAATTTTTCGTGGGGAGGCCAAGGCAATCAAGGAAACCAAAGGCAACAACCTCCTTAAAACTTCCAAAATTTACCCTATCAACAAGAGAAGAAACAAACACACGAGGAGGAATCGGCAAATACAGAAAAACGCCTGCAAGATATTGAGAGAACCCTTAAAGATCAACAAACGTCAATTGAAAAATTTACTGAGTCATTTGGGGAACTCACTAAGATGGTTGGAATGCTTACTAAGATGATCTGTGAAATACGAGCAGAAATTTTTAATAAAGGGACAGAACAGGTTAAAGCAGTGACACTAAGAAGTGGAAAGGAATTAGGCGAACTCAAGAAACAAAGCCCAAATGAGAACGACAAGGCAAGAGATGAGGGGATGGAGGATGTAACTCCATTACGCAATGAGAATAAACCACCAATCCCATATCCAACAATGTTAAAAAAGGAACGAATTGATGCACAATACGGTAAGTTTTTTGAACTTTTTAAACAAATACATATCAACTTACCTTTTGTTAAAGCTATTTCACAGATGACGAAGTACGCAAAATTCCTAAAGGAACTCCTGATGAATAAACGAAAACTTGAAGAGGTGTCAACGGTGGAACTTAATGAAGAGTGCTCAGCCATCCTCCAAAATAAGCTACCAACCAAGTTAAAAGACCTAGGAAGTTTTACTATCCCTTGTTTAATTGGTAGCTTGAACATTAAGAAAGCATTAGCTGATCTAGGCATTGGTATAAATTTAATGCCTTATAAAATGTTTAAACAACTAGATCTTGGGGAACCAACACCCACTAGGATGAGTATTCAAATATCCTAGAGGAGTTATCGAAGATGTCTTGGTAAAAATTGATAAATTTATTTTCTCTATTGATTTTGTTGTGTTAGACATGGATGAAGACATTAATGTTCCTTTAATATTAGGGCGTCCTTTTTTAGCCACTGCTAGAGTCGTTATTGATGTAGGTGATGGTAAACTCGCACTGATAATAGGTGATGAAGAAATCATTTTTCAAATTTATGATGCCATGCCATATTCTAAAGAGCAAGATGATTGTTATTTTGTTGATACTACTGATCATATCGTTCAACATTCATTACAGGAAATCATACATGACGACACGACGGAACTGTGCCTGACTCAAGAAGAGGGGGAAGAAGATGAGGACGATGAGTTGAATCTAAATACATCATCATTCAAACAAATGAAAGAAGAAAGCATAGAAAATGATGACGAATTAAAACAGAAACCCTCCATCGAAGAGCCCCCTAAATTGGAATTAAAACAGTTACCAAAACACTTAGAATATGCATTCCTCAGGGACAATTTTACGCTACAAGTAATCATCTCTGCAGAACTAGAACCCAAGGAAAAGAGGAGCTGATAAAGGTACTAAGAGAACACAAAAAAGCCATAGCTTGGAAAATTTCTGACATCAAGGGAATAAGCCCCGCATTCTGCACCCACAAAATTTTAATGGAAGAAGAATATAAGCCGTGTGTGCAACCTCAGAGACGGTTAAACCCCAACATGAAAGAAGTTGTCAAAGCTGAGGTAATTAAACTTCTAGATGCAGGAATAATTTATCTGATTTCTGAGAGCACTTGGGTAAGTCCTGTGCAGGTAGTTCCAAAGAAAGGAGGAATGACGGTAGTGCTCAATGAAAAGAATGAGTTAATTCCCACAAGAATAGTTACAGGGTGGAGAGTCTGTATAGACTATAGGAAGCTGAACGACGCCACCAGAAAAGATCACTTCCCTCTACCTTTCATAGATCAAATGTTGGAAAGATTATCCAGGCATATGTACTATTGCTTCTTGGATGGACTATCCAGCTACTTCCAAATCCCCATAGCTCCTGAAGATCAAGAAAAGTCGACATTCACATGCCCATAAGGTACGTTTGCTTATCGTAGAATGCCTTTTGGATTATGCAATGCTCCTGCTACTTTTCAGCGTTGCATGTTGGCAATCTTTGACGAACTCGTGGAAGACATCATGGAGGTATTTATGGATGATATTTTGGTAGTCGGTATTTCTTTTCATCTTTGCCTTAAAAATTTGAAACGAGTTTTAATGAGATGTGAGGAAACAAACCTTGTCTTGAATTGGGAAAAATGTCACTTTATGGTTAGAGAAGGGATTGTGTTAGGACATAAGATTTCTAGTAAAGGGATTGAGGTAGATAAAGCAAAGGTTGAAACCATAGAAAAACTACCTCCCCCTAGTTCTATTAAGGCTATTAGAAGCTTTTTAGGACATGCAGGGTTCTATAGAAGATTTATTAAAGATTTTTCTAAAATAGCTAAGCCTTTGACAAAATTACTAGAAAAGGATGTTCCTTTTCATTTCAACCAGGAATGTTTAGATGCATTTAATATCCTTAAGGATAAATTAATAAATGCGCCGATCATAGTTTCACCTGATTGGAACTTACCATTTGAACTAATGTGTGATGCAAGTGATTTTGCAGTAGGTGCAGCTTTGGGACAATGAAGAGACAAGCATTTCCAGCCAATTTACTACGCTAGCAGAACATTAACACCCGCTCAAGAAAATTACACCACCACAGAAAAAGAATTACTAGCTGTAGTTTTTGCTTTTGATAAATTTAGACAGTATCTAATATTGTCTAAAGTTATTGTTTACACTGACCATTCAGCTCTTCGTTATCTTCTAAACAAACCTGATGTAAAACCCAAACTCATACGATGGATTTTACTTTTACAGGAATTCGACTTGGAAATACAAGACAAGAGAGGAGCCGTGAACCTCGCAGCAGATCACCTTTCTAGACTTGAAAATCCACACACCAAAGAGCTCAATGAAAGTGAAATAAATGATTCATTTCCCGAAGAACAACTCTTTTCTATTACACATTCTGAGGTACCATGGTTTGCAAATATTGCGAATTGTTTAGCTACTAACATCTTACCAAGAAAATTAACACATCACCAAAAGAAGCTATTCTTTGCTGATGTGAAAAATTATTTTTGGGAAGATCCCTTTCTTTTTCGCATTTGTGCAGATCAGGTAATTCAAAGATGTGTTACAAAGACAGAAGCAAACAAAATCTTGGAGCATTGCTATTCAGGACCATCAGGAGGACACTACAGTGGTATTAAGACGGCACACAAAATACTCGAATCAGGTTTTTATTGGCCTACTCTATTTAAAGATGCCAACAGGTATGTTACCTCGTGTGATAGATGCCAACGAATAGGTAATATTTCTAAACGAGATGAAATGCCTCAAACATATATGTTATCATGTGAAATATTTGATGTATGGGGTATCGATTTCATGGGACCATTCCCTAGTTCGTTTGGAAACAAGTACATCCTAGTGGCAGTCAATTACATGTCAAAATGGGTGGAAGCGGAAGCTTTACCTACCAATGATGCTAGGGTAGTAGTCAAGTTCCTCAAGAAACTATTTTCCCGATTTGGCACACCTAGAGCAATTATTAGTGATAGGGGTACTCACTTCTACAATACTCAATTTGAAAAAGTCCTAAAAAAATATGGAGTATACCACAGAACAGCAACCCCATATCATCCTCAAACCAGTGGGCAAGTTGAGGTGGCAAACCGAGAACTTAAGCGCATTCTAGAAAAAACCGTTGAATCAAATAGAAAAGACTGGGCATTAAAAGTAGATGATGCGTTATGGGCCTATAGAACATCATTTAAAACACCTTTAGGGACATCGCCATACAAACTTGTATACGGGAAAAGCTGTCATTTACCGTTCGAATTAGAACACAAAGATTTTTGGGCAATAAAATTTTTGAATACTGACCTCAAAATTGCAGGAAAGAGGAGAATGATGCAGATGAACGAGCTAGACGAGTGGAGAACGGAAGCCTATGAGAACTCAAAACTATACAAGGAAGCAACAAAGCGATGCCACGATGCTCGTCTCAAGAGATCAAGGCAATTCGAAGTAGGAGACTTAGTCCTACTGTACAACTCAAGGCTTAAACTATTCCTGGGAAAGTTGAAATCAAGATGGTCAGGCCCATTCATGATCAAAATAATATTTCCATATGGCACCATCGAGGTAACTCATCCCACTAAAGGCACATTCAAGCTAAATGGTCACCGACTTAAAATTTATAATGGTGCAGATTTTAGAGACATGAGAGAGGAGCTTATACTCCATGAGCCTTCCTTTAGAACCGAAAACAGGGAGAGTCTAGCTTAAGACTATGAACGAGCGCTTCTCGGGAGGCAACCCGAGCACTAACACATTAACATTGTTTTTATTTTTTTCTTATCTTTCTCTCTAACATCACAGAAAAGCAAGATTTGTAACACGGCATTAAACACGGGCGTGTTAATGACCGTGTGCAAAACAGGGGACATGCCACGGGTGTGTCAAGAGCCGTGCACAAACAGGGAAAAGAGACCTTTCAACAACACGAGTTGCGATACCAGCCACGCCGGTGCTATCCAACCGTGTGAGGCTACTGACTTCCACACCACGGGCAGAACACGCACGTGCCTTCAAACCGTGTGAAGCTATTGACTTGTCGAACACGGGCAAGACACTCCCGTGTTACCTCACCATGCTAACAGTTTAATTTATAGAGCACGGGCATGCCAAATAGACACACGGTCGTGCCATGAAACTTGAACGCGCCCAATCCTGAAAAACGTGAAAAGCACGGGCAACTTCAAAATGACACGGGCGTGTCATCGGATCGTGCCCCCTCCTCTATAAATAAAAACTAACCGTCATCTTCCCCAATAACAAACCCTAAAATCAGATTTAAACCCCCTTCTCCCCAAATCCGGCCAAACAACAACTCCCCTCCCATTAAAACCGCCCCCCTCCCCCCGTTTTTTTCTTCCAAAAATCAACCAAACCACCGCCGTGCTATCAAGCCACACGCCCACGACACCGCCGTGTTCGCACCACAGGAACCCACGCCATTGCCGTGCTCAGCCCGTGCTGATCGTCCCACCCACCCCTGGTTCCATTTTCTTGACATAATCCTTGATGGCATTTGTATTTATTTAGTTTTGAAAAGCATGATTTATTTTTGTTTAAGCACCCATAATCCTTTGATTACAGCTTTATATTTTTTTCATTTTTGTTTAAAATTAACCTTGATTTTGAGTTAGTGATTTTTCTCACAACATTCAGGAATAAATTGATTTTGGTTGCTGATTGATTCTATTCTTAGACATAAACTTTACTAATTTTCTTGAACAAAAGAATCACTGATATCGAATGAAATTTATAGATGATATGAGATACACTGGTCATAATTTTGATTAAGGAACTTGTTCCTTTTATTATCTAATCATTTTTTAGGTACCATGTCGCCGTCACGAACCAAATAATCCGTCCCAAGCAAGAAAATAAAGGGGCCCGGATCATTGTCCGCATGTGCCTCCACCGAAACTCGACACCCATTTCTCTGATTCCCCCAAGCAACTCAAGATGAAAGGTACAAAGCAATCCGGGGTAGACCCATAGGCACTAGTAGACGCATCGACTGGAACGCAGTACGGCAAGTTGGGCTCGAAACTGACATTCAAGCATTCCTCTCAACCGAACCATGGGAGAACTTCTTCAATATCGACGAACCAACATATATGGAGCTTACATTAGAATTCTGCACCACCTTCATTTTGCAAGCGGTGACGACTCAATTCGACGACCCAAGTGCTATTCAATTCCGTCTAGGGGGCTCAATGCGATGATTAAGTGTACCACAATTTGGCACGGCTCTTGGACTTTACACGCCGGACTTCATAGAAGAATACCCATTTGCCGAATTAAACTGTGAGCTCCACTGCACCCCGATTGAATGTTGGAACAGCCTACGCCCCAATACAAGCCAATACAACCCCAGCCGCTCTAAGACAACGGCACTTCCCCCGGCCCTAAGGTATATTCACGCCATTCTCGTGCATACCATCACAGGTCGCAGAGAAAGCACCGGCGTCGTAAACAAACACGATGTTTACTTCCTATCATGCATGTCTGAAGGACATGTTTTCGACTTGGCGTATGTTATCGCATGCACGATTGAACATCAGACAGAGCCGCACAGGAAAGGGATTTTGTCAATGGGGCCATACATTACAAGGCTAGCTCGACACTTCAACCTCCTCAACACCGACGATCAGATCACCTCCCTCACACTGATGGGCAATATGGTTCCTCAAGACATCCAGACGATGCTACATATGAGGATGATCAAACAACATCGAGGGACTGATCCCCCTCAGTACCAACAAAAGACACCAACCAACGAGGGAGAGGATGAGGGCATTTCTGACGATGTCCCACTACCATCAGAGGAGGCACCAAACCCGAGTCAGCATCCATACCGAGCGGCAACATCATTAGCAGACATCTCTGCTCGACTTGATCGGTTCGAGATGCATTTCGCTGAAAACGCACGGCGCTTTGATGGATTAGAGGCGACGCTTCACCAAATATGTCAGCACCTCTACATTTCATCATCAGCACCACCACCGGCTCCAACCAACGATGAGGACCTCTGAGTCCTTTTAAATTATTTTCTTTAATTTTATTCATTTTTAAGACTTTATTTTACGTTGTTTAATTTAAACTTTTATTGCAAATTTTTATCATTGACTATCCAATTATTCAAGCATCCCTAACAACATATCGATATCATCGAAAAGATCATTAACAAGTGACTTTTTCAGAATAAATCATATATTCAACCTATACACAAGCACAATTAAGCGAAATACAAAAAGTCACCTGATGCCACACACTGTCCACATCCTCAAGGATCTCGTCAGTAAATCCAGGAAGTACACTTTTCACTCCTATCTTTTTGATTGCTCACTGATTATCATTATCTATCTTTGTACATTGAGGGCAATGTACATCTTAAGTGTGGAGGGGTAAATATACCTAACTTTTTGCATTATTCTCAAATCCCTGAGGGTAAAAGTGGAATAAAAGTGCCAAATTTTTTTTCATTATTCTCAAATCTCTAATTTAGTCTTGTTTTTATGCAAAGTTTTCATATTACTAATTAGGATGAAATTTTCGATGATTTGTGATTATTATTGACATGTTGTAAAATAAGTCACAGTTAATTGTACATTGATAATTGAAATTGAAGAATACTAGAGAATTAAGCATGATGAGTCTATTTTTCAAGAATTAACATTTTGATAGGTTGTTGACCAAAATTTGAATATTACCTTGAAATTTAAAATTTATAAGGATGATGTCAAAACACCCATAATTTTTGTGAGTATTTGAACCTTTTAGAGCATACATTCTTTTTCGTGCTCATTTTTTGTTATGAGTGTGTCAACTATGAACTGTTATTCTAGAACTTGCCTCGTTTATACATGTTGAGACCACAGTTATGATTTGATATATAGAGATGATAAAGGCACCTAGGTTTTAACCCACTAACTCCACTAAATAGCTTACCTTTACAATTAACCCCTAGTGAACCCCATTGAGCCTAACAAAATCCTTTTTATTGGCTTACCTACTAATATTAACCCAAAACCCTTTGAATCTATTATCACCCTTTTCTTTTGACTACCCCATAATCGAGACTTGATTTGATCAGTTACCGAAGTTTATTATTCTGACAGTTAAATTTATAATGTATTACTCAGTTTGTTCATAAAAAAAATCCAAGTTATTCAATATTAGTAGTATGAAAAGAGAGCTTACACAATCAAAGACTATTTTCAAAAGAAAAGCTCGTATTAGTAGGATTATTACTTTTCAGTTAATGAAATTTTGAAAAGTTTTAGGTAGGTACTTGTCAATTCAATCTCGATTCTAACCCTCTAATTTCAAGCTTGTGACCACACCTTTTACCCTAGCCCCGTTACAACCCTAACAAAGACCTTTTGATCTATTTATCATCTCATATTACAGTGGTGGAGATTTGATTTTAAGGCAAGCCTATGGGATTAACTTTTCAGGTTTGACTTATGAGCAATCTTTTCCTGAGCCTTAAACACTCTAGAGTGATTTGAGTGAATCCTTAGTGAGGACATCAATCCTTGTCGGTTTTAAATTGAAAAGGTAGTCATTTAAATAAAGGGAGACACCTATGTTTTCAAAGTACAAAATCATGGCTTATCTCGTTTAAATCTTTAGAACTCTTTGAATTGAATTGTCCATGTATGAATTATCTATGAATTATGATATAGCAATGTTGATAAGAATTACAGATCATGGAAAGTTCGTTTTAATTGTAAGATGAGAATTTTGTTTGAGGACAAGCAAAAGCTTAAGTGTGGGGGTATTTGATAAACCGTAAAAGTAACATATTTTAATCCCACATTTAGCTTACTTTTTGATGATTTATTCCTTGATTTGTATAAAAAGGTGCTTGTAATCCTTTCTTTTCATGTCTTAGACCTAGGAAAGCACCCGAGGATGAAAAGAACACAAATTGGGCCTAAAACAGAGTAAATGGGCCTTAGCATGAAATTGACACGGCCTGGCCCATAGCCCGCACGGCCGTGCCTCGACGAACACTTAGAGCACGGCCTCAACTCCGCCTCACACGGCCGTGCCGCACTTTAGAAGTTCGAACACGGTCTGGTCTCGATCCACACGGGCATGTGACATGGTCGAGCCTCTGTCGCTGGAAAGAGCAATTTCAGTCGGAAAAGGATACTTAGGGAGAAAGAATCACATTCCAAGAGCCTATAAATATCCCCCAAGTACCACCTTTGAAAGGGGATCGAAAGCTAGGCCAAGGAGCCAAGCCGAGAAGGTCAGAGTTAGGGAATAACACGAGGATAGCCAATTGATCCATCCAAAGAAACCCGAATTATACTCAAGACGGCGAAATTCTCCTTCAATTCCTTCAGGGGGTTTTAGGAATTTCTTATGTTTTGTTTTATCTTTTCTCTTGTGATGTTTTCTTTATTCATTATGAACTAAGCCCCTCAGATACCTGAAGGGGATGAAACCTAGATGAATCTTGTTATTTGATTTTTAAGATATATGATGAATTACTTAGTTTGTTCTTAATTATGTTGCTTAATCCAAATCTAATGTGCTTAGATGGAGGAGGAATAGACCCTGCCTAAGAGTAGATCTAACATAATTAAGCGGAGTTGATCGAACATCTAGAGATAGGGTTACGAGATTTTGCCGGATTAGGGTGAAACCTAATATGGGAGTCCATTGATCGATTTACTGCTATCCTAGGGGCTTATTATAAGCGAACGAGAGTTCCACTAATTAGCCTAGGGTTAGACGTTATTCGCCTCGAGAGGGGGTTTAATATAGGTTAGAGAGTCTCACGGATCAAGCTAAGTAAAGAAATCATATAATTTGTGGTTGGATAATAAGTGAAGTCTAGGTGGATTCTTCCCGAAGGTATCGTCGCAATCAACTGAGTTTTTCTTCAAAGTTATTTTCCAATTCGTTCTTCTTGTCTTTGTGTTCTTAGTTTAAGTCTTCGACAATATAGTTTAAAAGCAACCTTCACTTTAATATAGGCTAAATAATAAAAAGAAAGTTAGTATTAATACTTTTAGTTCCTTTGGGTTCGATAATCCGGTTTTGCCTAAGCTATACTACTATTCGATAGGTACACTTACCTTTAATCGTTGTCGGAGTTAGTTTCCAGATTTGATCATTCTTTTATAAATATTAAAACTCTGATTTGCAGCCTTCGGAACAAAGAAATCTCAAATTTTAACTCAAATTGCTCAAAGTTTTTAAGAAATCATATTTTTAAATACTTTTAAATTTCAAAAATTTGGACATGATTTTATCGATTAGGTACCAATTTTTGGGGGTTATGAGGGTGCTAACCCTTCCTCATACGTAACCGACTCCCGAACCCGTTTTCTTGTTTTTCGTGGACCAAAATCAAATGTTTTAAAACGTTTTACAAGGTGATCCAATCACACCTAAGTAAAAAGGGATTGGTGGCGACTCCCATTTTTGTTTTTTAAAACTAAATTTAAAAATGGTTTCGACATATAAGATTTTGGAAAAAGCCTAATTTGTATTAAGAGCAATAACGAATCCACTGAGTCTGATCACATTCACAAATCGAATCTATCCAAATAAAATAAAGACAAAACAAAAGTAAACTAAAACCTAAGAAAAAGAGAAAAACTAAACTAAACTTAAGAGAGAAATTCTAAGCTAAAGAATTGGTCCCCTTTACATGTGACAAATGAGCCTATTTATATATCGCAGGTGTTCATTGTCATTAACCCTAGGTTAGTTGACGTTCCCAAGCTTTAAGTTTGATTGTGCATACCAAAATGCCCTTTGGCTCGTATTTCATTCCCGTTTAAAGTTAATGATCGCGACACACCAGGACTTGTGTCGCGACATAGGAGTTAGTATACTCCTCTTTAGATATCTTCAAGGGTATGTCGCGACATCGAAGTCAGTCTCGTGATTTTTCCATTCTGCTCCCTATGTTGCAACATTGATCTACCGTGTTGTGACATAACAGCTAGTATATGTTTAATATGCTTTCTAACAGTCTCTTGCACACTTATAAAATTCATTAGCTCACCCTTTGGCCTCATTCGACCCATAAGGTCAATAAAAAACTAAATTTGCACATTTTATTGAATTTAACAAAACTTACTAAAACATAATTAAATCCTAATGATAATGCTTAATTTCAAGCTCCTAAAGTGTGAAAAGTAGTTTAATCTACTACACTGAATTACGATATATCAGAATTCCTCGTAAAATTGCTGTGAAGTAGTCCCATAAATGCTTTGTCTTAGTCCCTACAACTAAGGAGAATCACGCAAAAATTTCTTACAATGGAAGAAAGGAGAGTTTAGGGTTTAAAGAAATTTTGATAGATTTGAGAGAGTTTAGAAGTTAAGAAGGTTTTAGTTTTAGGTTAAAAATAGTTTTTAGGTTTTAATAGGGTGTTTTAAGGTTAAAAATCGGGTTGAAACATGGTTTATGCCGCTGGGTTGTGCAATTTTTTGGGTCTACCATGCAAAAATTTGCAGCGATGTCACAACACATGGGTTCTGTGTCGTGACACCCTTGGTAGGTTGTCGATGTCATGACATCGGGGATCGATGTATGACACACTCTGAAATTTTGGAATCCTGGGTAAACTATACTCTGTGAAGCGACACAAAGGTGCAGTGTCATGACATCGATATGATTTTCTTAATTTTGTCAATTCTGGACGTGATGTTGTGACACGAGGGTGTCGTGTTGTGACACTGACTCTGTTTTAGCCCAAATTTCAAATTTTCAAAGTGTCTGAGTTCTAAATTAACCAGTTAGTTAAATACACAATAATATACGTAAAGTTAAAATTTAATTTAAAGATATCAAGTTTTGCTGTTAGATTAATCCCTCAACTCTGTTAGTGTATCCGTGGATGCTTCTTTGGTTATATTAGCATTCGTCCAGCGTCTGTCATGCCACTCCACTTTCTTTCGCTTATCCCATTCTCAAAACTTGTTCTTTCGACATGCACTAATCACAGAGAACACTTCCTCTAGCTCAGGGTAGTTAGAATTTTGGATTGATATTTCATAACAATGTTTTCCTAACTCTTCCCTATGTCCCCCACTCTGTTGGTGACCACATTTAAAAGTTTTTGTTTCACCATTGATCTTCATTGTTAATTTGTTTTTCTCTAGGTCAATGGTGGACCTTGATGTTACTAGAAAGGGTTTACCCAACAGAATGGGTATTTCACGGTTCTCTTCAAAATCTAATATTGCAAAGTCTGCCAGGATAATAAAGCCCCTCACTTTAATCTTCAAATACTCCCTTAAGTTGTACTGAAGACCTATGAGATAATTGAAGTGTGATCTGTGTATTTTTGAGATTCACTAACCTCAGTTTTTCATAAATAGATAGCGGCATTAAATTAATGTTGGCTTCTAAATCACATAGAGCCTTACTAAAATAGATGTCCCCAATCTCTATAAGTATTGTAAAACTCCCCAGGTCCTTTTAGTTCTTGAGGGATGTGTTTTGAAATAATCATACTAAATGAGGCGCTTATGTTGACTTGCTCTCCTATTTTTATTTTCCTATGCCTAGAAATAATTTCTTTTAAGTATTTAGCGTACTTAGGAACTTTATCAATTAGGTCAATTAGAGGCAAGTTAACATTTAGGGATTTAAATAAGGTAAGAAGACTTACAAATTATGCCTCATCTCGTCTTTGTTTCTCTTCCAACCTTGAAGGGAATGGTACCCTTGTCAATGCAGATTCCTCTATGGGCTTATCTTTCGACTCAGCTATCAGCTCAGCTACTTTTTGTTTTGGTTTAACATCAACTCCTTGAGGTTTTTCTTGAGGATATTCAAAATCCTTTTTATTTTCCTCTTGAGTTGGATTTTCCGAGCTACTCAGTACTTTGCCCAAACGGAGCACGATTACTTTCACCTGCTCCTTCCCCTTTCTCCGAGGATTGTTCTTTGTATTACTAGGAATTTTGGTGTTAATTTGCCATTTTATATCTCCCATCATACTCATCAGTTGGCTTATCTAATCTTCCAGCTTAGTCAATGTTTTTGTTGTATTAGTGCACTCAGACTGCACTTGTTTCACTTCAATTCTCAT
Source organism: Gossypium australe (assembly GCA_005393395.2). Classification (NCBI taxonomy): domain Eukaryota; kingdom Viridiplantae; phylum Streptophyta; class Magnoliopsida; order Malvales; family Malvaceae; genus Gossypium; species Gossypium australe. The sequence goes on along the minus strand of CM016623.1, from coordinate 52,897,212 downwards.
TGATTACATCGCCCCCTCAATCTGGTCCAAGCATTGACCACATACAATATGGTCATTTGGGTTGACCTTTTTCTGAGGCTTCTATAAATAAGGAGGTTGATAATTAGCATTTTTAGGTTAGTTAAAATTACTACCCCTCTTTGGTTTCCACCCTATCTCAAGTTTGGGTGGTCTCTCTATCCGGGATTATAAGTATTTGAATAAAGGTTTCCACCTCTATTCCTGATATAGTTCACATCCTCGGTTGGGTTGTTAATGTAATGGAAGAGAGGTTTATCTCCTCCATATATTGATGATGAATTGGTTGAGGACCCTATACGGTTGAATCTGTCCACAAGCTGTTGGTATTTATCATCCTCCTAGACAACTTTGACCGTAGGTGGTTTTTGGTCGTATGTATAGCGTTTAGCTGGTCACTGGAAAGAATTCATCTTCATATTCTTTATCAATTCATACTTTTTTTTGTATGTTCTGTTTATTAGGGCTCTTCCTGTTGTTTGTAACAGTCCGAATTTGACCTTAATCAGAATGGTGGTTTCGGGACCACGAATCTTAGTCCGAAAAATTTTTCAATATTATTTTTGGTGCTAATTATATGTGATTTATGATGTGTGAAAGTTTCGTATAAAAATTTTATCGTTTGAGTGTTTAATTTAACAAAAAGGACTAAATCGCGTAAAGTGTAAAAGTTGCATACTATAGTGGAAAGTGCTTAAATGATGATGGCTTTCTAATATGGAGTATTAAAAGGGTAGTTAACCCATTTTATGAGTTAGTGGGCGGCAAAGGTCAAGTGTGACCTTAAATTATAAGTTGTTTTTATTATTTATTAAAGGTCAAAATGGTAAATCATTAAAAATGTTATTATATGTTAAATTATATGAAATTAAAAGCCATTTTATTTGTTCTTCATTTTTCATTTGTCGTATGTTAACTAAGAAAATAAGGGTTTAAAGGCTTTGAAGTGTTCGGCCATCATCTAGCTCAATTCAAGGTGTGTTTTACTTCGGTTTTCGATAATTTTTTACGTTTTTGAGATCGTTGCTTCAAATATTAGTTGATCCATGGTAGAATTTTTAAATTTGAGCATGCTTGATGTTCAGCCATTAACATGTTCTTGTGGTTTTTTATGTTTGATGATTTCATATTAAAGATATGTTAAAAATTAGAATGTTTTGTATTGGAAATTTTAGTGAATTTGAGTATTTTGGGCTAAATTATAAAAATGAATTTTTGAGGGGTCTAAAATGCAAAATAAATGAAAGAAATGGACTAATATGGTCCCTATGAATATTCGGCCCTAAGGTGTTATAGTGAAATTTTGTGTATTTTGTGTTTTGTGCAAATAGGACTAAATTGTAAAATGTGAAATATTAGGGGTAAAATGGTAATTTTCCCATTTATGTGTTTTGGGACTAAATTGAGATGAAATGTGCTTGAATGAGCTAAATTTTAATGTGTTTAGATCAAGAACAAAGAAAAACAGATTTGGATCGGGGAAAGGCGAAGGTTATCTAGCCGGTCTACGTTGTCCGTCGATAGTCGAGGTAAGTTCTTAAGCAAATATACATCAAAGAATCATTTATGAACGTAGTAAATGAATGAATTTAGTAATTTTAAGCATAAATGTATGAGTTAGCAGAATGTAAGGGTATTATATTGGATTGAATATAATTTGTTTAATGACATGAATAAGTATATTCGATTTGATATGTAAATGTAATATGAAGTATATGATTTGTTTGTGATGTTAGCATTAAGAAACGTGTATTGAAGGATTAATTATGTTGATATTCGGGCTTCGAGCCTAGCAGGCCTTGTGCCGATGATTTATTTCGGGCTTCGAGCCTAGCAGGCCTTGTGCCGGTGAAATATTTCAGGCTTATTGCCTAGCAGGCTAAATGCCAGTGTTTAAACGTCAGACCTTGAGTCTAGCAGGCCTAGTGACGGTGTGTGCGATTCGGGTTAAAGCCTAGCAGGTTCTATACCGGTGAGTTTCAATTTCGAATTTCATTTATATAGTATTAAAGCCATGAAACAAATCTAGAAAGCTTAAGTTTTGAAAATGGCTTTGTTAATTCGGCTACAAGGTATGTACTATCATATTTTAGTGTTATAAATATATATATAAATATGCTATGATAATGAGAAAATAAAATGATGAAACAAAAGTGTTATATACTTGGTTGTGAATTTTGTATATGAAATAGGCCATGTGGTTATTTGAAATTCGAAACATTAGTGTGATTTAAAAATGATCATGTAGGTATATTGTTACACTTAACTATGTGATTATTATGTATAATCGGCAATTTATGTATTTGTTAAGGAAATTGAAAGTCATCAAATTAAGTAAAGTAGTAATACTTTGTTATGTTGAGTTATAAGTAAGACATGTAAATGTAATGTCATGAATTGATTTTATTTCATGTTTAGACTGTTGAATGATATAATATAATGCTTAAGACTTACTAAGCTAGTAGCTTATTTCGTGAGTGTTCATTGTTTCGTATTATAGATTCCAGTCAAGCTACGGGCTCAAAGGATCGTTAGAGGAGTCAACCGCACTATCACCCCTTTTTGCTATTTTAAAGTTAGTTTTTGAATCAAAGGCATGTATAGGCTAACTAAATGTTTGAACGATGTTTTGTTTGTATATAATAGCCATGCGAAAATGGCTTGATCATTTGTTTTATATTCAGTCTTAATTGTTCTTGACTATATGATGAATGTGTTTGGTTTCAATGATTTGGCTATGGTCTTTTCTTTTATGCAAGTTTTGTATTATGTGTTCTTTATGGTTGATGTATGGTAATGCTAGCGTTGTATTAAATTAGTCAAGTGTTTAGCATTTAGGTTAACCTTTGTAAGTACTAGATCATGATTTGAAATGGTTGGTTTAGGCAAATTTTAAAATGGGAAAATGGGTATAAGTTATTCATGTTTCGGTTATGTTAATGAATAGTTGTTTGGTTTTCAAAGTGCATACGTTTAGATGGTTTGTTAATAGATATGGTTGGTGGATGAGATAATTATATAAATCCCTTGCAAAAAGGGGTTTCTATAGAACCGAATAGGTTATTAAAGTTAATGGTTGAATGTGCATATTGTATTATCATCAAGGGTAGATTCGATTATGTTACAGTGTTCAAAATGTCATATATATGATTAGATAGCCAATAAAATGCTATGAGTTGATATGTGTTAATATGCATTCGTGTTTAAGGCATGAAATAATATGCTGAAATTTGACTATAGTAATTGATGTCTTTATACTTATTATATATATAAAGTGAATAGTAAATGCTTAAATATGTACCAAATATTTGAATTCTTCAGATTCGGTAGTTAAATAGTTTGAACTGTAGATATATAAAACATGTTTAAGTTGGTCCTCGTATATGAGACTGAATTGTCAAAAGGTTTTTGATTATAAATTTTAAGTATGATTTGTAATGAATAACTGTGATGATCTGAATTTGGGGTCTGTAATACCTCATAACCCTAATCCGGCGACGGATATGGGTTAGGGGTGTTACATTTGATTGGTATCAGAGCTTACGGTTTAGTCGATTCTAGGACTACCGTAGCGCGTGAGAGTCTAGCTATACATGCCTTTATTATATATATGATAGTGTCGTGACTTCTGACATTTCAAACTGTGTTTTATATAGTAAATGGATCCTGATCTTGACAGAGCCGTAGCAGATGATGCAGAGAGTGTAACACCTGATCTCGCACGCGGGTCAGCGCCGGTAGACTCTCGACCTGTCTCGGGTAGCCATGAGGGGGAGGCTAAGCAAGCCTTCTACCAGATGATGAATGAATGGTTTACCCAGTTTATCCGGACTAACCCGGCTGCACAACAACCTCCACCCCCAAATAATTCAACTCCGGCACCATCCACACCTCCGATGATAGATCCGATGAGATCTAGTTGGCCTCCCGTTGATAAAATCAGGAAATATGAGGCCGAAGAATTCAAAGTTAATGATGATGATGACGCAGAGCGAGTTGAGATTTGGCTTGATAACACTATTCAGGTACTTGATGAGCTATCCTGTACTCCAGATGAATGCCTGAAGTGTGCTATATCTTTACTTCGGGACACTGCATACCACTGGTGGAATACACTAGTATCAGTGGTTCCGAAAGAAAAAAGTGACTTGGGATTTCTTCCAGATCGAGTTCCGTAAGAAATATATCAGTCAGAGATTCATCGATCAGAAACGAAAAGAATTTCTAGAACTAAAACAGGGTCGTATGAATGTGACGGAATATGAGCGAAAGTTTGTCAGATTGAGCCGATATGCCCGAGAGTGTGTATCAACTGAAGCCATTATGTGCAAAAGATTTGAAGACGGTCTGAATGAAGACATAAAGTTGCTTGTGGGCATTTTTGAGATCAAAAAGTTCGTGGTACTTATCGAGCGAGCTTGCAAAGCTGAAGAGCTTGGAAAAGAGAAAAGAAAGGCTGAAATAGAAGCTAGAGACACTCGTAAAAGATCATCGAGTAAGACTTTCCATTCAGCGCCTAAGAAGTTCAAAGATGACTTCGGCCGACATAAAGCTACTTCAGACCTGTCTAGACAAGATCGACCTCCAGTGAGTTCCCGAGCCACTTCGATGGCTAGTGTTGGTAATGTTCAGCAGAACCGGGTTGAGTGCAAGCATTGTGGAAAATAGCATTCTGGGAGTTGTAGATTCCATGATCGGTCCTGCTTTAAATGTGGATCGTCGGACCATTTTATTCGAGAGTGCCCGATGCTAGCCGAGCATTTGAGATTGGTGCTACAAACTTTGCGAGATCAACAGTTGTATGCAAAGTTTAGTAAGTGTGAATTCTGGATGAAGGAAGTCAGCTTTTTGGGTCACGTCGTTTCAGCATCAGGCATTCGGGTTGATCCAAATAAAATATCGGCTATACTTGATTGGAAACCACCGAAGAATGTTCCTGAAATTCGAAGTTTTCTGGGACTTGCGGGTTACTACAGACGATTTGTGAAAGGTTTTTCTATAATAGCTACCCCTTTAACAAAGCTATTACAGAAAGACACTAAATTTGAATGGTCAGAAAAGTGTCAGAAAAGCTTCGATCAGTTGAAAGCCCTTTTGATCGAAGCTCCAATGTTAGCTCAGCCTGAATCGGGTAAAGAATTTATTGTTTATAGTGATGCTTCTTTGAATGGTTTGGGTTGCATTTTGATGCAGGAAGGCAAAGTCATAGCCTACGCTTCGAGACAATTGAAGCCTCATGAAAAAACTTATCCGACTCATGATCTGGAATTAGCAGCCATTGTATTCGCATTGAAAATTTGGCGTCATTACTTATTCGGTGAGAAATGTCATGTTTATTCAGATCACAAAAGTCTGAAGTACTTGATGACTCAGAAAGATTTAAACTTGAGACAACGCAGATGGTTAGAGCTGTTGAAAGACTATGAATTAGTGATTGACTACCATCCATGGAAAGCTAACGTTGTTGCGGATGCTTTAAGTCGAAAATCCTTGTTTGCTCTTCGTGCGTTGAACGCACATATGGTTATGTCTGGTGATGGTTCGATCATAGCCGAGTTGAAAGCAAGACCGATGTTTATTCAGCAAATTCGTGATGCACAGAAAATTGACAAAGATATGATTGCTAGACGAGTTTAGTGTGAAAATGATACAGAGTCAGAGTTTCGAATTAATGAAAACAATTGTTTGAACTTCGAAGGGTGAATATGTGTTCCGAAGAATGTGGATTTGATTCAAATGATTTTGAATGAGGCTCATAATAGTCGATTGTCGGTACATTCGGGTAGCACGAAAATGTATAATGATTTGAAACAGTTCTATTGGTGGCCTGGCATGAAACGGGATATATCTGAATTTGTTTCAAAGTGTTTAATTTGTCAGCAAGTAAAAGCCGAGCATCAAGTGCCTTCTGGGTTACTTCAGCCGATCATGATACCTGAATGGAAATGGGATAGAATCATTATGGATTTTGTATCCGGTTTGCCTACGACACCGAGCAAGAAAGATGCAGTCTGGGTTATAGTGGATAGATTGACCAAATTAGCTCACTTTATTCCAGTTTGTACGGATTTTTCGCTCGATAAACTTGCTGAGTTGTATGTATCTCAAATTGTGAGATTGCATGGTGTGCCGAGTTCCATTATTTCAGACAGAGACCCGAGATTCACATCACGGTTTTGGAAGAAGTTGCAAGATGCTCTAGGTACTAAACTCTACTTTAGCACAGCCTTTCATCCGCAGATAGACGGTCAGTCTGAACGAACCATTCAGATACTTGAGGACATGTTGAGATGTTGCGTCCTTGAGTTTGAAGGTACGTGGGAAAGACCTTTGATTGAATTTGCTTATAATAACATTTTTCAATCTAGTATCAAAATGGCACCTTACGAAGCTCTATATGGCCGCAAGTGTCGTACACCTTTGTACTGGACCGAGCTCAATGAAAATAAGATACAAGAGGGTTGATTTAATTAAAGAGACGGAACAGAAAGTGGCAATAATCAGAGATAGTTTGAGAGCTGCCTCGGATCGTCAAAAGTCATACACTGATTTGAAACGTAAAGACATTGAGTTTCAGGTCGGAGACCGGGTATTCTTGAAAGTTTCTCCGTGGAAGAAAGTACTCCGATTTGGTCGGAAAGGCAAACTAAGTCCGAGATTCATCGGACCGTACGAGATCATCGAACGTATTGGGCCTGTTGCTTATAGATTGAAGTTGCCCTCTGAATTAGAAAAGATACATAACGTATTTCACGTTTCGATGCTTCGTAGATATAGACCAGATCCGTCACATGTGATCGTTCCGTCCGAGATTGAAATCCGATCCGATATGACGTATGAGGAAGAACCGATCCATATTTCAGCTCAGGAAATGAAAGAGTTGAGAAACAAGAAAATTCCGTTAGTGAAAGTGCTATGGAATCGGCACGGAGTTGAAGAGGCTACGTGGGAGCCTGAGGATTCAATGAGGCAACAATATCTGACTTTGTTTAACGGTAAGATTTTCGGGGACGAAAATCCTTAAGGGAGAGAGTTGTGACAGTCCGAATTTGACCCTAATTGGAACGGTGGTTTCGGGACCACGAATCTGAGTTCAAAAAATTTTTAAATATTATGTTTGGTGCTAATTATATGTGATTTATGATGTGTGAAAGTTTCGTATAAAAATTTTATCGTTTGAGTGTTTAATTTAACAAAAAGGACTAAATTGCGTAAAGTGTAAAAGTTGCATACTATAGTGGAAAGTGTTTAAATGATGATGGCTTTCTAATATGGAGTATTAAAAGGGTAATTAACCCATTTTATGAGTTAGTGGGCGGCAAAGGTCAAGTGTGACCTTAAATTATAAGTTGTATTTATTATTTATTAAAAGTTAAAATGGTAAATCATTAAAAATGTTATTATATGTTAAATTATATGAAATTAAAAGCCATTTTATTTGTTCTTCATCTTTCATTTGCCATATGTTAGCTAAGAAAATAAGGGTTTAAAGGCTTTGAAGTGTTCGGCCATCATCTAGCTCAATTCAAGGTGTGTTTTACTTCGGTTTTTGATAATTTTTACGTTTTTAAGATCGTTGCTTCGAATATTAGTTGACCCATGGTAGAATTTTTAAATTTGAGCATGCTTGATGTTCAGCCATTAACATGTTCTTGTGGTTTTTGATGTTTGATGATTTCATATTAAAGATATGTTAAAAATTAGCATGTTTTGTATTGGAAATTTTAGTGAATTTGAGTATTTTGGGCTAAATTGTAAAAATGAATTTTTGAGGGGGCTAAAATGCAAAATAAATGAAAGAAATGGACTAATTTGGTCCCTATGAATATTCAGCCCTAAGGTGTTATAGTGAAATTTTGTATATTTTGTGTTTTGTGCAAATAGGACTAAATTGTAAAATGTGAAATATTAGGGGTAAAATGGTAATTTGCCCATTTATGTGTTTTGGGACTAAATTGAGATGAAATGTGCTTGAATGAGCTAAATTTTAATGTGTTTAGATCAAGAACAAAGAAAAATAGATTTGGATCGGGGAAAGGCGAAGGTTATCGAATAGCCGGTCTACGTTGTCCGTCGATAGTCGAGGTAAGTTCTTAAGCAAATATACATCAAAGAATTATTTATGAACGTAGAAAATGAATGAATTTAGTAATTTTAAGCATAAATGTATGAGTTAGCCGAATGTAAGGGTATTATATTGGATTGAATATAATTTGTTTAATGTGACATGAATAAGTATATTCGATTTGATATGTAAATGTAATATGAAGTATATGATTTGTTTGTGATGTTAGCATTAAGAAATGTGTATTGAAGGATTAATTATGTTGATATTCGGGCTTCGAGCCTAGCAGGCCTTGTGCTGGTGATTTATTTCAGGCTTCGAGCCTAGCAGGCCTTGTGCCGGTGAAATATTTCGGGCTTATGTCCTAACAGGCCATGCCAGTGTTTAAACGTCGGACCTTGAGTCTAGCAGGCCTAGTGACGGTGTGTGCGATTCGGGTTAAAGCCTAACAGGTTCTATACCGGTGAGTTTCAATTTCGAATTTCATTTATATAGTATTAAAGCCATGAAACAAATCTAGAAAGCTTAAGTTTTGAAAATGGCTTTGTTAATTCGGCTACAAGGTATGTACTATCATATTTTAGTGTTATAAATATATATATGCTATGATAATGAGAAAATAAAATGATGAAACAAAAGTGTTATATACTTGGTTGTGAATTTTGTATATGAAATATGCCATGTGGTTATTTGAAATTCGAAACATGAGTGTGATTTAAAAATGCTCATGTGGGTATATTGTTACACTTAACTATGTGATTATTATGTATAATCGGCAATTGATGTATTTGTTAAGGAAATTGAAAGTCATCAAATTAAGTAAAGTAGTAATACTTTGTTATGTTGAATTATAAGTAAGACATGTAAATGTAATGTCATGAATTGATTTTATTTCATGTTTAGACTGTTGAATGATATAATATAATGCTTAAGACTTACTAAGCTAGTAGCTTATTTCGTGAGTGTTCATTGTTTCGTATTATAGATTCCAGTCAAGCTAAGGGCTCAAAGGATCGTTAGAGGAGTCAACCGCACTATCACCCCTTTTTGCTATTTTAAAGTTAGTTTTTGAATCAAAGGCATGTATAGGCTAACTAAATGTTTGAATGTTGTTTTGTTTGTATATAATAGCCATGCGAAAATGGCTTGATCATTTGTTTTAAATTCAGTCTTAATTGTTCTTACTATATGATGAATGTGTTTGGTTTCAATGATTTGGCTATGGTCTTTTCTTTTATGCAAGTTTTGTATTATGCGTTCTTTATGGTTGATGTATGGTAATGCTAGCGTTGTATTAAATTAGTCAAGTGTTTAGCATTTAGGTTAACCTTTGTAAGTACTAGATCATGATTTGAAATGGTTGGTTTAGGCAAATTTTAAAATGGGAAAATGGGTATAAGTTATTCATGTTTCGATTATGTTAATGAATATTTGTTTGGTTTTCAAAGTGCATATGTTTAGATGGTTTGTTAATAGATATTGTTGGTGGATGAGATAATTATATAAATGCCTTGCAAAAAGGGGTTTCTATAGAACCGAATAGGTTATTAAAGTTAATGGTTGAATGTGCATATTGTATTATCATCAAGGGTAGATTCAATTATGTTACAGTGTTCAAAATGTCATATATATGATTAGATAGCCAATAAAATGCTATGAGTTGATATGTGTTAATATGCATTCGTGTTTAAGGCATGAAATAATATGCTGAAATTTGACTATAGTAATTGATGTCTTTATACTTATTATATATAAAGTGAATAGTAAATGCTTAAATATGTACCAAATATTTGAATGCTTCAGATTCGGTAGTTAAATAGTTTGAACAGTAGATATATGAAACATGTTTAAGTTGGTCCTCGTATATGAGACTGAATTGTCAAAAGGTTTTTGATTATAAATTTTAAGTATGATTTGTAATGAATAACTGTGATGATCTGAATTTGGGGTCTGTAATACCTCATAACCCTAATCCGGCGACGGATATGGGTTAGGGGTGTTACACTGTTCCATCTAATCTTGACCGTGCATGAAACACCCCACACCCGGCCCACGAGCCTGAACCGGATCTGGTATGTTCCTTAAGAAAATCGGTTTCAAAGTTCTTTATTACTTAGAGAAAATTTGTGTAATTTTTTTGAAAAATATTGTTTTGGGTTGGGCTTAGATCGAAACCCACTTATTTACTTAGAAATCATTTAATTACGATGACAAAACAGTTTAGGGTTTATTTTTTAAATAAATAATTCTTAAGTTGAACTTTAATCAAAAATAGTTCGTAACATAGTAAATTAAAAGTTTAAACAGAAATAAAGAAATCCTACTTGGGCCTCATGGCCTTATTACATCAATCAAAACCCAAAATAAAATTTAAGTACTGAGTAAAATAAAAGCCCAAGTCTTTAAATTTCTCCTTGCGATGCATGGCCACCTTTAGCTCCTGCCGACCCGGTCCATTACTGCTCATCACCTGAAAAAAATATTTCCCCGACAGGGTGAGTCAACCAGACTCAATGTGTACGTGGCACTAAATCGTAATAGAATCAGGCATACAATACATTCAATCAGAAAATACAAGTTATGATGCATTCCCAAACCCAAACCTAATTGTCCATCCGCTACACACCCCCGTACCTGCCAAACACACCGTGGGGACTACTAAGTCGACCCTCCTTCCGCTACACACCAATTTGCGGGCTTAAGGCTCCGCATCTGTGGTTTTAGGAAACCACTTTTCAGATTACTGTGGTCTTAAATCACCACTTTTCACTTCCCCTTTCAATATATAACCATATGCCCCATAAACATTAATATGCATAATATACCATAGTTCACATTCTTATCATATTCTCATGTTATGAATAACATATTTCATATTCCTAGTAGAAGTAGGAAACGTACCTGAGTACTTAGTACCTTAACATGGTACCTTAGCCATGCTCATATTTTCATTAACATATATTTTAATACATGCAACCATAATTCATATTACAAAGTAGTGTGGAGTACACACCTGATTCGCTTAATGAAGTCCTCGAAAATCCCGAAGAGAACCGATTACAGATTTAGATCTCAAATCCTACATAAGTTAATCACTTACTATTTAAAAGACCATTCGGCCATTTTTCCAAATACAACTAGGATTTGTATTACTTACCTTGTAACTGAATTGATTTTAAGAATCAAGGGCCGGATCTTTGTATTCCTCCCTTGTGAATTCGGCTAAACACTATATTACTCCACAGGTTAGTTTTCGGCTTCTGATAATAAATCTAAATATTTAAAATAGCCTTGGCCGAATATCTTAAACACATACCTTGTGATTTCAAATCCCGAAAAGTAACCCTTGGCTATGGAGATGTTGAAATCCCTACACACATATGTTAGATCTGATTTCCATATCACTTAATAATCTTAAATCAATTGGCCTCTGGCCTAAACCATGCTTTTCTTACCTTAAATCCTTAGATCTGAAATCCCGGAATTCCTCCTTTAATATTCGGCCAAAAGACAACCAAAAGAATCAGTTCCCAAATCTTGGTTGAAAGAGAATAAACAACAAGAATCCATTATTCTTACCTTATCACCACAGTCGACGGCACCCTTGATTGAATCCACAGAGATTCGGCTATGGAGACTTAAACAGGAATCAAAGAGGTTTCGGCTTGACAGTAGAAGAGAAAAGAAGAAGAAAAAAGGAGAAGAAAATTCGGCGGAGAGAGTTTGCCAGGAAATTTTCGGCAGAGCAGAGAAAGAAACAAACTGATGAGTAGCCCTCCTTCCTTCCTTTTATAGGCAAAATTATCAGCTAAGGAGTCCCTTACTTGGCCACCACTCCTCTATCTGATAACTTTATCTTTTTAATATGATAAATAAAAGAGTTTAATCCTTTATTATCTCTTCAAATAATCCAAATAAAAATCCTTTATTATCTCTTCAAATAATCCAAATAAAAATCCTTTATTATATCTTCAAATAATCCAAATAAAAATCCTTTATTTATCACCTTATTAATCACATATTTATGAAAATAAAACACCTCCTTTTTTAGAAGCATGTGCCGTCCACCTCAGCCTTCTGGAAGCCAAAATAAAACCTCATTTATTTGCTTCCCAAGTGACTCGAACCCAGGCCCATTCCTCTTGCACATGGCGCCATTTCCATAGGCCCTAAGTGGCATCTTCAGGCCACTTTTCCAAGCCTATTTGTGTGTCAAATTTCTCTAACTTTTTCTTTTAAGGCCTCCTTGCCCTAATTTCCTATTTTAAACTTTAAAATTTGACATTTCTAGGTCATTTCCAAGTTTCCTAAAATTTTCGATCGGCTCTGTAAACTTGCCATTTTCTTACATTTCCAAGTTTCCAGAAATGTTCACTTTCCATTTTTGAATCATTTCCTTACATTTCCTAGTTTCCAAAAATGTTCATGTCTATGCATTTCTAGGTTTCCAAAAATGTTCATGTCCATGCATTTCCAGGTTTCCAAAAATGTTCATTTCCAATTCATTTTCATACATTTCTGAGTTTCCCAAAATATCAAAAATTTATTCATAGTGCTTAAGACTTGTCATTTCGTACAGTTAGACTGAAAATGCATAGGCCCTTTCCAGGATGTTACAGTTCTACCCCCTTAAAATAATTTCGTCCTCGAAATTACTTACTAACGAATAATCGTACGGTCTAACTCACCCCACTACGCTATTGCTGCGCACTCTGATCCTAAAGAACTATCATACTTTCTAGGCACATTCTCTAGGTTCACATCCAAAGTTTCAGTCACTTCACCAGCAATACAAGAATAAGCTAACCCTATAACAAGCAAAGCAATTAAGGGTATTCCAGAAATGAGGAACGTACCCGTTGTCACATCTGGCACATCTTCCTCCTCGCGACGGCCAACTGCATAAACCAACCTTGGTTGCCTCGCGTCTGCACCTTCAGCACCTCTTCTTGGTGCTTCACGTCCACGGCTCGAACCATTTCCTCCATGGTTCGGTCCACGACCTTGCTGAGGCTGCTGTCCTCCTCTACCCGTCTGACTAACATTCTGAGTTGCCGGTTGGCTTTCATCTAAGTTCTTAGGACATTCCTTGACCACATGGTTCTTGGACCCACACCTAAAACATCCTCCTATTTTCCTCCAACAGTCTCCCAAATGCCTCTTTCCACACACATCACAAGGTCGATACCGCCCTTCTGAACCAACTTGCTGACCTCGCGGCCCATCAACTCTAGGCCTCTTATTCCCAGATGAGCCAGACGATCCAAAACCTCTTTCTGGCCTATTCCGATCAGTGTTCTGCCTTGCAGAATCCTTAATTCCTTCAGCCACTTTAGCCTTTTCCACTAATGCAGAAAATTCCCGCTCTTGATGCGGTGCTATCAACAGTCTCAGATCATCCCTTAGCCCGTCCTCAAAACGGACACAGCGCTCATGCTCAGTCGCCACGACACCTCGAGCGTACCGGCTCAACCTCAGGAATTCCGCTTCATATTCTGCAACAGACTTGTTTCCTTGGACCAGCCCCAGAAAAGCTTTCCGTTGCTCATCAGTGTACCTGGTTCCCACATACTTCTTTTGGTATGCTTCCTTAACGTACTCCCAGGTCAGATCCTCAGCCGTGGCACCATCCCGCACAGTTAACCACCATTGATACGCTTCATCGCGTAACAGTGCCACCATTCCCTTTAACTTTTCCTCAGGGGTCAGATCAAGCTCGTCCATGATGCGCTCCGTTGCTTCCAACCAGTACTCAGCTGTACTGGGTGCTACTCCAGACACTCCACGAAACACCTCGGCTCCATTAGATCGGAGCCGTTCAGGCACAGACTTACGTGTTCCCGAATTTCCACCCGCACCAGCCACCAATTCCAAAACTCGCAGCACAGCCTGCGACACAGCATCTTCCCCCGTCTGAGCCTGCTGCTCAACATTAACAGCTGGGGGGGTGGTGGCGGTGGTACTTCATTATCTGATCCTTGACCCGATCTAACGGGTTCCGACCTAGTCATTCTTCCTCTACCTCTTCCACGACGACCACGTCCTCTAGAGCTCAATTCTAGCGTCGAGATCTGATTAAGAAATTTTATGAATTAGTCATTGTTCCACTTATTTACTCGCGAAGAAATTTTATGACAAGAGTTTTAGGAGTGGTTCTTTCGTATTCACACAAGCATACAGTCTTTCCATTCATTCATTCATCCATCAAACAAGCATGAACTTTCGTTCATTCAGAGAAACGTTGTAATTTTCATCGTTATTGTGTTTCCATTACCCAGGGGTATTTCCGTAATTTTGTCCTATAGGGGTATTTTCGTAATTTTTCAAGATAAAAAGTTCCTTGATGATTTTGTCGAAAATATTTTGGTAATTTTAAAGTCCCGGGGTAATTTTGGAAAAATTTTGAAATCCAGGGGTATTTCGGAAATTTTTGACCTCGGGGGTATTTCGATAATTTTCCAAAAACCAGGGTAAATTTGTAAAATTTAATAAGTTAGGGATATTTCAAAAGTTGTAAAACTTTGAGGGTTCTTTTTTTTTGAGAGTTTCCCTTTTCAAATGGTGATGTTTGCAAAATTTCGGAAACTGGGGTCATTTTGGTCATTTTGTAAGTTAGGGGCAATTTTGAAATTTTTTTCAAAATCAAGGTATTTTTGATAGTTTGCAAATTAGGGTTTGTGAACACTTATAAAATAAGGAAATTTTGGCAAAACTGTTAGGTAGGTTCATATTTTGTAAATCAAGGGCATTTTGGTAATTTTTCCACTAGGGGCATTTTTGTAATTTTCACAAATCAGAAATTTTTCAGAAATTTTATAAAGATGGTTTTCTCAAATTCAAAAGAAAGTTTTGAGAATTTTAAAACTGGGGTTTGTTGTTTTGTTCTTCTTTTTTTTTTTTAGGAAAAACATGGCTAGTTCCCTTTCGGGTTTTAGTCATTATGTTTAGCCTATGGCCGAGCCCTCTTGGTCAGGGTGAACCAAAGCTACGCACCAGGCAGGATTCGAGTGGAGAGGAGGTGAGTCACGCGGACTGCTTAAATACCAAGCTCCCACCGAAACCATTCCTAGACATGCGCACAGAGGTTGCCACACCTACTGAGCCCTCTGAGTTAGGGTGAACCAAAGCTACGCACCAGGTAGGATTCCTGTGAAGAGGAGGTGAGTCACTAGGACTGCTTAAATACCAGGCTCTTCCAGATCCAATCCTAGACATGCGTACAGGGGTTACCACACCCTAGCTCAGTGACCTAGCCATAGGTTTGTTTAGTGCATTAAGTCTTATGTGTTTTGTGTTTGAGTAGTCTAATCCTAGGGTTCAAGTTCCTATCATACTATTCTACGTTCCATGCCTTTTCTACCCTTCTAATATTCACAACATAATTCACATAATCACCCAAATAGTTAGGGGTACTTACCTGGTGGACTTCGGGTCGGAGACTTAGGTGCCATGCTAGAAAAACCTGTTTAATTTCAAGGAAAATCATTTGACTCGCTTTGAAGACGTTTTGGGCCTTAGCCCACAGGCCGAGAGTTTAAAACTGGGCTCTGATACCAAACTGAAACACCCCACACCCAGCCCACGAGCCTGAACCGGATCTGGTATGTTCCTTAAGAAAATCGGTTTCAAAGTTCTTTGTTACTTAGAGAAAATTTGTGTAATTTTTTTGAAAAATATTGTTTTGGGTTGGGCTTAGATCGAAACCCACTTATTTACTTAGAAATCATTTAATTACGATGACAAAACAGTTTAGGGTTTATTTTTTAAATAAATAATTCTTAAGTTGAACTTTAATCAAAAATAGTTCGTAACATAGTAAATTAAAAGTTTAAACAGAAATAAAGAAATTCTACTTGGGCCTCATGGCCTTATTACATCAATCAAAACCCAAAATAAAATTTAAGTACTGAGTAAAATAAAAGCCCAAGTCTTTAAATTTCTCCTTGCGATGCATGGCCACCTTTAGCTCCTGCCGACCCGGTCCATTACTGCTCATCACCTGAAAAAAATATTTCCCCGACAGGGTGAGTCAACCAGACTCAATGTGTACGTGGCACTAAATCGTAATAGAATCAGGCATACAATACATTCAATCAGAAAATACAAGTTATGATGCATTCCCAAACCCAAACCTAATTGTCCATCCGCTACACACCCCCGTACCTGCCAAACACACCGTGGGGACTACTAAGTCGACCCTCCTTCCGCTACACACCAATTTGCGGGCTTAAGGCTCCGCATCTGTGGTTTTAGGAAACCACTTTTCAGATTACTGTGGTCTTAAACCACCACTTTTCACTTCCCCTTTCAATATAACCATATGCCCCATAAACATTAATATGCATAATATACCATAGTTCACATTCTTATCATATTCTCATGTTATGAATAACATATTTCATATTCCTAGTAGAAGTAGGAAACGTACCTGAGTACTTAGTACCTTAACATGGTACCTTAGCCATGCTCATATTTTCATTAACATATATTTTAATACATGCAACCATAATTCATATTACAAAGTAGTGTGGAGTACACACCTGATTCGCTTAATGAAGTCCTCGAAAATCCCGAAGAGAACCGATTACAGATTTAGATCTCAAATCCTACATAAGTTAATCACTTACTATTTAAAAGACCATTCGGCCATTTTTCCAAATACAACTAGGATTTGTATTACTTACCTTGTAACTGAATTGATTTTAAGAATCAAGGGCCGGATCTTTGTATTCCTCCCTTGTGAATTCGGCTAAACACTATATTACTCCACAGGTTAGTTTTCGGCTTCTGATAATAAATCTAAATATTTAAAATAGCCTTGGCCGAATATCTTAAACACATACCTTGTGATTTCAAATCCCGAAAAGTAACCCTTGGCTATGGAGATGTTGAAATCCCTACACACATATGTTAGATCTGATTTCCATATCACTTAATAATCTTAAATCAATTGGCCTCTGGCCTAAACCATGCTTTTCTTACCTTAAATCCTTAGATCTGAAATCCCGGAATTCCTCCTTTAATATTCGGCCAAAAGACAACCAAAAGAATCAGTTCCCAAATCTTGGTTGAAAGAGAATAAACAACAAGAATCCATTATTCTTACCTTATCACCACAGTCGACGACACCCTTGATTGAAGCCACAGAGATTCGGCTATGGAGACTTAAACAGGAATCAAAGAGGTTTCGGCTTGACAGTAGAAGAGAAAAGAAGAAGAAAAGAGGAGAAGAAAATTCGGCAGAAAGAGTTTGCCAGGAAATTTTCGGCAGAGCAGAGAAAGAAACAAACTGATGAGTAGCCCTCCTTCCTTCCTTTTATAGGCAAAATTATCAGCTAAGGAGTCCCTTACTTGGCCACCACTCCTCTATCTGATAACTTTATCTTTTTAATATGATAAATAAAAGAGTTTAATCCTTTATTATCTCTTCAAATAATCCAAATAAAAATCCTTTATTATCTCTTCAAATAATCCAAATAAAAATCCTTTATTATCTCTTCAAATAATCCAAATAAAAATCCTTTATTTATCACCTTATTAATCACATATTTATGAAAATAAAACACCTCCTTTTTTAGAAGCATGTGCTGTCCACCTCAGCCTTCTGGAAGCCAAAATAAAACCTCATTTATTTGCTTCCCAAGTGACTCGAACCCAGGCCCATTCCTCTTGCACATGGCGCCATTTCCATAGGCCCTAAGTGGCATCTTCAGGCCACTTTTCCAAGCCTGTTTGTGTGTCAAATTTCTCTAACTTTTTCTTTTAAGGCCTCCTTGCCCTAATTTCCTATTTTAAACTTTAAAATTTGACATTTCTAGGTCATTTCCAACTTTCCTAAAATTTTCGATCGGCTCTGTAAACTTGCCATTTTCTTACATTTCCAAGTTTCCAGAAATGTTCACTTTCCATTTTTGAATCATTTCCTTACATTTCCTAGTTTCCAAAAATGTTCATGTCTATGCATTTCTAGGTTTCCAAAAATGTTCATGTCAATGCATTTCCAGGTTTCCAAAAATGTTCATTTCCAATTCATTTCATACATTTTTGAGTTTCCAAAAATATCAAAAATTTATTTATAGTGCTTAAGACTTGTCATTTCGTACAGTTAGACTGAAAATACATAGGCCCTTTCCAGGATTTTATAGAACATTTGCAATATTAACCTTGATCTACTATAATTTAGTGTAACAGATTAAGCTAGTTTTCGCACTTTATGAGCTTGAACACAAACATTTTGGTTAAGTTTTAATTATGTTTTCGCAATTTTAGTTAAATTCAATAAAATGTGTAATTTGAGTCTTTTATTGACCTTAGGGGCCAAATGAGGCTTAAGGGTGAGCTAATATACTTCGTGAGCATGCTTGAGACCATTAGAAGGTATGCTAACTCGATACTGGTTGCAGTGTTGCAACATGGGGCATCGAATATCACAACATAGAGAACAAAATAGAAGAATTTTAAGACTACCTTCAGTGTCGCGACACAGCCTGAGGATGTCGCGACACACCCCTGAAGACACCCTGAAGATGTAGCATACTGCCCTCGATGTCTGACACAGGACCTAGTGTGTCGCGATATCACCTCTATATGGGAAGTAATTACGAGCCAATGGCATTTTGGCCCGTACAATCAAACATTAAGCACGATGACGGCAGTTGACCTAGGGTTAAGGACGACGACCACTCTAAAGTCTATAAATAGGCTCATTTAACACATGTTATGAACAACTTTTAATATTGTATAATTTTCATTTTAGATTTAATCCTTAGTTTTTTCTCTTTTATTAGGATTTAGGTTTATTTCAGTTTTTGTTATTTGCTTTTGTGGAAGAAATTAGATTTGTGAAACATAATCAAACTTTGTAACGATTTTGCATTCAATTCTAATACAAATCAGGCTTCTTCTAAATTTTATACTATTGAATTATTATTCATGTCTACTCTTTTTATCAAGTTTATATTGCTTATGAGATCCATAAAGAACTAATCCTATTGTGGGGGATTAGCGAGTGAGGTACGATTAATTAACTGTTTTGTAAGGTTCTCTTAGCGGATCAGGTATTCAGGAAAAGAAGAACCTAAACCCTAGGCCTGACAACCCTAGGAAGTCATTAAGGTTGGAATTAACCTAGATTCGGTATGGTCTATCCGTGAACACCTTAACCTTGAATCGTTCTGGACTATGAGGTTGAGATATAAGTAGTTTTTGCTGACTTGTTATTTTAGTGGAAGATCGAAAGACTACTGGGATATCGACGAGTTGATTGAACAAGAAAACCCGAAACAATAGCTGGTGATGTTTACTGAAGCAAGCTAATGACCCATATTCATATTTAATACATTTTATTATTTGATTTCTCATGATTTATTTATTTATGTTCTTTCTTTTATTATTATTAATATAGACCAAAATACCTTAATTTTTTGTTTCATCTTAATATAATTCATTTAAAGTACTAATTAGATCTATTTATACTTAGGTTAGAATTGATTTAGTGCTCGCTTCCCTCGAGTAAGATCCTTGGAGTACTCATCTACTCTGTTGTAACTATATTACAATTTGACCCGTATGCTTGCAGATACTGCATTTTCATATATTTTGTGCAGGATTTCTACTATAAACGTTGGTACGTCCAGAGGCGGTCAAGTTGTTGGCGTCGCTGCTGGGGAGGCAACGTCACTAGACTAGTTCCAATTTTTGCATTCTAATAGAATAATTAGAAAATATCTAAATTATAAGTACGATTTAGTTTATTTTTATTTATAAACATAGAGCTCGCAGATCATGAGGAGCTCACAAAACACCATTCATAATTAACTCACAATATAAAGCTCACATATCAATGTTCATAAAAACACATATATAATCACAATCACAAAACGGGAATATAGAGAAGACCTACTCTTAGAATTTAGGATAAAACCCTAAGCTCCTGAATAACACTATGGTTCACACATACATGTGGCGATCCCTAAACACTCACCATTTTGTTGAAAGTTTTAAACAAGCTTCGTCTTCCCATTGTCTTTGCTTGTAGACAGTTCTATTGGGTTCATAATTTTACAAACATACACAAGTCACTAATAGTCAAAGCACATTAATCTCATACATAAACACAAACAAAATTAGGTTCGCATATGCTAGTCTTTTAGCTAAAATAATTTTCTTTGTTGCGAACTTTCTATACATCTAACCCTAATAGAGAAATAATGTCTTACCTTTACTCTTAAAAGCTAAGTGTTGGTTTCTTGTTTTTGTAGAAACTTGAAAACAAGATAAAGAACTAATTGATGAAGAAATTTGAGAGAGTTTTGTCGTTCAAAAGAATATGAATTATCAATTAAAAGAGCTTAATTTATAGGCACTAAGTGTTTTGATGTGTAACACCCTTAGCTCGTATCCGTCATCGGATCAAGGCTATGGAGCATTACCGAAAGTTTACATATCACAACGAACAAATATTCAACATATTCAAATAATAACATAAATCATAGCAAAATTATGTATACTCAAACATATAATCCTTTATACGAGCCCTCGAGGCCCAAAAATCACCTTCAAAATGAATTGGGACTAAATCAGAAACATATAGAATTTTTCAAAAAAAATGCAAATTTTCCAATTGCAGGGGTCACATGGCCATGTGGCTAGGCCGTGTGACTCACACGACTGAGACACACACCCGTGTCTCAGGTAGTGTGGGCATTCAAAGTAGGGACACACGGCTGTGTCCCAGCCCGTGCCCATGTAATTCTCTAACTTGGGTCACAAGGCCAAGCCACATGCCCGTGTGTCAGGCCGTGTGCTAGGTCATGCAACTGCCTGACTTGCAACCCTTTGTAAGCTACAAGGGACATACGGCCCTTTCGATCGAGCGAAAACTTCTAAGGAAGGCCATCATTCCCCTTTAAAAAAAGTAAAAAAAAAAAAGAAAAACAAGTATTCTCCGTGTCGCATGGCCGTGTGTCACACATGGTTGAGACACACACCCGTGTCTTTGGCCGTGTAGATGATAAATAGGCCATTTCCAAGCCATTTTTCTCACCCAAAGCCTAGTTACTTACACCAACCAAATGCACTTATTTTCCTGCATTCAAGATACACCTAAAACATGCATAAACATGCTAGAACATCATAGTACTTAGTCATACAACCAATATGCCTTAAAGGCACCTCAAACACAACAATCAAATTTGACTAAACATTTGCTAAATTTAGCCATAAATCAATTAAACAATTGAACAACTTATATACTATATTTACCATATTGTTCACATACCATTTTCATATTCATAACCACCAATATGACCATTCACACAACTCAATCAATACCTTAGCAACTTGGCCATATGCCAACCACAACCAAAGATACCAAAACTAGCCATTTAACAACTCAATGCACTATCTCATTCCATACCAAACTAATATTTCATAGCATACCTTTATGATCATTATTTCAACTACCATCGTTTAAGTACTTAGATACCAAGCTAAGAACCATTAAAATACCATATATACATGAAAACATAACAACTAATTCATCACTTGAAATAGCATATTTGCAAGCCAACCATGACGACTAATTGTATCAAACAAAGACACCTATATATGTGTATATTTAACTAATTATCACTTAACTTGTTTTCATGCCAAAACATAACATAATTGATACATAACAATCATACAAATTTGGTCATTTCAAATCATACATCAATTTGACCATATTAACCACAGCCAACAAGATATCAATAGTACCTTAAGTACCTCAAGTCCAAGGCAACATCTCATGCCATAAACATAAACCAAAATGATATATATATATATATATACACCAAACTCATCAATTAAACATTAGACATAGTCCACTTATACATGTTGTTATAACCACGACCAAAGCATTTAAAATCTACCGATAAAATTGATGGATAGTGTAATGGATCTCCGATTAGCTTCCAACCCTATTGAGCTTTCGATAATCTAAAAAGTAAGAGAAAGAAAACCATATAAGCAATGAATGCTTAGTAAGCTCGTATAAACCATAAGCATAATATTACACTTCAATAATGAACATTATAGGTTAAATCTAAACCTATACCAATGCCTCAAGATTTACCAAACCATAATTACCAACTCATAAGTGAGTAAATTCATTTAAGTCACATATATTTATAATTCATAACATGAAAGGATTTTATGGGACGTAATGTATAACCATCAACCTTTCTATAAAATTATACGCCTCTCAATTTACTTACTTTCCTTTACGTTCCCAATGTTTATCATAAACCTCAACAACATTATTAATTCTCAATTTATTGTATTTATTCATGACATCGATAGATTTGTTCAAAGCATAAGCAATTTACTATCATATGAATACATCATTTATCTCATTAAACCTTTTTCTAACATAATAATACATCCCAATTACATACTTACCATATCATTCCCTTTTCTTACCTGTTTCATATGCATAGTACAAGTATAATAAAAAAAATCAATCATATCCACAAGCTTGGCATAAGCCTAAGCATCCACACCAAACATGTTGGCATACATGGTATAAATCATAGACAAAAATAACATATATAGCCATTGATCTCCACATGAACCATTAGAAATTTTCACCTATCTCAACTTTCATAATTTACATGTATCTACATATCAAAGAAGTTCATATATGCACATACCCTAGTTCATGACATTTTCTTACTTTTTCCATGTAACACCCCTATTTCTTGTCCGTCGCCGGATTAGGGTTAGGAGCGTTACCGGACATATCAGAAAGCATCAACAGAAATTTCACACATTCATTCATCATTCTCAAGTATGAGGTCCCTTAAAACGGTCAACGAGACCTTAAGCATGCTTACAAATTGAGTCGAGACTAAACCAAAACACAAACAAAATCTCATGGAAAATTTAAACTTTTCTAAAATACAGGGGAGACACGCTCGTGGGAGGAGACCGTGTGTCCTCCACGGCTTCTAGACACCCCTGTGTGTCCATCCGTATCTATATACTGACTATACCAACACGGTCACTAGGCACGCCCGTGTGCCATGGCCGTGTGCTACTAGGCCATATACTGACTTCCCCACCACAGCCACCAAGCACGCCCGTGTACCATGGCTGTGTACTCTTAGCTAGCTACTGAATTGTACACCACGGCTAGTTGACACCCCCGTGTCGAGGCCGTGTGCTACTAAGCTACATCCTGCTATTCACCCACGGCCTTTAGGCACGCCTGTGTGCCACGACCGTGTGACATTATAGGCCATTTGCAAGGCCAAAATGCCACCCAAAAGGGTCAAACCTACAAGCCATATTTACCAAGACATCTCATGCACATATAACCACCAAAAACATACCAAAATAGTCATTCAAACCATGCATTCAATACCAATTCCAACCATGACAACTTCAAAGACTAAAACTTATCTCATCACAAGCATAATTCATGCATTTGCTTACCCAAAAACTTAACCATATTATGGACCAGTTCATCATGCTAAACAAGCTCCACATAACATAGTCTTTCATGCATATTTCCATTTCATGACTAGCCAAAACACAAGGTCAATTCACATAGCAAAACTTATGACCAAAACTAGCTTATACCAAAATGCTAGCCTATACATGCCATTTCTAACATTATACATTCCAAAGTGTACCAAAATGAATTTATTAGTCTGATGACAATCCGTGACAGTCCCGAGCCCTCAGTAGCTTTGACGACCTATAAAATAGATAAATCGCACACAAAGTAAGCTTTCAAAAAGCTTAGTAAGTCAATATACAAACAAACTTAGCATAAAATGCATATATTGCAAATAGATACATAGGCACATTCCAATCATTTAGCATATATCGCAATTATGCTTTGTTTCACATATTTGTGACCACATTTGCCACATTCATCATTTTAAGATTCTCATTCTCACATTTAAGCATACACTTCTTCGAGTCAAAGTCGTATAGGTACTTACCTTTTTATACACACTTGTATATATATACCAGACGTACTTGAGACAAACATTCGTTCACTTATTTGATCATGGCTCGGATTCACAATTCATATCACAGACTTGCCCGTTGAACCGTAAGGAATCTAGTAGGATACTCAGAAAGCTCGGAATAGTCGTACAATGCCAACGTCCCAGACGAGGTCTTACATGCACTAGGATATCGATGCCACTGTCCCAGACAGGGTCTTATACGAATCAAAACGATGCTGATGTCCCAGACATGGTCTTACACGTAAGGATCATAACGATGCCAACGTCCCAGACGTGGTCTTACACGTAATGCTCATATCAATGCCAACGTCCCAGACGTGGTCTTACACGAGTCTCAAATCAACGTCAACGTCCCAGACGTGGTCTTACATGATAAAACAAAATAGGTACCTATGTCATGACATAGCTAATCCTATCTATTCCTAGGTTCGTACGGGACTTCTCGGACTTAATCACTATATTGGACTTATCCCGGAATTCATATTCATAACTTCTCATAATTATCCATAAACATATTAGTAATACGAACAATTATAATATCATACAAGTACGTTTATTTGCATAGTGACTTACCTCGGATTCGATTTATCGGAATAGAAACGGCTACTCGGTTATTTTTGCTTTCCCGCGATTTAAGTCTGTTTTCCTCAGTTCTTGATCTAAACATGTTCAAAATTAACCCTTTTATTCACTAATTCATTCAATTCAATCCAAGGACACACATTTAGGGCTATTTGCAAATTAACCCTCATATTTGCACAGTTTATCAATTTAATCCATTTTTCTCAAAACATCAAATTCACAAAATCCACACATACACATGCTTAGCTGAATGCATATATATCTCATATAAGTCCACATTTTCCATCAAATTCACAAATTAGTCCTCCAAAATAATATTTTCACAATTTAGCCCTATTTAGCCAAATTCATCAAAACTTCAAGAACAAAACATGTTCATCTAACTCAAATCTTTCAATTATCAACTAAACTCATTTCAAAACTCAACATATCAACAATGGCATCTGACACAAACATCATCAATAATTAAAATTAATACATGGGTTTTGAAGCTCTCAAAGCAACGATTGCAAAAACATAAAAATTATCGAAAACCGACCGAAAACATACCTTGAATTTTGGCTTGTAATCAACCGAAAATACAAAGCTTCAAGCTTTCTCTTTTCTTTGTGTTTTTCGGTGGAAAAATGGATGAATTAAAGTCCATTTTCATGTTTTAATCATAGTATAATACATTAATAACCAATTTCCTATTTTAGTCTTATAATATAAAATATTTATAACATATAAAACAAGGTTATTTTTTACCATAACCACCCACTAGCATAATAATGGCTTATTTGCCATATAAGGCCATAACTTTAAAAAGCCACAACACATTAGTACTTAAACAATTTGCAAGCAACTTTCGCATTTAATGCAAATAAATCCTTTGCTCAAATTAAACACACAAACAGACAAAATCACTTACGGAAATTTACCACATGCTTAGTCACATATTAACGGCACAGAAAATAATATTAAAATATTATTCAGGCTCGGATTCGTGGTCCCAAAACCACTGTTCCGACTAGGGTATAAACTGGATTTTACATTCCATACTTTCATAACATTGTCAATCGGAACTGTAACACCCCCTACTCGTATCCGTTGCCAGAATAGGGTACGAGGCATTACCGAAGTTTACTGAACATTTTCGAATAATTCCGAGTCATTTATTATTCATATTCTGAAACTAATCATAACGTCCCTCTATTGGGCCCTCGAAGCCCAAAACATACATTAGGAACCAACCGGAATTAAATTGGGATCATAGGGAATTTTTCGCAAAATCCTAAAATCTTTCTATATTGGTTAGCATACTTTAATATTGACAAACTTATTTTCTCGACATGTCTCACTTGAATGGATTACTTGTCCTAATATACATAATTTTCCTTGTATCAACGTATCAAAGATAGTTTCATATTTACATTTCATGATACATATCATTCTCTTGTTGTTTCTTCATAAATATAAATTATTCAATTCATTATGACAATATTTCATGTACCATCATTTTCATGAGTTTAGTGTATATTTATTCTAGTAGCAGTTTATAATCTTGAATGTGAATAATTATCAGACAAGTTTCACATACATATATTTTCCATGTCATATTTTAGTATATCAAATAATTATCATTCTATGTATTTCAAGTGTAATTTCAAGTACTTGCCATTTTCTATATTTATCCCGTTGAATTTCTCGAAATTTCGTTGGATTTCACTGAATTTCTCGAAAAAGGGGATTCCTCCCCTTAGTAGAGATTGATTTTCGGCCAACTCTACAATCAAGAGATTAACCTCATCCCTTTCCCTTATCTTGATCTATTATCTCCTCAAAAATAGCCTTTATCTGCTTATTATCCACATAAAATAAATCCCTAAATAATAGCCTTGTGCCGTCCCCCCTAGCTCCTCTTCAAGTACCGACTTTTAACCCTAAAACCTGGGCTTCAAGCTGCCAAAATTTGGGCCTTCCTCATGCACAAGTGACGCCACTATAGCTCCCCTTTACTGTGCCCCTAGTTGCTGGGCCACAAGCCCAATATGTCACTTAAACTACTAAACTTTAATTTAAGCCCCTAAAGTGTCTAAATAAAATATTTAAAATAATGCCTCAACCCAATTTGAGCCCCAATTGTATCTCAAACTCCCAATTTAATATTTTAAGCATACACTACACAAAATGCACAAGCCCATAAATTCAGGATGTTATAGTTCTACCCCCCTTAAAGAAAATTTCGTCCTCGAAATTTTCAACTAACTATTAATCGTACTACCTAAGTCTCATCACTATACTTTCACTGCGCACTCTAATTCTAAAGCCAAAAGAAACACTTAGTATACTATGGTAGAGTACGCACCAGTATTCGCATCTAGAGCGTCCTCGTCCTCTTGGTGACGTGCTGTATAGACCAAAGCTAGCTGCCTCGCCTCAGCATAACCTGCACCCCCACAACCATGTCCTGTGCCATTGCCACCACTGACTTGACCATGGCCCCTTGGTACTGGCTGACCACCTCTCATAACCTGATCAGAACCACGTCCAGCGGGCTGTGCTTGATCCACCTGCAGACAGTCCTTAATCATATGCTCCGTGGATCCACACCTGAAATATCCACCCGTTCTTCTTCTACACTCCCCAGAATTTGTTTTTCCACACCAATTACATAATCGATTCTGATTCCCCGCAGCAGGTGCCGGAGCACGAGCTAGTCCATCAGACCTAGGCCTTTTCTGTGAATTCCCAGATGCTCCTGCCAGCCCAAAATTTCTCTTAGTCCTTTCTCGCTCCTTATCCCTTTCCAATCTTTCAGTCCATTTTACCTCCTCGGCTATATTAACCTTCTCCACCAGAACAATAAAATCTCTCTCTTTCTGCGGTGCTATCAAAACCCTTAACTCATTCCGCAATCCATCCTCGAACCGAACACAACGTTCATATTCGGTTGCTACCATTCCTCTAGCGTAGCGGCTCAAGCGCAGAAACTCTGCCTCATATTCAGCCACAGATTTACTACCCTGCACCAGATTCAGAAATGCCTTCCTCTGTGCATCCACATAGTTGGCCCCAACATACTTTCCCTGGAATGACTCCTTGAAGAAGCCCCAGTCAATCCGATCTACGGTAGTACCCTCCTTCATCGTGAGCCACTACTAATAAGCCTCGTCTCGAAGAAGAGACACGACCCCTTTCAACTTCTCCTCCACCGTGAAATCTAAGTCATCCATTAAGCGCTCTGTCGCTTCCATCCAATACTCAGCTGTGTTAGGGGCTACGCCAGAAACTCCCTTAAACACTTCTGCCCCATTGGCCCTAAGCCGTTCCGGTACAGATTTCCGGGCTCCTGTGCCCATGCCTACTCCAGCAACTCTCTCTAAAACCCTTAACATCGCCTAAGATACAGCATCATCTCCGGTCGCCTGATCCCGTAATTCTCCCTCCACAGCGGGAGGATCCGGCATTTTGTTTCTTGATCCATGGCCAGACCCTGCTGGCTCAGACAAAGCCATCTTACCCCTACCGCGTCCACGCGGCGGACGTCCTCGACCCCTCGTACTCATTCTTCCAATCGATGTTTATCTGATTAAGAGTTTTATGAATCATTAATTCGTTCCACTGATTAACCACGAACAATCTTATGAATAGTAGTTTTAAAAGTAGTTCTTTCAAATTCACAGTTCAGTCTCAAGTTCGTATCCTCTAATTCTAGGAAACACATACATTCAATCATTAACATACAAATAGCATCCAAGTACTTACATTCATCACATAAGGGTGTTTTTGTTGTTTCACTACCCAGGGGTATTTTCTTAATTTTTCCTATAGGGGTATTTTCGTAAATTTTCAAAATAGGGTCCTTGGTGATTTTGTGAAATAAGGGTATTTTAGTAATTTTACAATCCCAGGGGTATTTCGGTAATTTTGAAGTCCAGGGGTATTTCGGTAATTTTGAAATCTGGGGGTAATTTGGTAACTTTTACAAACCAGGGGTATTTTGGTCATTTTGCAAAACAAGGGTAATTTAGTAATTTTTTTACAAACCTTGGATATTTTGTTGTTATTGTTGTGTTTTTTTTAAGACAGAGGTACTTTTGGTAAATCTAGTTTCATAGTCTGAGTTACTCTTGTAAACATGTGATTGTTCGGGTAAAGTTTTAAAACATGGTTGATTGGAAATTTTTCATAAATCAAAGGAATATTGAAAATTTTACAAAACTTGGGGTTGTTTTTTTTCAAATAGGGTGGCTGGTCCCTTTCGGGTTTTAATTACAAGGTTTAGCCCATCAACAAGTCCTCATAACTAAGGTGAACAGTCACTATGCACCAGGTGGGATTCCAGCGAATAGGAGGTGAGTCACTAGGACTGCTTAAGTACCAGGCTCTTCCGGATCCAATCCTAGACATGCGCATGCCTGTTGCCACACCCTAGTCTTGCGACTCGTTTACGGGTTTGTTTAGTGAAATTAAGTCTTATGAAATTTTAGGAGTTGTTTCAGCTAGGCCTAAAGTCCATCAAGTTCTAATCTAACTAATATACGTCCCATAAAGCCCATCAAGCCCACATACATATATATATATATATATATATATATATCACACAATGGTTCAGAATACTTACCTGGCGGAATTGGGCCGAAGACGCAGGTGCCATGCCGAGCTAACAAACCTGTTATCATTTAAAAACATGCATGTTTCAAAACTCATCTTTAGAAAACGTTTTGAGCTCAAAAACCCCCAAAGCCGAGTTTTGAATCGGGCTTTGATACCAATTTGTAACACCCCAAACCCGGCCCAAACACTACAATCGGATCTGGCATGTCACTAAAAAGATTTTACAAAACATGTCGCATTTTGGAAAACAATTACTAGGTTTACACCTTTATTTCGAAAGCTTAAGAATTCATTAAAGAATAAAATATTAAGTCATAAATTATCTTGGTGGATTTTAAATGAAAACTGAAATTTCATACAAGTCTTAACTTAATTGAAAACATAAAATTTAAGATAAAAGCCCAACAAAATCCCAAAACATAAATGGTAATCTAGTGGCCCATGGCCTTATTACAAGGAAATTTAAACCTATTAATTAAAAGAAAATAAAATATTAAACTAAGTCTTTATGTCGAATTCTCAACGCTCTGTCGCATGGCCACCTTGCTCTCTCCTCCAGCCCAGTCCAATGTACTAAGTGTCACCTGAAATGGTTAAAATAATAGGGTGAGTCGCGAGACTCTGTGTGCAACCCTCATGCACCATTAAATTTGGGCCTTAGCCCTACAGATCAAAATATAAAACTTAATATAAAAGATAACATGCAAAGCCCAACCCAAAACCTAAGTTTTCATCCGCTACACACCCCCTTACCTGCCAGTCACACCGTTGGGGATTTCTACAATCAACCCACACCGCTACACACCATTGATGGCAGTCATGCTGCTCATCGTCAGAGTTGTGACAGAGTCACCAGGCTGAAATGGAAATAGCCACCAGAAACAGAGTTGTGACAGAGTCACCAGGCTGAAATGGCATAAGCCACCAGAACAGATCACTTCCCCTTTCATCAATCACCCAACCCCAAGTATATATAAAACAATCGACATATATCACATATCATTTAACAGAATCAATCACTGTTGAGTGGCAGAAATCACTAACCTGATATTTAGCCTTTACCCTTTTTCGGGTTTCCAAACGATATGCCGGGATTTCGGCATTTAACATGGTATAACATATTTATTACATATATATATACTAGCAATCAGTCTAATGGTGTGGAAGTGTTACACACCTGATTAGTGTCGATACTCTTGCTTAACCGATCTTCAACTTGCTCAAAAAGCCGGAAAGATATGAAAAATAGGCTTTCTTCTATAATCGGCCATGGTTAGTGTTCTTTCCATTTTTACATACTAAAATCAATAGACTTTCTTACCTTGAAATCCTGGAAGTACCTTGATTCGAGTATTACTGAACTTATGACTTAGAGATCTACACGATTGACTCCTCTTCAGATCCCAGAATGCCGAAAATAAGAGTGAAATAAGAGATTAGTTTCTAATAGCCATTCAGCTAAGGACTTTGAAAAGTCGAAAGAACATTGAAATCCCGAAATCAACACTTACCTATTGTTTCCTTCAAATTTCGGCACAAGTAGACTCCATTAAAGAAGATTCGGCAACTTCAGGAGGTGAGATCTTAGTGATTTCGGCTTTAAAGAATTGGAAAAAATAAAAGCAAGGAATGGGTAGAGAGATTCGGCCAAAAGAAAAGTGGAAAAAATAGCAGGGTTTCGGCAATTGAGACTTCAGGAGTTTTGGTTTCTGTTAGAAAAAGAAAGGAGAAGAGAGAAAGAATGGAGTAGAAATTTCGGCAGAGAAAAGAGAAAAGATGAGAGCTTTAGCAGCAAATTTCGGCATCCCCCCTTTATATAGAAAACCGATTCCTCCCCTTAGCACAAATTGATTTTCGGCCAACTCTGCAATCAAGAGATTAACCTCATCCCTTTCCCTTATCTTGATCTATTATCTCCTCAAAAATAGCCTTTATCTGCTTATTATCCACATAAAATAAATCCCTAAATAATAGCCTTTATCTGCTTATTATCCACATAAAATAAATCCCTAAATAATAGCCTTTATCTACTTATTATCCACATAAAATAAATCCCTAAATAATAGCCTTGTGCCGTCCCCCCTAGCTCCTCTTCAAGTGCCGAATTTTAGCCCTAAAACCTGGGCTTCAAGCTACCAAAATTTGGGCCTTCCTCATGCACAAGTGACGCCACTATAGCTCCCCTTTACTGTGCCCCTAGTTGCTGGGCCACAAGCCCAATATGTCACTTAAACTACTAAAATTTAATTTAAGCCCCTAGAGTGTCTAAATAAAATATTTAAAACAATGCCTCAACCCAATTTAAGCCCCATTTGTATCTAAAACTTCCAATTTAATATTTTAAGCATACACCACACAAAATGCACAAGCATATAAATTCAGGATGTTACAATGTGATTGTGTTGGATGTATGAAAAGGTGGCTCGAATGATCATAAGGTTAAAAATCTTGATATTATGGATAATTGTGAGGTCGGTTATGGTATTAATGCTATGGAAGTATATTACATGAGGTATATATATATATATGCTTGTGGTTGGTGTTATGGCGTGATAATGATGTTATATATATTATGCATAATCGGTCAAGTGTTTGGTTCATTTTAGAGATATGCCATATAGCATATTATGAATATTGTGAGAAGTTAAGTATGTTATTAATGTAAGTGTTCATTAGATTAGATTATTGGAAATGCAATATCTTATACATATTCGGCCTTGTTAGTTTCTTTAATAATTTGATTAAAATGTGCTCATGTACTCGGGTATGAGAGATATTAAATGATAGGTATATGTTGGATAATGAATTTGGCATTTGAAAATTATGCGATGGAAGTTTATTTGATTCAAATTGGTAGTAAAGAAATATGATACGTTTATATAAAACATTTATAGGTATATAATATTTATTTATGAATGCTTGTTTTGGATTATGTTTTGATAGGAAATGCTCCGTAACTCTAATCCGGCGATGGATACGGGGTTAGGGGTGTTACATTTGATTGGTATCAGAGTTACGGTTTAGTCGGTTCTTGACTAACGTAGCATGTGTGAGTCTAGCTATACATGCCATAATATATAAATGATAGTATGATGACTTCTTACAGTGTAATGTTTTTGCTCTTTATTTAGTAATGGATTCCGATCACGAGCGAGCTGTAACCGAGGACGTCGAGAGTGTGGCGACCGCTCCGTGCAAGGGACCGTGCTAGAAGAATCTCGACCGCTACGAATAATCCTGATGAGGGGGCTAGAAATACCTTCTATAGTATGATGAACGATTGGTTCAGCCATTACATACGAACCAATCCAGCTGTTCAACCACCCCAAAATCCTAATGTACCCCCTATAATACCGGTGATTCCTCCAGTTGCCAATCTTGAAAGAATAACTAAACCTCCAGTTGATCGCATTAGGAAGCACAGAGCTTAGGAATTTAGAGTTTAGGATGATGATGACACTGAGCGAGCTGAATTTTGGCTTGATAACACCGTTCGTGTTTTCGATGAATTATCTTGCACACCCGATGAATGTTTGAAGTGTGCTATATCTTTGTTACGGGATTCTACCTATTACTAGTGGAAACGCTGGTGTCAGTTGTCCCGAAAGAAAGGATTACTTGGGACTTCTTTCAGACTGAATTTCGCAAGAAGTATATAAGTCAACGCTTCATTGACTCCAAGCGTAAAAGAATTCCTCGAGCTCAAACAAGGTCGTATGACCGTATCTGAATACGAGCGAAAGTTTGTGCGACTCAGTCGCTACACTCGCGAGTGTGTTTCATCAGAGACGGTTATGTGTCGGAGGTTCGAAGATGGTTTGAATGAAGATATAGAGCTTTTGGTTGGTATTCTTAAAATTAACGAGTTCGTAGTGCTAGTGGAAAGAGCTTGTAAGGCGGAAGAACTGGGGAAAGAAAAACGAAAGGTTGAACTTGAATCTAGAGACTTTCGGAAGAGATCGGCGAGTAAACATTCGCAGATGATAAAAAAGAAGATTAAGAATGATGGTAGCCGATTCAGACCCAACACCGGGATTTCTATACGAGAGCGACCACCAGTGAGTTCTCAGGCTACATCGGTGGCTAGTGTTGGCAATGATCGATCGAGCAAACCTGAGTGTCAGCAGTGCGACAGACGACATTTTGGAGAGTGTTGGGGCAAATCCATTTCTCGCACTTGTTACAAGTGTGGCTCGCAAGACCATTTCATTCAGGATTGCCCAGAGACTACTGGAAAGGGTACTGCTCAGGGTGCGAGACCTAGCGGCATATCAGCTAGAGGCAGATCGTCTCGTTATGGGGGAGGTAGAAGTGTTGCACAGAGAGGGACTTCAGATGCAGTCGTTCGATCAGATACTCGTATACCGGCTAGGGCGTACGCCATCCGTGCTAGAGAGGAGGCCTCATCTCCAGATGTCATTACCGGTATTTTCACCTTCTTTGATTCTAATGTAACTGCTTTGATTGACCCAGGTTCAACTCACACATATGTGTGCGAGACATTAGTATCCAGTAAGACTCTACCTGTTGAGTCTACTGAATTTGTGATTCGGGTTTCAAACCCTCTGGGTCAGTGGGTATTAGTTGATAAAGTGTACAAGAACTGTCCCTTAATGATTCGAGAGATGTGTTTTCCGGCCGATCTGATGCTATTACCTTTTGATGAGTTTGACATTATTCTCGGTATAGATTGGTTAACAATTCACGATGTAGTAGTCAATTGCAGACGGAAGACTATTGATCTGAGATGCCAGAATAACGAGATAATCTGAATTGAGTCGGCGGATTTGAGTGGACTTATGAGAAAAGGTTGTGAAGCCTATCTTGCATATGTAATTGATAGCAAGGTAACCGAAAGGAAGATTGAGTCAGTACCGGTTGTGAATGAATATCCAGATGTGTTCCCAGAGGAATTACCAGGACTGCCACCAGTTCGTGAGGTAGAATTTGGGATTGAGTTAGTGCCGGGAACTACCCCGATTTTGATAGCTCCGTACAAAATGGCACCGACTGAATTAAAAGAATTGAAGGCTCAGTTGCAAAAATTGTCAGATAAAGGTTCCGATCGACCCAGTTTTTCTCCCTGGGGTGCGCTTGTTCTATTTGTGAAAAAGAAGGACGGAACTTTGAGAATGTGTATTGACTATCGACAGCTAAATAAAGTTACCGTAAAGAATAAATACCCGTTGCCACTTATCGACGATTTATTCGATCAACTTAAGGGAGCTTCAGTGTTCTCAAAAATTGATTTGAGGTCGGGACATTACCAACTGCGAGTTCGAGAATCGGATATACCAAAGACCGCTTTTCGGACAAGATACGGTCACTATGAATTCTTAGTGATGCCGTTTGGGCTCACTAATGCCCCTGCTATTTTTATGGACTTGATGAACCGGGTATTTAGACTGTATTTAGATCGATTCGTAGTTGTGTTCATTGATGATATACTGATTTATTCGCGAGACGAAACTGAACATGCTAGACATTTGAGGTTAGTGTTGCAGATTTTGCGTGATAAGCAATTGTACACGAAATTTAGCAAGTGTGAATTCTGGTTGAGTGAAGTTAGTTTTCTCAGACATGTTGTTTTAGCGTCGTGTATTCGGGTTGACCCGGGTAAAGTTTCAGCAATACTCGATTGGAAACCTCCGTGGAATGTTTTTGAGGTTCATAGCTTTTTGGGCTAGCCGGATATTATAGACGCTTCGTGAAAGGGTTTTCTATGGTAGCATCTCCGATGACAAAGCTACTTCAGAAAGAAGTAAAATTTAAGTGGTCGGAAAAGTGTCAGAAGAGTTTTGATCAACTGAAGACCTTGTTGACGGAGGCTCCGGTACTCGTTCAGCCACAATCGGGTAAGGAGTTTATTATTTTCAGCGATGCATCTTTAAATGGATTAGGTTGTGTATTGATGCAAGAAGGCAAAATCGTAGCCTATGCCTCGAGATAGTTGAAACCGCACGAGAGGAATTACCCAGTTCATGATCTTGAATTGGCTGCTATAGTCTTTGCTTTGAAGATATGGCGTCACTATTTATTCGGTGAGAAGTGTCACATCTATTCAGATCATAAGAGTTTAAAGTATTTAATGACTCAGAGGGACTTGAATTTAAGACAGCGACGATGGTTAGAGTTGTTGAAAGATTATGAGCTCGTGATTGATTATCACCCGGGAAAGGCTAACGTTGTTGCATATGCTTTAAGTCGGAAGTCATTATTTGCTCTTCGTGTGTTGAACACACATATGGCTATGTCGGGTGATGTTTCGATAGTAGCCAAATTAAAAGCAAGACCGTTGTTTATTCAACAAGTTAGCGATGCCCAGAAAGTTGACAAAGATTTGTTGTCAAGACAAGTTCAGTGTGGAAGTAACGTTGAATCAAAGTTTTGGATTGATGAGAATGACTGTTTGAAATTCAAAGGCCGATTATGTGTTTCGAGAAATGTGGAGTTGATTCAGATGATATTGAATGGGGTTCATAATAGTCGATTATCTGTACATCCGGGTAGCACGAAAATGTATAATGATTTGAAACAGTTCTATTGGTGGCCTGGTATGAAACGGGACATATCTGAATTTGTCTCGAAGTGCTTAGTTTGTCAGCAAGTGAAAGCCAAGCATCAAGTTCCATCAGGACTATTTCAGCCGATTATGATACCTAAATGGAAATGGGATAGAATTGCTATGGATTTTGTATCCGGTTTGCCTACGACACCGAGCAAGAAAGATGCAGTCTGGGTTATAGTGGATAGACTAACCAAATCAGCTCACTTTGTTCCAGTTCATACGGACTATTCGCTCGATAAACTTGCTGAGTTGTATGTATCTCAAATTGTGAGATTACATGGTGTGTCGATTTCCATTGTTTCAGACAGAGACCCGAGATTCATGTCGCTGTTTTGGAAGAAATTGCAAGATGCTTTAGGTACCAAACTTTAGCAAAGCTTTTCATCCGCAGACAGATGGTCAGTCTGAGCGAACCATTCAGATACTTGAGGATATGTTGAGATGTTGCGTCCTCGAGTTTGAAGGTACGTGGGAACGATACTTACCTTTGATTGAATTTGCTTACAATAATAGCTTTCAATCTAGTATCAAAATGGCACCTTACAAAGCTTTGTACGGCCGCAAGTGTCATGCACCATTGTACTAGATCGAGCTCAGTGAAACAAGATACACGGGGTTGATTTGATTAAAGAGACTGAACAGAAAGTGGCAGTAATTCGAGATAGTTTGAAAGTTGCATCAGATCGCCAAAAGTCATACGCGGATTTGAAACGTAAACATATTGAGTTTCAGACCGAAGGCCGGGTATTTTTGAAAGTTTCTCCGTGGAAGAAAGTGCTTCGATTTGGTTGAAAAGGCAAATTAAGTCCGAGGTTCATCGGACCGTATGAGATCATCGAACGTGTTGGGCCTGTTGCCTATAGATTAAAGTTGCCCTCTGAACTAGAAAAGATTCATAATGTCTTCCATGTTTCGATGCTTCGTAAATACCGATCAGATCTGTCACATGTGATTTCTCAGTCTGAGATTGAAATCCGATCCGATATGACGTACGAGGAGGAACCGATCCGTATTTTAGCTCGTGAAATGAAAGAGTTGAGAAACAAGAAAATTCCCTTAGTTAAAGTACTGTGAAAAAAGCACGGAGTTGAAGAAACAACTTGGGAATCAGAGGATACGATGAAAGAGCGTTATCCGAACCTATTTATCGGTAAGATTTTCGGGACGAAAATCCTAAAGGGGGGAGAGTTGTAACAGCCCGAATGTGACTCTCATCGGAATGGTGGTTTCGGGACACACTTTCGAGTTAGAAATATTTTAAATATTTTACTTGATAGCTAGATTATGCGTTCAAGTGTGTTAAAATATTTTGGAGTTATTTGTATGTTTGAGTGGTTAATTTAAGAAAAGGATTAAAATGAGTAAATGAGAAAGTAGCTATTGTGGAAATTAGGGCTAAATTGATTGGATTTCTTTTCACATGGGATTTAAGTTGCATTTTAACCATATTTTTTTCCTCCTAGTGGACGGCATTGACATGAGTAGTGCATATATTATATATTATATATTATATTATTATTAGTAGTAGTTAGTGGGGTGATAATTGATAAAGTATTATTTGGTTAAAGAAATAATAAGAAAAACATATTTTTTCCACACTTACTTCATATTCTCCACGAAAACAAAGAGAAAAAAAGTGAAAAATTTTAAGCTCCATAGTCGGCCCTTGCATGTCCTCTTAAGGTCAGTAATTAAGCTTCATTTTTGTAAATTCTTGCATGGTTGTGTTAGCTGTCATGAATACTTTAAAATACATGTGGAAATTTTGGAGTTTGAAACTTATTTTAGGTTCGGCCATGGATGAGTGCATCGATTTAGTCATGTTTGATAGAAGATTTTTAAGTATGAGCTAGACATAAACATGTTTGAGTAAGAATTTGGATAAGATGGATGAGTGAAAGCTTGAATTATGAAATTAAATAGTTGAGGGTATAAATGCAAAAATAAATGGCTTATATAGACTTGAATAGGAATGAAGAAAATTCGGTTCTTAAGGGGCTAGTCCAAATTTCATGTAATTCTTGTGTTTTATGTTAGGGGACTAAATTGTGAGAAAATCGAAACTAGAGGGGTAAATTTGTAAATTGGTAAAATTACATGTTATGAGATATTTTAGTGTATAAAGAGAATTAATTCATCTTGAGGAGTATTCGGCATTAGCTTAAATGTGTGTGAATTTTCATATATTCGAATGAATGAAAAGAATTGGTAGTAAATTGTAAGGATTTCGAAACTATGAATGATCAATTGAGAGAATAGTACAATGATGTGCTTCGAATTGAGATGAATGAAATTTATTTGAATAGGCTCTTTTCGAACTTGGTTTAGATCAAGGGAAGAAAGAGTTGGAAAAGGATCGGGGGAAAGCTAAACTAGACGAGTAGCTGAGACATCCTTACCCTTCAACTATCAAGGTAAGTTTTAAGCAATGGAATTAAATTGAAATAATATTTAATTATAAGTTTAAGTTGAATGGTGATAGTTTATTTTAATGTATTGCCGAATATACATATATATATATATATATATATATGAAATTGATAAGAGATAGTCGATGGTGATGGTACTTGGTTGTTGTAATTAAATGCATGAAATAGGAAATTTTAATAATGACATTAAAATGAGATCCAGGCATACTAAATGGAGTTGATGATGACTTGATGTGGTATAGGCCGAATGCAATATAGTACTTGGGATATTGAATACTTTGATATATATACATATATAAGTGTATGTTCTTGTGTGTAAAGTGAATGTGAATTATATATATAAAGTATGCATATCGAAGGAATAACAAGTTATGAGAAGCATAAGTTGGGTGAAATGGTTCAATGAGCACTATATGTGCAAATTTGTAAGTAACAGCTCTATGTGAGCAATACGTTACGGAAACTCTAAAGTAACGGCTCTATGTGAGCGATACGTTACGATAAGCATAAAGTAACGGCTCTATGTGAGCGATACGTTACGATAGGTATGAAGTAACGGCTCTATGTGAGCGATACGTTACGAGAAGTATTAAGGAATAACACTAAGTGTGTGAGACGTTGCTAACCATATTGACAATGTGCAGGTGTGAGGTTCGTTTTAAAGACTTCTATTATAAATGCAAATAAGTATATAAGAATGATTGAGTATATTATCCTAAGTATATGCATGCATGACTAAGTTTGGGGTCGGTAAGTACACTAGAGGTAAGTATCATCTCTATAAATTTAAGAGTGATAGAGGTTGATGTGTAAGTTGAATACTTGATAAATATGTATTATGTATATAAATTATTTAGAATGTGGTTATGTATTCAACTTTTGAGGTTTTGACTATTCGATCTAATGGTGATAAATAAATTATTTGTTTCATTTGTATAAGTTCATGGGAATAGAAGCTAATTGCTTAATTCTTACTAAGCTATAAAAGCTTACTTTGTGTTTTGGTTATTTTCTAAACGCGTAGGTTACTTTAGGAAGTTTTGTGCTCGAGAATCATTTCGGAAGCTCTCCATACTATCATCTCTTTTGGTACTCTTTTGAAGTAGTGAACTTTGACCATTATGGCATGTATAGGCTAAGATATTTTTGAATTGATTTCAAATAGTGTGTATGTGTAATTATGCCATGCGAAAATGGCTAAATTATGGTAACTTGGTCTTGTGTGAATTCGGCCTTGATGTTTGTTTAAAATGAAAGTGCTTTTTTTTTCTATGTGATTGTGTTGGATGTATGAAAAGGTGGCTCGAATGATCATAAGGTTAAAAATCTTGATATTATGGATAATTGTGAGGTCGGTTATGGTATTAATGCTATGGAAGTATATTACATGAGGTATATATATATATATGCTTGTGGTTGGTGTTATGGCGTGATAATGATGTTATATATATGATGCATAATCGTTCAAGTGTTTGGTTCATTTTAGAGATATGCCATATAGCATATTATGAATGTTGTGAGAAGTTAAGTATGTTATTAATGTAAGTGTTCATTAGATTAGATTATTGGAAATGCAATATCTTGTACATATTCGGCCTTGTTAGTTTCTTTAATAATTTGATTAAAATGTGCTCATGTACTCGGGTATGAGAGGTATTAAATGACAGGTATATGTTGGATAATGAATTTGGCATTTGAAAATTATGCGATGGAAGTTTATTTGATTCAAATTGGTAGTAAAGAAATATGATACGTTTATATAAAACATTTATAGGTATATAATATTTATTTATGAATGCTTGTTTTGGATTATGTTTTGATAGGAAATGCTCCG
Source organism: Gossypium australe (assembly GCA_005393395.2). Classification (NCBI taxonomy): domain Eukaryota; kingdom Viridiplantae; phylum Streptophyta; class Magnoliopsida; order Malvales; family Malvaceae; genus Gossypium; species Gossypium australe. Next base: position 52,857,098 of record CM016623.1, on the reverse strand, counting down.
TAACTCTAATCCGGCGATGGATACGGGGTTAGGGGTGTTACATACATGCTTGTGGCTCGAGACAAGGTCGGGAACCTTAAAAAATGTTGGATAGAAACATTTTAAAGAACTTGGGGGTTCTCAAAAAACTTTTGTTCAAAGTTTAAATAAATTGAGTTTATAACATTTGAAAATATATCTGAATAAGATTGAAATAAGTTATGCAAATTTCATTAAAGGATTTATAATTAAGTTTGTTATATCAAAATAATTGAAAATCAAAGCTAATATTTTTCTTATATGCTCATTGATTGAATATACCTAACCATTTAATGCTATTTATAAAGCTAAAGTTAAATTTTTACTTGTATGTAACTTTAATACTATTTATAAAGCTAAAGTTAAATTTTAATTGGTATGTAACTCTAATACTAATTAAGTGATCATTAAGATGTTTGGAGTTCTATTCAATTAAATATACGCTTGACAAGAAAGATGAGAAAATCAAAAGATAAGAGGAAAGAAAATAAAACTTTTGAAAAATGCATTTTGAACTAAAATGCATTTTGAACTAACATACACTCCTGTCTCATTTTTATCATTGAAATTTGGAAGGATTTATTTTTATGCATTAGGATAAAAAATAATATCTCTTATTTTCTTCCCTCTCACTTATTTTTTTCCTACCAAACACACTCAATAATTATTTTCTTCTCACTTATTCATTCGCTCCTTCATTTAATATTTCTACTTAATCAAACATACCCTAAATGTGCTAGAGCCTCGTTTACACTACAAAAGCTTCCTTACCAAACATAAATAGTTCTTTATGGCCAAAGAGAGCAAGAAATGTTAAATCCAAATGAAAAAAGAAAAATCTAAATGGTCGAATACTAAAATTGTGTATGCTTTCTGACATTCCATTGCTTATGGTGAAAAAATAATTATAAAAAACTATAGAGATGAACTTGAATTATACAACGAACATGAATGAAAATTGTACAAATATTTATGTGAAAAAACTCCTCCGAAGAGGATAAAAAATCACGGGTAAGGAAACTTCACTAAAACCAGCAAAAATTGAAAGGGGAGTACAAGATGAAGAAATAAATAAACCTTGAACTCGAAATACAAAAATTCCCTGAAATTCTCATAAACTCTCTCTTAATTGTTGCTAAGAGGCCTATTTATAGGTTGAATTTTGTGTACAAATATGACTAAAACATCCTTAGAATAATTAGAGTTAGACTGGGAAAATACAACAGAGTTAGACTAAGAGAAGAAACCCAATTTAAGTAGGGAGCACGTCGTACATTGTGTTTAGCTTGTTGGGACGCCAGGCATCACATCGTCGGGATGACGAGTTCTTCTCGTCGGGACGTGGTGTGGTGTGTCATTGTCGGCTCTTCCTCATCATGATCGTCACAACATCGGCTCTATTTTATCCGAAATACCAGGCACACTTCACAAAAAACTACTTGATAAAATATTTTGTCAGTTGTCATCGTAAAGTTGTTCTTTTACCAAAAAGAATTATATTGTCAATATAATTTCTAACATAATTTGAAATTTTGGTACAAAATCTCTGCGAGTAAATACTTAAGTTAAATCAAAATAAGCTTTTGTTGTAATAGTAAAATTGAACATAATTTAAATCTCATCATTTGTAATTTATTATTGGTTTTATTTTAAAATGTAAGGAGAAAAGTATTATTGTAAGAATATAATTTATTTCAAATATGTAAGAATAGTTTACTAATTTTCTTAATTAAATTAATATTTGGTGGACTCATGACACCAATTTAATTAATAGTTTAAATAATAATATAAATGATTAATTTCTCATTTTTAGTAAAATACAAAAATTAAATTCTAATAAATGAAAGTAAAAAAAAATTAATTTCTTAGCGGTCATAAAATTTTCATAAACTAGAAGGATGGAGCATAGAATTAGACCAAAGCATTATATTTTGTGAAGATTAATTACATTGGGTTTATGCATTATTTAGGGTGAAAATTTGACATTGAGTCGAAGTTAATTAAAGAATTTAGAAATTGTTTTCGTAAATTTTTTTGTTCAAATTAACATTTATATTTCTTTAAAAAAGTTAGACTAAAAAATGATTTAGGTGTTAAGGTACAGAGATTAACTTAAATAAAAAAGCATTCAGTCCTAATGCGAAAGCAGTTATTTACAGAACTAAATAGTGAATTAACCCATTATGAATTTGTAGTCCTTCACTTTCAGTTCATATTTAACAGGTAAAAGGTGCTCAACACCAATTGTACTTCCTCGGCGGGAAAGCGATATTTTTGGGGCCAAAATATATATATCCATATATAAAAAAAGAAAGCCAAAGCTCACCTCTCCCTCCAAATTCCCCCAAATCCCCATTTAAAACCCTAAAAACTCTGGTTTTTGTTTTATTTCTCTCCTCCCCAGAACCCCACATTTCCACGCCCCAACAGTTCCTCCCATCGATGGCATTTCCCGAAAAAGGAGATGAGGAAGACGCCGACACTCCGATTCGCTACGTTTCCTTGGACCGTGTCTACTCCTCCGCTTCTCTTTGCGTAAGCGCCACTAACTCATCCAACGTCATGTCCAAGAAGGTCAAAGCTCGTAAACTCATCGTCGACAACGATCACCCCCTCAAAACCCACAATCCCCCGGTCGTGCATGTCTACTCTCGCCGCCTTAAAAGGCCTCGCCAATGCGTCTCTTTCTACGACTCCTTGCTCGAAGGAGAGAGCCAAAAAACAGCCATCAAAAGTGAAATTGATGAGAGTTTGAGGAAAAAGAGGAGGATTGGGAGTAATGAGTTAGCCAATTTAGGGGTTGATTCGAGTGTTTTGTGTCAGTCGGATCGCCCGCGTTTGAGGGATTGTAGAAATAATTGTAGTGTTAATAATAATGTGAATAGTAATTCTGTTAAGAAAAGGAAGCATAATTCTACTCTGAACTCTCAGCGGGGTTTCACTGCTTCTGCTACTGCTAAGAAATGGGTCAGGTCAGTTTTTCTTTGTTCTTATTTTTTTCAAAATCAAGTATTTGCTACTGACTCTTGTTCCCTTATGCGAGACAAAAAATTGCATTTGTGTGCAATGCGAACACAGACACATGCATGATTTAATGTGATATGAGACTATTGATTTGGAATTGTCGTTGCTGCTATACAATATATATGGTTTTTTTTTTTTTTTGGTTTATTTATAAGCAATCATGATTTTCCTTTCTGACATTTGTTTTTGGAGTGGAAACCGAAGTAGCTAAAGCAATAGCTAAAAGTCAATAGTAAATTGGGTTTAGATGGCTGCAAGCTTTATGCAAAAGGCATTTGTTTGAGTTTTTCCCCCTTTCTCGTTTCTAAATACAGATTATATATTTGCTTATATTAACCGGAAAAGTTGTAACTTGAATAGGTTGAGTTTTGATGGTGTTGATCCAAAAGCATTCATTGGATTGCAATGCAAGGCAAGCATTTTGATGCCTCTTTGAAGTTGCAACTTTTAGACATTGCATTTACATACGTCTTGACATAAATTTTTATGGATTACAGGTTTTTTGGCCTTTGGATGCTGATTGGTACTTGGGTCGAGTTGTTGGGTACAATTTGGAGACTAATAGACATCATGTATGCCGGTCATATTATTTTTAGTATTTTCACTCTATATGATATAGAATTTTTTTTTGGCATTTAGTGTAAAAGATACTTTATTTCATGGACCAGTTTGTTCATTATTTGACAAGTTCAAATGCAGGTTGAATATGTTGATGGAGATGAGGAGGATTTGATTCTTTCTAATGAGAGACTGAAGTTTCATGTTTCTCATGAAGAGATGGAGCGCTTGAACTTGAGTTTCAGTGTTGATAGTACAAAAGATGATGACCATGATTATGATGAGATGGTTGCATTGGCTGCCAGTCGAGATGACTGTCAAGAACTTGAACCTGGGGATATTATATGGGCAAAACTTACTGGTTTGTGCTAAATCCATCTGATTCATATTATGTTAATCAGACATAGTTACAAGCTACTGTAGAAGGTGTTTTAATGTCATGACATGAAATATCAAGGATTGTCCACTTTTCATTGATTATTGGCTATGATATGTTTTGGAGTAATTTGTTTGAGGTGAACCTGGTAGTTGGGACATATTTGTGAGGACTACTTCATTCATAGTCTCCAATGGTCATATGCTTTAGTTTTTTGTAGCAGTTCATTTTTTCTGTACCTATGAATTCTACCATTTGTTGTTGTAGCTTTTGCATACGTCAGCCAAGTAATGCATATTGATTTTTTCTATACGGTTTTGCAGTTTTCTTCAGATTTTGAGAACAGGTCTTTTTATATCTCTGGGTTCTGGTGCTATAAATATATCTTAATGCTTTTAGTAATGAGTTAATTTCCTTTTGAGTCAATACCAATTTGTCTGTATATTTTTCATAAGCTTATCTTTTAAGCTTTTAGTGCAGGTCACGCAATGTGGCCAGCAATTGTGGTAGATGAATCACTTCTTGGTGACCGTGAAGGTTTGAGCAAGATTTCTGGTGGAAGATCAGTTCCAGTGCAATTTTTTGGCACCCATGATTTTGCAAGGTTTATACATATTTTAATCTTGCGAGACATATAAGGTTCTTGTTTTACATGGATGCTAGACTTATATCTCTTGACAGCTGATTTCGTCAGTTCCTTTTGTAATTGTCAGAATCAAATTGAAACAGGTGGTCTCATTTCTCAAGGGACTTCTTTCATCATTCCATCGGAAGTGCAAGAAACCTCGTTTTTCTAGGGGCTTGGAGGAAGCCAGACTGTAAGTTATTTTTATTTGGTAGAAAGTCCATTAGTTCAAGTTATGAAAAAAGAATGTAGTAAACAATTTTTGGTAGAAAGTCCAATAGTTCAAGTTATGAAAAAGAATGTAGTAAACAATTATCTTTTCTTCAAATATATATGCTGTTCTGGTTCCAATGAGATTAACATGTCTTTAGCAACTGTTTCCACTGTCTGCTCACACCTTTTCCATTTGTAAAGCATAGCTTAGGCTAACATTGTGAATGAATTGAAAATGATGCTCATCTAAGCTAGTTGCATATGCCTTCTAATCATACTTGCTCCAGTTCTTGACTTTTATGCTTTTGCTTGTAGCCCTGGGGACTGTTATCCTATTTAAATGATCCATTGGCATTTATGCTTTTGATTATTACTTAAGTTTGGTTCAATGGGATCAATCTCTTTATTCTCCTTTGTGGTACCCTCTCTCTTTCTAGTTGTACCATTCCCTTAAAATTTTGTTTCAATAAATATGCCTTTGAAAGTTACATAAACAATAATAGCATAGCTTTTTACTCTTGCAATTTTGTGCAAGAGCTAATAGTTAGATGCTTCCATCTTTTCGTACGAACAGCTTTCTTTGTGAACAGAAGCTTCCAAGAAGAATGTTACAACTGCAAAATGGAATTGTTGTGGATGGTGGTGAAGCAAGTAGTGAAGATGAAGGAGGTAAAGATTCTATTGACGATCACCTAAAAAAAGATCAGGGGATTCAGATAACTCTTGGTGGACATGGAGGTTCTTCTTATGTAATAGGAGACTTACAAATAATTAACCTAGGTAATTTCTCATGGTCTTGAATTGCTTTATGTTTCTATAACTTGAGATGCCATAGATTTTGCAGCTGTTGTTAGTTGGTTTGGAATGTTTGGCTATTCACACATTTTCAATTGTCTTTTGTCCTTTGGCCTTTGATTTTTGGCAATTTGTTAAGTACTGCTAAAATAGATGCTTGATGGATGTGTGCATCAGAGGTAAGCTGGAAATTATGCTAGTTGAAGTAGTTAGTGAAGAGTTGATGCCGAAACTCTTTCCTAGAGTAAGTGCCAATCCACTTGGAATGATATGAAGACTTAGCTGTGTTGAAGTTTCTTACCATTTAATTTGCTTCTGATTATCCAGTGTTGTTTGTCAAAAAGATAGAAACTTCTAGTATTACTCATGGATTCTTGGACTGCTTAAACAGGAAAAGTTGTCAAGGACTCAGAATATTTCCAAGATGATGGGATAATTTGGCCTGAAGGGTACACTGCTGTGAGGAAGTTTACTTCAGTAAAAGGTAAGGCATTTTATCTTATATGCATGCCAGTTTTTATTTATTTATTATTGGCATTCTTTGACATTTCATTTCCTTGTCTGTTAGATCCTAGTGTTTGTACTTTGTATAGGATGGAGGTGCTGAGGGATCCTCAGTCAAAGAATCATCCTCTATTTAGGGTGACAAGTGATGAAGAGAAGGTTAGTTGTTTAATATGATAAAATCTATTAAATTTACTGGAATATGCTGCCTGCTGCTTTTTGTGCATTTGCTAATCTTGGCACATTTGGAAATTTTCTATACTCATGAGTTTTTCATTCCAGTTGTCTGATTTTGTTCATGATGCATCACTTGGCTTCTTTGTATGTGCTAATAAACTGGTTTTCCATATTCTGTTAGAGCTAAGTACAGTAATTAGCTATCATTGTATGTCATCTGTTTTTGGTTTAGGCTATACATGCTTCCACTCTTGTTTGCTGTTGCAATCTGGAGTAAACTTAAGAATGGTTGGGATTTCAATTAACCATTTGAAGTTCATTATCTCTCTTTGGAAACTTGTTAAGGACTTCTTTAGGCTTTGATTCCACAAGCATATCCAAATCTTTGGTATTTGTAAGGGTTGGAGGGGTTTTATTTTGTATGATGAGAGAATATGCCTTCTGCTCTGGCATTGAGTCCAATCTTCCAACACCTTGGGGCTTGTGGAGTCGGATATTAGAAAGGGATGAAGTATTAATTGAAGTATCTGAAATAAAAAATGTTAGGGAATTGTAGAAATGGCGGTTATTCATTGCATTCCTTGTTTTGTTTCTTGATTCTTAATCCATAACCACAATAGGTTTTTTATAAGTTAAATGATTCATGTGTTGATTTTTGGACCGACAATTCACGTAATATCATCACTGCTTTTGTTTAAATTGGTTCTTATTGTCAAAATTACCGAGTGCAGCACCTAATCTATATTTGAGTATTTCCTCAGTTTGAAGGACCAGACCCATCAGCTTGTTGGAATATGATTTATGAAAGGATAAGAAAGAGGCAGAATGATTCTTCTGATTGCAAGGCTGGAAAAGGAAGACTCTTTGAACCTGGCGCTGACATGTTTGGTTTCTCAAATCCTGAAGTTACAAAACTAATACAGGTGTGGTATTATCTTCTTTTTTCCCTTAGATTCGAAGTTACAGTTAGTGTTATATGGATTTCAATTTTTATTGTTCAGTACTATGTTATGGATTTTTTTTTTTTTTGCATTCTATTTTTTTTTTGTATAAAAAAATTTCCATAAACTAGTCCAAGCAGGAAATCTCACTCCACATATAATTATTGCCATGAGGCCAGAATCTCACTCTCCATATAATTATTTCTATTCTGCACTTCTGCCTAAATGACAAGCTGACTGGTCCAAGCAGGAATTTATTATCTTACTGGGATGACTTGCAATTGTTTAACTGATATCTGAGTAGGATCTATACATCGTTATAATTTTTCAAGGCAGAATTGTGTTTTTATTTCCCTGTCTGTAAGTGCTTTCAAATAGCTTTTGTAACCTTGTTCTTCTCTTTGTTGGTTGTATGTCTGCAAGTGTTGAGACCATTAAATATGTGTTATTGTTGTGTAATTGCATGGATCTTTTGTTTTTCTAGGCTATAATGAGTTCCTATCATACTGACAGGGGTTGTCAAAATCCAGAATTTCTTCAAAGTTCTCGGCATTCAAGTTGGCCTCTGGAAGATTTCGAGACCTACCTGCTGGTTATAGACCTGTTCGTGTTGACTGGAAAGACTTAGATAAGTGTAGTGTCTGCCACATGGATGAGGTAAATGATAATTTAATATGTTCTGCCACCGTAGCACTATCTTCTTTCTATTTAGTGTGTTTACATGGTATTAATTGTTTTATTTATCCCTCATTTGGTTGAGTTTTAGATTGGATTCTTTGAGTCAGTATTTTTCAACAATTATGTAATTGCGGATCATGCCATTTTCCTTCAAAACCATGAAAAATGGATATTGGCTTTCATGCTATGCACATTTAGGTTTTTTTCTTTTTGTTTTAGCATTTTATTGACATGTAAATAAGAAGCCCTGAAACAAAGCATATTATTCTCAAATTCTAATCTTACGAGAAGAAATGAAAATGTGAAAAGTTACCTCCTAGTTTTATATAAAGAGGTATTGCTAATAACTAAATAAGTTTTAAACAAACCTCATCAGAATAAGACCACCTAGACATTAGATGAGACACCTAATAGCGCTACCTGCTATGAGATAACCATTGATTGTAGAAATTATTCCTGGAAATTTTTTCTGGCAATCTAAGGGCTAGTTGCCGCCAAAAAAAAAAAAAAAAATTCTGTATAGCACACATGCACAACACACAGGTGCAGACTCAATTTACCTGGTCAATCTTTTGTTTCTTTCACTCTTATTTATTTATTTATCTATTTGCTTTTCTAGGTTTCTGTCTTTGCACCTTTCCCCTTTTCAGCAGTTGAATATTATTGTCCTGTTATGATTTTGATGCTTGATTTTGTTTCCTGACTGAGGTTGCTTTGCTTTTAGGAGTATGAGAACAATCTATTCCTCCAGTGTGACAAATGCAGAATGATGGTAAATGCTCCTTTACAAGTTTTTCATTAACATGCCATTTATGTTATCATTGATCAGACAAATGGGTATTAGTCAAGTTTTTATCTGTAAAATTCAGTGCTATCAATTGTCAGTCAAAATTGATTGCTTTTTCTTTATTAATGATTAATCTTCTTCATATGTAATTTAGGTATGCATGCAGTACACATTCGTTTATTGAAATTCTACTTGCTTCATTTTAATTAATGATTGTCCAGGTCCATGCTAGATGCTATGGCGAACTTGAGCCTCTTGATGGTATTCTATGGTTGTGCAACTTATGCCGCCCTGGGGCTCCTGAGTCCCCTCCGTCTTGCTGTCTTTGCCCTGTTATAGGTATTTTGACTTTCTTAAATTCCTGTTCAAAGCCACGAGTTTGTGCATCACTGAATCTGTGAATTTATCTTTTTTAGGGGGTGCAATGAAGCCTACGACTGATGGCCGTTGGGCTCATCTGGCTTGTGCCATTTGGATACCTGGTTTGTGTCATTGTAATTTGCTTTTTCTTATCTTATATTTTATACATAATGCACTGACTAAACATTTATGTTCCAGAAACATGTCTATCTGATGTCAAGAGAATGGAACCCATTGATGGGCTAAATAGAATCAGCAAGGTACCTCTCTTACTGTTATTTTGCATATATTTTTGTTCACAGGATGTATGAAGTGCTTTTTATAATGTTGATTGAGGTTTGGGCTACTGTTCAAATCTAAATTCCATATAGCCTTGATTTCCATGCAATTCAGGCTTGTAAGTATTGTAAGTTTTCTTTTCTTTCTGACCATTTTGTTCTGTATCACAGGACCGCTGGAAACTGCTGTGTAGTATCTGCGGTGTATCTTATGGAGCTTGTATTCAAGTAAGTTTACAGTAAGATGTTTTTTAATGTTTCTATGCTGTAGTTTCTTGTTGAAACTTATCCATCCTCATTATGTTAGTTTCTACATGATATTGATGTTTAATGGATATCTGATCAAGTATGTGCGTTGAGGATGCTTATTGATATGAGAACTTTTTGTATATGTTGTTTTAGTTCTGCTGTGGTTAATTTTAAAAGCTGCATGGCTATCTAAAACCCAACTCTTAGTGGAAAAAGGAAAACAACCTTTTATGTGTTTTAGCATGAGCAGATTGTCTATGTTGCTTGACTTTTTAAAAAATAGAGATGTATCCATAATGACATGACTTGGGTCTTGTACTTGAATGGATCTTGTTGACACGTTAGAATACCTAAAGACGTGTCTTCATGGCATGACAAAAGGCTTCTTGTATACAAGATCTGTATTGACAGTTTCCTCATGGGTAAGAAGGGAAAAACTGTATATCATGCCTAAGCCATTGAGTGAGAAAAGGAAGAAATGAGTGAAATATAAGAATTGAAGAAAAGATGAAATAATAGGGCAAATGGAAGGTAAAGAATGCCGATTAATTGCGTCATTTGGGTGGCATTGTTTTGCTATGACAGAGATCCCTTAGATTTGTGTGACTGAAGGGCAGGGGAGGAAGGAAATATGATTATCATGATACCTATCTTTTGGGATTGAAGTTTGAAAAAGTACTTTGCTTCCTATCTTTTGGTTAATTGGGTTTTCTTTTTCTTTGTAATCATTGTAGTTATTTTTCAGGCTTAAAATGGGAATAGCAAGTACTCATTAATTGTTCAACTTTGTAATGCTATGAACATTATACAAGTAAAATTGATTTGATCCTGTGAATAAATTCTAACTTTCTAATTTGGTCCCAGCAAACAACTTTGAAATTCCAGACTTGAAAAATGGACTTAATTTGTATTGGTCGCATTGGATAAGCAGATCAACATGCCCAAATTCTGAAACATATCATACTTCAGTGATTGTTTATCAAGTTCTTGTACGCCGTCTTTCTTTTGGGATCTTTACAACATGTTTCTTGGTCTTTTAGTTTAAGATGGTATGGTAAGACACTTTGACACTGCTCATGGTTGAGTCCAATGCTTAACACCCATAGATGAGTCCAAGCAAAATGCAGTATGTAGAATTTCTACATCAATGGACTTTTTGGTTCTGCTTGATGCTTGCTTTAACCTATAATAGCATGTCAGAATTATCTTTTTTCAATAGTTAATTTACTATGCATAAATTTCCTCCCTCTTTCAATGCTTATATTTATTTCATGCAATGCCTATTATTCAGTGTTCAAACCCTACATGTCGGGTAGCATATCATCCACTCTGTGCACGTGCTGCAGGTCTCTGTGTTGAGGTAGTATCTATCTTTCATGAAAATAGTTTAGGAAATTCTTTGCTGTTATATTTCCCATTATTTTGAGTAATTGCAATCATTTCAATTTGTAACTGATGGATAACATGAATTATATACTTCTGTTTTGCTTTGTTTTATGGTTTCTTAGCTTGAAGATGAGGACAGATTGTTCCTCCTCTCTGTAGATGAAGATGATGAAGATCAGTGTATTCGTCTACTTTCCTTTTGCAAGAAGCATAGGCAGCCATCTAATGATCGGGTAGCTTCTGATGAACGATTTGGCAGAATAGCACGACGTTGTTCTGATTATACTCCACCTCTTAATCCTTCTGGTTGTGCTCGGACCGGTATGCTATTGGTTGTTGCATTATCTTCATTAGTTGTGCTTTTGATATTCTCATTACTTTGCAATTTGATTCCCTTGACGTTTCTTGCTTTCAATGTGTTAGGATTTTTTTAAGTTTTGGTGGTTGTTTCTGCCTCAATCAATTTTAATAATTGATTTTGAATGTTGCTTTTGATATTTATAGTTGTATTTCCTATTTTGTACATCTAGATTTTGCTCATGGTTTGTTTACATGATAGCTCTAGGGATGGATATATGATGGGGTTAACTTCTTTCCAAACTGCCCTTGGCATTGTTTCTTAGAGCTACAAAAATTAAAGTGATATTACTGGCCAAGCTAGCTAGCAGTTATTAGATTGCTTATAGATAAGATTTAAGTGGGTTAATGAGTAAATTGCCTTTATTTATCTTCTGGTTAATGTATAAGTGAAATGTTTTTAGCTTATTCATAACCCTATCATTGTACAATCCTATTCCTCTTGATTGCATAATTCCTTGCATATGGGAGTTTTGGTCCTTTGACGTTCCCTATATACAATATTTATACTTTCAGCTGTCTAGTTTGCTGAAATTGTTAGATCAAAGCTGGATACTATTTTGGCTTTTATTTTGTTTGGTGCAGAGCCTTACAGTCATTTTGGAAGAAGAGGCCGGAAAGAACCTGAAGCCCTTGCTGCTGCATCTCTAAAGCGCTTGTTTGTAGAGAATCAACCCTACTTAGTTGGTGGCTGCTGCCAACATGGAATGTCAGGCAGCACAGTGCCTAACAATAGAGTCAGTGGTATCAAATTCTCTTTTAGTCTTAACAAGCTTAAAGCCCTCCAGCTCGATGCTCCTAACAACATTCTCTCTGTGGCTGAGAAGTATGATTACATGAAGCAGACCTTTCGAAAGAGACTGGCATTTGGTAAGTGATTACTGGTTTTTCGTTTTTGCATGTGCATGTAAGGAGACTGTGGGTAGAACTTCCTCGGTATTAGGGAGGCAGGTCTGGCAGAACTTTGGTGTTATTTAGTGTGTTCTGACAACTTGCTTATAGTAATAGGAAAATGGTGGTCAACAATTTTTATCCTAGAACTTATGATCTGTAAGGTCTAAAGCAATAAACTTGTGGTCAATGCAAGATTGGTGATCCAATTATCTGGTATTTTCTTCTTGGACCTTTCCTCATGGGGCATTGGGCATCCAGATATGGAATAACTTAATTTGGGTAAAGGTGTTATCCAGGTTGGGCAGTTTTAAATTTCCATATAAGATACTTTGTGGAAGGGAGAAGATGTGAGTGAAAAGGTTTAGCAGGGGATACAGGCTGCTAATTGAATAACATCCTTTTTTTTTTTTCTTTTGGTACAAAGGAGGCTGCAACTTGTGAATAAAATAAGGAATTGTAGACACTATTCAAATCCCAAATCTATTGGGTGCACCTTTTAAGGGTCATTCCAATACTTTCGAGCATATGTTTAATTCTTTGTATCCTTGATCGATGTATATAAATGATTCCAATATGTAAAAATAAATAATAGTTGATATTTTTCAGAAAAATATTACAAAAAAAGAGCTCTTTTTATTATTTTTGTTTGTAATATCATTTGATTACTTCTAACTTCTAAATTTCATATTTTTTTGTATGTTTTATTCTGCTTGATTGCAATCTATGGCTGATTGTTTTCCCCTTTAAATTATCATCTGGAATTTAAAAATGGTCAATTCTTCCTTTTTGTTATTTTGCTGTCATTGTTTCCTAGTTTTTCTTTCTGGATAATTGAATTGCATTTGGCTATAGGGAAATCAGGAATTCACGGGTTTGGAATCTTTGCAAAGCATCCACATAGGGCAGGAGACATGGTAAACTAATCTGCTCCTTTACATTGTAGTGTTCGCTGGATTTTTTTCTTGAGTACATAAAAAGTAACTTTTATTATCTGTAGGTGATTGAATATACTGGTGAACTTGTTAGGCCTTCTATAGCTGATAGGAGGGAGCATTTCATATACAACTCATTAGTGGTATGTACTCAACCGAGTATCTCAAACATTTGCATGTTTGTATCATCATCCTATGGGCAGTCTTAGAGAGCTCATAGTCAAGTTTGAAAGTTGCTAAGTACTCTCTCTCTCAGGGTGCTGGGACTTATTTGTTCCGAATTGATAATGAAAGAGTGATTGATGCCACTAGAGCAGGGAGCATAGCACATCTAATCAATCACTCATGTGAAGTAAGTGCTTTTCACCCCTGCTTTATGTCCCTTCTGTTTCTAGTTATTTGGCTACATAAAATGTTTGTGTTAGAGTTCCTGCCATACAGGTTTGTGTTCGTTCCATTTTTACCCTTGCATGGGTCTTTCTGAGTACATGAAATGGTGGGAGAAGAAAATGTTTCAACCGTAACTTTTGTAATTTAATTTGCTCATACCCTTCCGTCTCAATTTGTCTACATCTGCTATTTGTGTAGTTTTTATTATTCTTGTCATACATGTTTAAGTTAATTCCACTTTTATCTTTGCATGGTCATTATGAGTCTTTAAATGGTGTATTTATAGATGGTAATATATGAAAATGTTTTCTTTAGATAGTTGTGTTGTTTGCATCTTGGACATGGAATAAATTTGAGATGGTCTGAAGGGAAATAGGGTGAAAGGCAATGGGTCAGGGCCCAGGGGGTGTAGAAAAGTTCCTTTGACATAATTAGGTTCTTCTAGTGTGACAGGAGTTAATAGTTTCTTAACCTGCGAAAAATGCTTCTACTAGAATGTTTATGTGGCATTGAAAGATGTTAATTTCTCTTTTGCCCTTTGTGCAGCCAAATTGCTATTCAAGAGTTATTAGTGTTCATGGCGATGAGCATATTATCATTTTTGCAAAGAGAGATATTAAACGATGGGAAGAGCTGACATATGATTATAGGTTTGCCTCTAATCCTATGCATCAAATTATTCGTCAATCATCTTCAACACTGACTTCTTTTTGTCTTATAGATTCTTTTCCATTGATGAGCGTTTGGCATGTTACTGTGGTTTTCCAAGATGCCGGGGTGTTGTTAATGATACTGAAGCTGAGGAGCAAGTCTCAAAGATATTAGTAAACCGCGGTGAATTAATACAATGGACTGGAGAATGAGAGAGGTAATAACCCATAGATCTATGATGCACTTAATTTTCTTTTTAGCTTATTGTATTTTGAATGAAGAACTATATGTGAGAAGTCAGGAAACCCGAAATTAACTATTTTGATGCAATAGGTTTTGAAACCATGCCTACAAATACTGAAGAAACAAGAACTTAATACATTTCTATCCTTGCTTTAAGCAATATGCAACTACGGCATTTGTTTTTCATGACATGAAAACAAATTTAATGAGCAATGATGCTAATATGTTACGAAATTACCTTTTCTCTTTCTTGTCAATAGTATTAAATTTATAAAGTTATGGACCAGTTCTCTCAATTGCATTGAAATATAAATTGACTTGACTTGGTCTTTCTTTATTATTATCTTTTGTGAATATTGTCTGTGTTCTGTTAAATTTTGGTTTGGTTTGCTATTGATGTTTGGTCATTGTATGCTGTGAAAATTCACTTCAAACATCAATTATCATCTTCTGCCTAACCCTGTTTCTAAGTTTTTTTCTAGTCAAAAGCTATGTTGATTTGACTTATCATTTTTCTTGAAGTATCCGTATTCAGCACATATCTAGACATGTGCATGGGGATATGATTCTCCAGTGAATCTTCAAATATATGAACTTGGGAAAATTAAACATTCCTGTGTCAGAGACATACCCATATCTGAGACAACCAAGTCTCATCAACATGGTTTATAAGTGTCTCCACTTCAAGTGTATGTACTAGTAGGTCTGTTCTATGTCTGAATTTGGGCGTGTTGGATATGAGTATGGTTATGCTTAGTTTTTATGTTCTCAATATATCGGAGGATCATATCATCCCGTTCATATTTGGATATGCATCACAGTTATTGGACATGGATGCTTTAAGGTAAAATGAAGCATCCGAAAGACATGAGCTAAATAAAAATTTTGATGTTGGGGGTCAGGATAAAAGAGGATCAAATTATAAAATTTTGGCAGATAAAAAATATGTTTTTTGCTATTTTCTAAGAGAATCCTGGAAAACCTAGGATGTTTGGAGGATCCACTGTGCCCCCCTGTCTGCATCCCTTTGGCTATGATCATGTTCTTGTCCGAATTGCTTATATCAGTTTCTTATTATGCTCTTTCGGATTGTTGCTTCCAGTGCCAGTGAAATCCTTCGGACTCATATTGAGATGCCATGTTGGAACTTGGACCTCTGGTTCTAACTCCTCTTCTCCATCTCACACTTGTACCATTGTTTTTCCATTATCTGTTATTCCGAGTGATTCAGCTTATTATTTATCCTCATCAAGCTGGTTCTTCTCGGATCGGATTTACAATTTCGGAAGATGTTATCTAAATTTTTTCAACTTCCCGGATGAAAAGAGGAAGGTAAGATATTTTGGCTGAGCCTAACTCGAGTTTTTCTTGTCTTTTCAATGTGTAACATGGCATTTCTAGGTAACAGTTACATTAACCATTTGTATAAAAAAAAAAGAAAGGGAAATTGAGTAAGATTATTAGTAAAGATTGAATAGTATGTTGGGACATTGATTGTAATTTGTATGCCTCAACCGATTGTTAAATTGTTTGTGTTTAGCTTGTCCCAACTATTGAGTAAAACTTGTAAGAAGAGGAGAGTCACTGGAGTGATGAAATCATCATATGCTCTTGTACTTTCACATTGTTGTGGTGTTTAAAAGTGACAAGTCACATCTTTGAACTTGGTTGTTCTTTTCACGTTGGTACTTTGTTTTTTGTAAACTTGTATTTTGTTATATAATTAACTTTTTTTTTTATGGTGAGTGATGGCGTGGCACGTCATTACCTATTTTCTTAAAAAGATTATAGGAAATCTAAAAAAGTCAAATAATGTATATATAAGTTTAGAAAATTATAACAAGTCATAAAAATGATCAAAAAGCAATAAGAAAATTCCCCCAGCCAAACAAGAAATACCCCATAAAAAATTGAATATACTGAGCAGGACAGTTGAAATATTTGTTTGGTTTAAATTAAGAGAATGAGATCTAATGCCATAATATTTTTTTAAACCAAGGTTTAAAATTAAAAAAAAAAAAAAAAGTAAGAAAGCTATCTCCTTTAATTAGAAATTCATCTCAAAGTTTGAGGCGTTGAATACTGGGTTAAAAGAGCTTGAATCTTTGAAACCAAATAACCTCAAAGAACTACTTGTGTTCTCTTGAATTATGATTGCCGGGACTTTCGAGAAGGAAAAAGAATTGTAGAAATTCTAAAATTTAGACGTTGAATTAGTTAGAAATTAGAAAGTGTACCATGTACTCTTTGATTTTGGTTTGTCATTGGTTGGTTGTACTGGGGCTCCTAGTGTCATAACGAGGCAACATGTATGAAATTGCAAGGACACATACAACATAGGTAGCATATGGTGCTTTCACATTTTATGATATGATCCTAATGGAATATGTTTATTGGGAAGATTACTTCACAATATTTGGTATACATTAGAAGATATTGATTAAAATTTTAAGAAAGTTATATTATCACGTTTGGTTCACTAAGTATTTTTCTAGAAATGTGATGATAATTTATAAATCTATTCTTGTTAAATAAAAGATAATATTCATATATTTAATCTTTATAATAAATTTTATTTTTAACAAACATTTGGATTGAATATTTAATCATAAATTATAAATCTTAATTTTAATTTAAAGCGAAATTGTTTCAAATTTGTCTTGAATATGTTTTCTAAATATAATGGTGCATAAATAAAATCATGGATATGTAAAACTTGATTTGGAATAAGTTAAAAAAAAAAAACTTGAAATCACGTTTTGTTTTAGTTAAAGGCTAACTTATAAAAATATAAAAAAATAATTGATTCCACATATTTCTCTAAACAAAACTACAAATAATTAAATCAAATATAAAATCATAGACACTTTAACTCACAATTCTTGCACAACTTAAATGGAACAATTCTACCCATATTCTACAAAAAGTAATAAGTATTTCATACAAAAATAAGTGCTAAATCAAATTTGTAGTTGAAGAAAAAATCAAGAAAAAAAAGCTACTTGTGAAGAATCCGGTGAGGTAATAGAGAAAATCAAGTAATAGGAAGGAGGCAATAACTTTCTTTTTTTATTTTACGTTTATTAATATATTAATACCCTAAACCAATAGAAAATAGGATTAATTTTATCTTAATATTTCTTTAACTTTCTAATCTACATGCGAAAGTAACTTTCTTACTATTACTTGTGAGAAAGTAACTCCGGAAAATAAATTAGTTTTTTAAATTAAATATTTAAAAAGTGATAACTTTTTTTATCATACTTAATGCTCTCATAAAACATGATGTAAATGATGTTTTAGTAGTCATATATTTTCTTATTCAAACTATAACAAAAGAAAACGAAATATAATTTTTTTTATGAAATATATTCACTATTTTCCGAACTTTTTATCCTCTAGCATTTCCCCAAACTAGTACTTACAATTCTTAATTTGGAGTACTCCATTAAGACATGCTCTCAAAACTTAAGTTGTTGAAATAATTTTGGAAGCCCAAATTGGCAGGTCTGGTTCATTGACTACATGCATTTACCTCCACTTTACTTTGATTTCGTTATCCAAAAACTCGCAGAAATAGTTTCCCATATCTATAAAGCTTTAGCCATAAAAAATTGCTGCATCCACTCTTCTCTCTGTAGGCAAACCCATTGTATTATATAAACCAATTAACATTTTATTTTGATTAAGAGAGTAATTTGGGTGCATGGAAACATGTTAAAATGCTGCAAATAATACGCCCGAAGATGTAGTTATTTCTCAAAAATTTTCAACTTTAGAAAGTGAAGCAATCCCTAGAACTGTTACTTTAAGAATAAAGACATTTGAATTTTGAAATATCATTAAGAAAGAAAATGTAAAAGATAGCAGAAAAAAAAAAAAAAAAAAAACAAAGAGAAACCTACCACAGAGGTGAAGGACTGAATTGACTTTTTCATATGCTTATTAAGATAAATAATATTATTTTTGGAAATAAAAATAAAGATACCTTTATAAATAACAATAAATTTTTGGTTGAAATGGTTAAAATTTTAAAAAAGATACTTAATGTTGCAAGTTCAAATCTCATCATTTGCATATTTTTAAATTTAAGTTTTTTTATTAATTTTATAAAAAATATAAAATACAAAAAGACCTTATTATAATATTTATTAATTATTTTAAAAAATATAGTTGCATTAACACACTTAAATAATAGTATAAATACTGACAATAATGCCAACCATTTTAAAACTCTTAAATGACTATTTTTTTTATCACACTCTAAAAATATTTTTGAACTTAGATTTTTTTAAGGACAACAATAATAAAAATAACCTTTTATTGTAACACTATATACTATAAAAACAATAATAAATCGAGATGTACAATTGATTTCTTAATAAAGTAAAATAAGGAAATAAAAGTGATAAAAGATAATGTTGAGAAGTATGTTGTGGTATACTAAAGTAAAGTAAGACTAAACCGTAAAGATGTAAAAAGCTTTAAGGTTCAAGTACAATTATTTTAATTTTTAGGGGTTGAAGCATAAATATGAGAAAGTTGAATGAACAAAAGTGAAAATAACTTAATTTCTTATAGCATGGGATTGGTGTGTAGAGACCAAATTGAATAAGTTGAGAAATATGAGGGACTAAATTACAATTTTACCAAAAGTGAGTAGCGATTCAAGGATGAAAATTTAAAGAAATAAAAAAGGTTAAATGGTCATTAACCAAATTAGATAATTATATGGTGTAATAATTAAGGAAGAAAAGTGTTGAAATATGATTGGTTCAATATTTTATTATTATTTTATTATAAGATATTTATTAATATTTTATTTAATTAAAAATAGTATAAAAAGAAAGAAAGATAAAGAAAATTCTTCATACTTTCACCATACTTCTAACGTCCATGAAAGATAGAAAGTTTTGCTTTCTTTACAATTTAGTTTTTTTTTCCCATCAAAATTCACCTTTTTCAACAAAAAATCTTAAAAATTCCCATAGCCACCAAAAAGGAAAAGTGAAATAGAGACACTAGAGAGTTAGAATACCATCTTGGAAGAATGAAATTGGAAGTGGAAGTGAAGAAAGTTGTGGAAAAAGTGAAGAGATTAAAAAGACAAGGTAAGAAATTCAAGTATTTCTTATAGAATTTATGTTCCATTAAAGTAGAGACATAAGAAAGTGCTTTTAGTGTGATTTTTAATTATGAATTTGATATGTTCACGAAGTAGAAAAAAAAAAGAAGAGAGAAGGAATTATGGAAGTGTTGAAAACAAAGTGAAGATGATGACAAAAGTAAGGAAGAAAAAGAATTAAAGGCAAAATAGTGAAATTCTAACAAAAGAGAGGTAAGTACTTCAAGAATTTTACTTTGATTTAATTTTAATCTAAGTATGAATTGTGTTAGAATAGTTAATTTGAATTAAAATATGTTAATATTATGTGTACAAATTTTTAATAAGTACTGAAAAATATAGTTTAAATTCTAATTATGTGATGAATTGATTTGATATATTGAAATAATAGTAAAAATAACTAAAGTGTAAAGTGTACAAAAGTTTATGTGTGAAATAAAGTATCATGATAGAGAGCTTAAATGAATGTTAAGTGTTAGTGAATTAATTAAAAAGTGATGTTAAGGTGAAATTATAGTAAATAATGAATTTTCATGATGCTAAGGACTAAATCATAAACTTGCAAAAATTAAAATTTAAATAAGAGAAGTAAAGTGAAGTGCATAAAAATCTGATATGTGAAGTAAGATATTATAACGAATTATTTGATTAAAGTGTTATGAGATAGTGAAATTAAATAAAAAGTGAAGTTAGAAGGATAATTATAATAATTATTGAATTTTTATAATGTTAAGGACTATATTGCAAGATCTTTAGAAGTGGCTAAAAATATTAAAAACATTAGAAAGAATTATTCAAATGAAGAGCCACATGGAAGAGAATTGATTTAAAGTGATTATGTAGTAAAATATATAAATTTCATATTGAAAAGGACCAAATTGTAAAATATTCAAAAGTGACTAAGTGTATTAAGATTTTGAAACAACATATTCAAGTGTAAAGATATATGGAAGTGAAGTAAGTACTAAGAAAGAGGATGGTGATTAATGAAAATATGCTAGTAAGGGCTAAATCAGAAAGATTGTAAAGTAAGTGATGTTTATGTAAAGAAGACTAGAAAGCAAAGTAACCAAAATTTAATATGTGTAAATAAGCATTTATAGAGAATTATAGTGAAGTGTTTATGATAGTGAATTTAATTCTAAGGGATATTAAAGCGTTAATTTAATAAACAATGATTTTCCTGAAAAATAAGGACTAAATTGTAACGAGTGTGAAGTTTTACTTGCCATTAATTGATAAATGATAGTGATGAAAAATGACAATACAAATACTTCAGTAGACAAGATATGAACATGTTGGATATGAAT
Organism: Gossypium australe; assembly: GCA_005393395.2. Taxonomy (NCBI): domain Eukaryota; kingdom Viridiplantae; phylum Streptophyta; class Magnoliopsida; order Malvales; family Malvaceae; genus Gossypium; species Gossypium australe. The sequence goes on along the minus strand of CM016623.1, from coordinate 52,836,227 downwards.
GAAAAGTGGTACTTCGGTACAATACAGTGAAAGTGGCACTTCGGTGCAAATCAGTGAAAGTGGCACTTCAGTGCAACTGATAATGACACTACAGTGCATTTGAAAGTGATTGTTCCGCATATACTATATATTTTATTGAGTCTACTGCAGGCAAAACGAAAAGTGTTAAGAGAGATCAATAGTGATTCAATAAATTAAAAAGGATAAGATTGAAAATGAAGATGAACAATTAATTATTATTTAAATAAATTCATTATGTTATATTTAAAGTTTTGGTATGTTAGATTTAATTATTATAATGGTAGATTTAATTCTTGATGTACATATAAAGCTTATATAAGCTTAACGTGCTACTTTTCAACACATAGGTAAAAGCTAGTTTGAAGTGCTAGATTGAAGGTCAACATTAGCTTATCTCATCACATCCCAAGCTTGGAAGAACGTAAGGTTTGAATATTTTGGTATACTTGCCATGTACATAGGTAAAGTATAGTTGTGAACTATCAGCCCTTTTTATGGACCTAATTGTAGAATTTGTAATCTTTTGTTAATCTTATAGTATTTGTCATAAATGAACGAGTTATGGTAAGTTATATGATTCTTGAGTTTTGACTTGAACTTATATGGATAATGCATTGGTTGAATTGGCTGGAATATGTAAATTGAATAGAACTTAGGTGGTAAAAAAATTAAAATATGGAAAATGGATGAAACAAGGTGCATGTCATGACATCGAATATACCACGTCTTGACGAGGGACCCCAACTTTGTGATGTTAGCCTAAAACTTTAGAAATCTTACAATTTAATCCATGTTCTACCTTAGACCACTAAAAGAGTTGTTGTAAGCTTCTATACGGTCGAATATGTATTTGAAACATATTGTAATATTTAATTATCTTAATATTTCAAATGAAGCGATAAATGGAATCGAAATTAAATTGGAGTTGCTTCGACAACAAATGTAGCATTTGAATATCTTGACCTCATAATTGGGTCAGGTATCATCTTTCTTTCCAAATCTGCCTTTCTCCCTCTTAACAACTAAAAGAAAACCAAATATAATAAACACAAACTAACGAGACATGTAACACCCCTTGCCCATTCCGGTCACCAGATATAGGCTACATGTTGTTACCACCCAAAGCACTCAAACTTACACGTACACAGTACATTCATAATGGATCGTCTCGCGGACAACCTTGTGGCGGAATGATCTAGCAGATAGTCCAATTGAATGTTGAACTATAGCTAACTATACTACAACTACTCTGCAGACACAATTATTGTGGAAGGCAAGGCGAATATTTGAAATGGCAGATTGTCCCGCGGGTACTAACACAATATATTTAATTCTATGGAAACTTATAATACCAAATATAAATAAAACTTGTATTCATTTCCTTATAAACATAAAAAGTACACAAGAACTCTCTTCAAACTTTAATACATCTAACACAGTATTTCAGACTATCCCTATGCACGCCACTTAGACCGACAAAACCAAAACAGAAGTCTACCACAAAGCAAGTGGATAGTGTGATCTTCTTGTTGGTCCAATTGACCTACCAAATATCTATAGGATAAAAATAACATAAGAGTGATTATTGAGTAAACTTAGTAAGTTCATACAGGTTCAATAGCTAACTTGCCTCACGTAGCCATTATAAACTATTCAAATTTACTAAAACAATTTACCTTCCAACTAACACAAAGTATCAACAACGTAAGTGCGTAAACTAAATCAATTATAATACACTAAATAGGTGACATGTCATAATAAGCTTTGCCATCCAATAATCCATTTCTCCTTTAATGGTGCAAATTGAAAATTTAACAACAATTCTTCTATTACCTCTATTCCACAATTTCTCTCTCTCTCTCTGTATGTTTTACCACACTCGATGAAACTCCATGAAAGAACTCACAACACATGTACTCTTCATATCAGAGGCTCGTCTGAGCTATTCACATGCAAAGGTGTCAGGTTAAACGTCCAGGCCAAACCCTTATCAACACAAAGAAAGCCTAGTTAGGGTTGTGTATACATGTAAGGTTACCAATCCAGGCTAAAGCTTTAAAACAACATCTTATTACTAGTCTAGACTAAATTTGTGTCACATGTATCTTCGACTCCGCAACAAATGCTAGATCTCAGAATCATTAGGAAACAACATATATCCATGTGTAAGTGTCACGGCCCAAAGTGCAAAGCCAGTGACCATGGCACAATATGTGCCCTATGGAGGTATGTCGATAAGATGGGGATCGTTTAGCCCATGAGAACTGGCCCAATTCAAAGAACTGTTGGAGAAGCCTGCTAGTTTGAAGCCTGGTTGGCCCGATAATGAAGATATGAAACTTAGTGTGACACCCAAAACCCGGTCAACACACCACGACCGAATCTGGTATGTTACGGAGTGAAAACAATTTGAAAACACAAGTTTGTCGGAAAATTTTCTTAGAAACCCATTCATAGTTTAAAAGTTTAGAAATCTCTGATTAAGATGATATTGAAATCGTATGATGGTTTCTTTAAAACTCATGCTTGAAAATCTACTTGTTGTTACAAGTTTTAGATACTTGATAAAAACTGAGTGCATTGCGTATAATCGAGTTAAAACCGTTTGCTTTTGAAGTTGGTTGAAAATTGAAGTTTAAAAACATACAAGTTATCTTTATTATCATCTTATAAGTTGTGTTACCCGATGGTAACGTTTAAAAACCCGAAAGAGTTATAGTTTTGAAAACATTGCTTTTTACCGGTTAATTTAACAAGTCCATAAATCCATCATATGTATAATATAATCAAAATAAAAGTAAATAAATAAACCCAAAATAATACTTAGCGGCCTTATTACAAAACCCAAAACCAAATTTAAAGAAAATTATTAAAATCGAAATAGCAGGTTAAAATCAAAACTAAACTAAGATGCATGGCCACCTCGAGTCCTCCTCGGCTCCATATCCGCGATCTTATGCCTCATCTGCAAAATATAAGGGAAGGGGTGAGTCACCGAGACTCAGTGTATAAATCCCCAACCCGATAGTTCAAGCACTTACACAGATCATCAGTAAAACATGCATATCATGCAACCCATAACCTAGCCATCCAATCTCCTTTATCTACCCCGTGTGGTCAAAACCACTGGTGGTCAAAACCACTGGTGACCGGAGTCACAAATAATAATAGTGTGGTTAAAACCACTGGTGACCGTAGTCACAAATCAAGTGATGGGGCCAACCCATCTTGTGGTCAAAACCACTGATGACAATCCCGTAATATCTCATGTGGGGCCAACCTACTGTGGTACCAGACCACTGGGACGAGTCACAATATCCATGTGTGGTCAAAACCACTGGTGACCGTAGTCACAAATATCATAAGTGTGGTCAAAACCACTGGTGGTCAAAACCACTGGGACTTAGTCACAATAATAATAGTGTGGTCAAAACCACTGGTGACCGTAGTCACAAATCAAGTGATGGGGCCAACCCATCTTGTGGTCAAAACCACTGGTGACAGTCCAAATAAATCATCCCCCTCCTCTCATCAATCCCATCATCATGTTCATAACATACGTGTCACAATATCATAATCATGCAATAACGCATAGCATAGCATTTAACAAAACATGAGGATGCATATCACAAATCACATAGTAGGGGACTTACCCGAAATCCAAGCTCATGCCCACAAGGCAAAGACACTAACTCCAATGGTTATAACAGTAACATAATAAGCATATTGTACTAATAAAGTGTGTAAGCGTTACACACCTGATTAAACGTAGATCTAAGCAAAAATCCCCAAGCTACATGAAACTAGCGAAATCCCAAAACGTTGCTCCCCTTTCCTACAATCGGCCAACACATACTTTTAGATCTAAAGCCATTCAGCTTAACCACCAAAATCCTGAAGGATGCGTAGCACTCACCTTAATGCCGATTTGGTTTCCAACCAAATCCCGAAGATCCACTGAATCCGCTACACTCCTCCCTACAATCGGTCAAACCACATTATTAAGAATCCCAAAAACCATTTGGCCATAACTTGAATCCCGAAACCCAAATGAGTTTGTCCCCCCTTACCCTCACGACTGATTCGGCTTCTAAACACCAAAGATTGGCACCCCCTATTGATGTTAGGGGTTTCGGCTATCTACATGAACAATAATGGGATTAAGATCCCGATTATCAACGATGGGAATGTAACAAAAGAAAGCATAGGAGATTCGACATTAACCAAACAGTTGAAGGAAAGAAGAAGAATCTACACTTACCAAAATGTTCGGCTATGAATCCAAAAGAAGAGAAAAGGAGAAATCGCAAGAGAGGGAGAGGGTGATGGTTTCGAATAGGAGAAGAGAAGGAGATTTGATTCGGTCTTGAGGTAATTCAAATATTAAGGATTTCAAGAAAAAGATGAAACAAAATGGAAAGGGAGATAGGTATGATGTTTTCGGCTTTTGAAAATAATCAAGATGAAGAACAGAAAGAAAATGGGGAAAGAAGAATTCGGTAATATGAATGAAAGGGGATTTCGGCACAAGGGAGATTAAGAGAAGAGAAAGAAAAGATGCCGAATGGGGGATGAGGTTGTTGGTTTCGGCTATGAGCAAAAAGAAGAAGAAAAAACCTACAAGGTGAATTCGACAATGGGAAGGCTAATCAATGAAGACCGAAAATGAAAAGGGAGAGAATAGCCACTAGAGTTTCGGCTCTTACAATGGAATAGCAAGATGGTTTGGCCAAATACCAAGCTTGCCAAAAAGAAAAAAATGCACCTTGGTGTTCGGTTCTGACACTTCACAAAAATGAGAAACCTTCTAAAACTAGCCGACCTTAGCTACTTTCCCCAGCATATTCGGCCACCCTCCAAAACCCCAAAACCGATTGCACCTCCTCCCAGACAGTTTAAAATTCGGCCAACACTCCTCAAGCTCTCCCATCCACTCATTCAAATCGGTTTGAATGAGTCAAACTCCACCTTTTTCTCCCTTCCATCCATTTCAAATTTGTTGATCAAATCCTCATCTATCCATGAGAGTCCCATCTGAGCACACCTCTCCATGCTTGTGGCGTGAAAAATAATAAGTAGCAAGGGGGATCTTCGTAGCTCGAACACAAGCTCTCCTTCCCTGCATGTGGCGTCATCACCCAAGCACCTTAGTGGCGCCTCCTTTGCCACTTAACCAAGGTAATTCTTGTGTCTCTAACTTCCAATAAATTCTTTTAACCCCTAACTCTCCTATCTCCTTTCCCTCAAGTGCTAAAACAATAATTTTGCCCATGACCCAGGACTAACCCGAGGTCATGCCTGGACCCCGAAACACATCAAACAAGCACAACAGACATACCCTCACATGCAAACACATACAAAATGCAGAGACCCCAATTTAAGGATGTTACAATTCTACCCCCTTAAAAATAATTTCGGCCTCGAAATTACCTGGTCAGAAGAGTTGAGGGTATTGCTGCTGCATCATATCCTCTGGTTCCCACGTGGCCTCCTCCGTACCATGGTTCTGCCATAATACTCTCACCAAGGGAACTAACTTCCGTCGCAGAACCTTGACATCCCGATCCAAGATCCGTACTGGCTTCTCCTCGAAAGACAAATCAGGGCTCACCTCTATCTCCTCAACTGGTACAACATGTGACGGATCTGATCGATAGCGCCTAAGCATGGAAACATGAAAGACATCGTGAATCTGACTCAATTCTGCTGGCAACTCAAGCTGGTAAGCTACTGGTCCTACTCGTTTCAACACCGTATACGGCCCGATGAACCTAGGGCTTATCTTGCCCTTCCGACCAAATCTCAACACTTTCTTCCAGGGCGATACCTTCAGAAAGACCTTATCACCCACTGCATACTCTATATCCCGGCGTTTAAGATCGGCGTACGATTTCTGCCTGTCCGATGCTTCCTTTAGACGAGCCCGAATTACCTTAACCTTATCCTCTGCTTCTGCTACCAACTCCGGACCCAACATCTGTCATTCACCCAGTTCTGTCCAACACGTAGGAGTACGACATTTCCGTCCATATAGTGCCTCGTATGGTGCCATCTGAATACTCGCTTGATAGCTATTGTTATAAGCGAACTTTGCCAAAGGTAGATACTACTCCCAACTACCGCTGAAATCCAGAACACAACCCCTTAACATATCTTCCAGAATTTGGATTACCCTTTCTGATTATCCATCAGACTGCAGATGAAAAGCTGTGCTAAAATCCAACCTTGTACCCAAAGCCTGATGCAAAGCTTTCCAGAACCTCGATGTGAACCTGGGATCCCTATCCGAGATAATTGACACAGGCACTCCATGCAACCGTACTATCTCTGCCACATACAACTTGGCTAACTTTTGAAGCGAATAATCAACCCTCACCGGAATGAAATGAGCCGATTTAGTCAGACGATCCATAATTACCCAGACTGAGTCCTTCTTGCTAGGCGTAAGAGGAAGCCCACTGACGAAATCCATCGTAATCCTTTCCCACTTCCACTGTGGGATCTTTACCGGCTGCAACAACCCTGATGGCAACTGGTGCTCAGCTTTAACTTGCCGGCATGTCAAACACTTGCCCATAAACTCAGTTACTTCACGCTTAAGACCTGGCCACCAGAACTGCTCCCTCAAATCACAGTACATCTTACTGCCTCCAGGATGCATAGCATATGGGCTGCTATGAGCTTCCTGAAGAATCCGCTGTCTCAATTCGACGTCCTTAGGCATACATACCTTCCCTTGAAAACCCAGTACTCCATCACTGCCCAAACTATAACCCTTCGATTCACCATTATGCACCTGCAACTTCCGAGCACTCAAAACCTCATCCGTCAGCTGTTTCTCCTTAACCTGATCAATCCAAGTCGGCTTTACTTGCAATTCTGCCAGAAGGCTCCCGTCGTCATAAAGACTAAGATGAGCAAACATTGCTCTCAGGTCCGCTACCACCCTTCGGCTCAACGCATCAGCTACTACGTTAGCCTTACCCGGATGGTACTCAATCGAGCAGTCGTAGTCCTTCAACAACTCGATCCACCTTCGCTGCCTCAAATTTAAATCCTTCTGAGTCAAGAGGTACTTCAGACTCTTATGATCCGTATACACTATCAACTTCTCCCCATACAAGTAATGCCTCCAAATCTTCAAGGCGAAAACCACTGCAGCCAACTCCAAGTCATGTGTCGGATAGTTACCCTCATGAGGCCTCAACTGCCGAGACGCATAAGCGACCACCTTTCCATCTTGTATCAGCACACACCCTAAGCCAGTATGTGATGCATCACAATAGACCGTGAATTCCTTTCCTGCCTCAGGCTGAATCAAAACTGGAGCTTCAGTCAGAATCTTCTTCAACTTGTCGAAACTCTCTTGCTGTTTCTCAGACCATACAAACGGAACCCCTTTTCTCAACAACTTAGTCAACGGCGCTGCGATTAAAGAGAAACCCTCTACGAACCTTTGGTAGTACCTTGCCAAACCCAGAAAACTTCGAATCTCTGTAATCGACTTTGGAGGTTTCCAATCCAATACTGCCTCAATCTTACGAGGATCCACCCTGATCCCCTCAGCTGATACCACATGACCCAAGAAAGTTACCTCCTTAAGCCAGAACTCGCACTTACTAAACTTGGCTTACAACTGCTTCTCCCTTAGAACCTGCAGAACCACTCGAAGATGCGCGTCATGTTCCTCCTCAGATTTCGAGTACACCAAAATGTCGTCTATAAATACTACGACGAAACGATCCAAATATGGCTGAAACACCCGATTCATCATGTCCATGAATGCTGCCGGCGCATTGGTCAAACTGAAAGGCATTATCAGAAACTCGTAGTGCCCATACCGAGTACGAAATGCTGTCTTATGAATATCAGCCTCCTTCACTTTGAGCGATGATACCCCGACCTAAGGTCAATCTTAGAAAAAATCGATGCATTCTTGAGTTGATCAAACAAGTCGTCTATCCTGGGCAACGGATACTTGTTCTTTATTGTCAACTTGTTCAGCTGGCGGTAGTCTATACACATCCGCATTGTACCATCCTTCTTCTTAACGAAAAGCACGGGAGCTCCCCAAGGCGATACACTCGGTCGGATGAACCCTCTGTCCAACAATTCCTGAATCTGAGCCTTTAACTCCACCAATTCTTTTGGCGCCATCCTATATGGAGCAATAGATACTGGCGCGGTTCCGGGTAACAAGTCTATACTGAACTCCACCTCGCAGTCAGGAGGTAGACCCGGGAGTTCCTCTGGAAAAAAATCAGCAAATTCCCTTACGGTTCGGACATTCCCTACAGCTGCATCCTTAGCTTCTAAGGCACAGACATGCACCATAAATGCTTCACAACCCTTCCTAACCATTTTTTCCGCCTTCAGTGCAGAGACAACATTAGATAAGTAATCTCTCCTATTACCTATCATTACCACCTCATCACCTTCCATGGTCTTCAACACCATGCGCTTAGCTGCGCAATCCAAACTAGCCTGATACTTTACTAGCCAATCCATCCCAAGAATCAGATCGAACTCCCCAAATGGCAGTTCCATCAAGTCAGCCAACAACACGACCCCTTGGAGTTCTAGGGGTACATCCCTATACAGTTTACTTACTTCTATAGAGTGACCTAGAGGGCTTATCACTGTTATCTTCCTAGAAGTAATCTCAGAGTCTAAATTTATGGTTTTCACTATGCTACAAGCAACATACGAGTGCGTCGAACCAACATCAATTAAAGCATTATAAGGTGCTCCGAAAATTAAGAACGTACCGGTTATGACGTCCGGTGCGTCGCCCTCCTCTCGACGCCTCGCAGCGTAGACCAACCCAGGCTGTCTCACCTCTGTGCCACCTGCGCCTCTGCCCGGTGCTCCACGGCCTCTACCAGAGCCACTACCTCCCTTGACTGAACCACGGCCCCTCTGTGGCTGCTGATTATCCCTCCTAAACTGTGCACGATTCCGATCCTCAGACTGCAGCCTAGCTGATCTCTGTAGATAATCCCTAACTCGATGCCCCATCGACCCACACTCAAAGCATCCCCTGTTACCAGTCCAACACTCTCCCGTATGAGACTTTCCACACCGAGCACACCGTGGCGGCCACTGAGTATTAGCAGCAGCAGGCCTAGCAGCTTGATTCGGCCCACTAAATCTAACCCTTTTTTGCTGATTCCCAGAAAACCCAGATGATCCAGAACTCCTTTTATTCCAACCCCTATCCTAATTCCGCCTTATAGACTATTTTACCCCCTCAGCAACCTTGGCTTTCTCCACTAAAACGGCAAACTCACGTTCTTGCTGTGGGGCAGTTATCATCCGCAGCTCGTCTCTCAGCCCATCCTTAAATCTGACACAGCGCTCATGCTCTGTGCCCACAATACCCCGTGCATACTGACTCAACCGAAGGAATTCCGCCTCATATTCCACTACAGTCTTATTACCCTGGACCAAGTTCAAGAAAGCTCTGCGCTGCGCATCAACATAACTAGCCCCTATGTATTTTCTCTGATAGGCTGTTCTAAAGAATTCCCAAGTGAGATCGTCCGCCACCGCTCCGTCCCTAACTGTTAGCCACCACTGATATGACTCATCTCGCAGCAGAGATACTATGCCCTTCAGCTTTTCCTCAGCTGAAAAATCCAGGTCATCCATGATGCGTTCCGTCGCCTCCAACCAATATTCCACCGTACTAGGTGCCACGCCGGATACACCTCTAAATACCTCCGCACCATTAGCTTTGAGTCGCTCGGTCACAGATTTCCGAGTTCTAGTTCTAACTCCTGCACTCGCAACCCTCTCTAGTACCCACCGCACAGCCTGTGACACTGCGTCATTACCACCCGTCTGATCCTGATATTCCGCGCCCACAGCTGGCGGCTGTGGTACCTCGTTTTCCGAACCATGTCCGGACCCTACTGGTTCTGAGACCGTCATCCTACCCCTACCTCGTCCACGAGTGTTATGCCCACGTCCACGTGCACTCATATCTACCGATATATTCAAGCTGATTAACAGTTTTATGCGTTAGACTTTTATTCCACTGTCTATTAAAGCACAATCTTATGAAAAGTTTTAATAAGGGGTTGTTTCGCGAGTACATCCAACCTATAGTTTAGGTCTCTAGAGTAATTCCTACTACTATTCAGTCATGCCATTATCAACATAATCATATCATCAACAAGCAACAGTTTGGGGTACTTACCTGGGCGGATCGGTGCCGGAGACTCGGTGCCATGCTTTCACCACTATACTTTATCCCATAAAAGTCTTTCATAAAATATTTTTGGGCCTCAGGCCCACAGCCGAGCTGTTGAAACTGGCTCTGATACCACAATTGTAACACCCCAAACCTGGTCAACACACCACGACCGAATCTGGTATGTTACGGAGTGAAAACAATTTGAAAACACAAGTTTGTCGAAAAATTTTCTTAGAAACCCATTCATAGTTTAAAAGTTTAGAAATCTCTGATTAAGATGATATTGAAATCGTATGATGGTTTCTTTAAAACTCATGCTTGAAAATCTACTTGTTGTTACAAGTTTTAGATACTTGATAAAAACTGAGTGCGTTCCGTATAATCGAGTTAAAACCGTTTGCTTTTGAAGTTGGTTGAAAATTGAAGTTTAAAAACATACAAGTTATCTTTATTATCATCTTATAAGTTGTGTTACCCGATGGTAACATTTAAAAACCCGAAAGAGTTATAGTTTTGAAAACATTGCTTTTTACCGGTTAATTTAACAAGTCCATAAATCCATCATATGTATAATATAATCAAAATAAAAGCAAATAAATAAACCAAAAATAATACTTAGCGGCCTTATTACAAAACCCAAAACCAAATTTAAAGAAAATTATTAAAATCGAAATAGCAGGTTAAAATCAAAACCAAACTAAGATGCATGGCCACCTCGAGTCCTCCTCGGCTCCATATCCGCGATCTTATGCCTCATCTGCAAAATATAAGGGAAGGGGTGAGTCACCGAGACTCAGTGTATAAATCCCCAACCCGATAGTTCAAGCACTTACACAGATCATCAGTAAAACATGCATATCATGCAACTCATAACCTAGCCATCCAATCTCCTTTATCTACCCCGTGTGGTCAAAACCACTGGTGGTCAAAACCACTGGTGACCGGAGTCACAAATAATAATAGTGTGGTCAAAACCACTGGTGATCGTAGTCACAAATCAAGTGATGGGGCCAACCCATCTTGTGGTCAAAACCACTGATGACAATCCCGTATTATCTCATGTGGGGGCCAACACACTGTGGTACCAAACCACTGGGACGAGTCACAATATCCATGTATGGTCAAAACCACTGGCGACCCTAGTCACAAATATCATAAGTGTGGTCAAAACCACTGGTGGTCAAAACCACTGGGACTTAGTCACAATAATAATAGTGTGGTCAAAACCATTGGTGACCATAGTCACAAATCAAGTGATGGGGCCAACCCATCTTGTGGTCAAAACCACTGGTGACAGTCCAAATAAATCATCCCCCTCCTCTCATCAATCCCATCATCATGTTCATAACATACGTGTCACAATATCATAATCATGCAATAACGTATAGCATAGGATTTAACAAAACATGAGGATGTATATCACAAATCACATAGTAGGGGGAGGATGTATATCACAAATCACATAGTAGGGGACTTACCCGAAATCCAAGCTCATGCCCACAAGGCAAAGACACTAACTCCAATGGTTATAACAGTAACATAATAAGCATATTGTATTAATAAAGTGTGTAAGCGTTACACACCTGATTAAACGTAGATCTAAGCAAAAATCCCCAAGCTACACGAAACTAGCGAAATCCCGAAACGTTGCTCTCCTTTCCTACAATCGGCCAACACATACTTTTAGATCTAAAGCCATTCAGCTTAACCACCAAAATCCTGAAGGATGCGTAGCACTCACCATAATGCCGATTTGGTTTCCAACCAAATCCCGAAGATCCACTGAATCCGCTACACTCCTCCCTACAATCGGTCAAACCACATTATTAAGAATCCCAAAAACCATTCGGCCATAACTTGAATCCCAAAACCCAAATGAGTTTGTCGCCCCTTACCCTCACGACTGATTCGGCTTCTAAACCAAAGATCGGCACCCCCTATTGATGTTAGGGGTTTCGGCTATCTACATGAATAAGAATGGGATTAAGATCCCGATTATCAACGATGGGAATGTAACAAAAGAAAGCATAGGAGATTCGACATTAACTAAATAGTTGAAGGAAAGAAGAAGAATCTACACTTACCAAAATGTTCGGCTATGAATCCAAAAGAAGAAAAAAGGAGAAATCGCAAGAGAGGGAGAGGGTGATGGTTTCGAATAGGAGAAGAGAAGGAGATTTGATTCAGTCTTGAGGTAGTTCGGCTATTAAGGATTTCAAGAAAAAGATGAAACAAAATGGAAAGGAAGATAGGTATGGTGTTTTCGACTTTTGAAAATAATCAAGATGAAGAAGAGAAAGAAAATGGGGAAAGAAGAATTCGGCAATATGAATGAAAGGGGATTTCGGCACAAGGGAGATTAAGAGAAGAGAAAGAAAAGATGCCGAATGGGGGATGAGGTTGTTGGTTTCGGCTATGAGCAAAAAGAAGAAGAAAAAACCTACAAGGTGAATTCGGCAACGGGAAGGCTAATCAATGAAGACCGAAAATGAAAAGGGAGAGAATAGCCACTAGAGTTTCGGCTCTTACAATGGAATAGCAAGATGGTTCGGGCAAATACCAAGCTTGCCAAAAAGAAAAAATGCACCTTGGGGTTCGGTTCTGACACTTCACAAAAATGAGAAACCTTCTAAAACTAGCCGACCTTAGCTACTTTCCCCAGCATATTCGGCCACCCTCCAAAACCCCAAAACCGATTGCACCTCCTCCCCGACAGTTTAAAATTCGGCCAACACTCCCCAAGCTCTCCCATCCACTCATTCAAATCAGTTTGAATGAGTCAAACTCCACCTTTTTCTCCCTTCCATCCATTTCAAATTTGTTGATCAAATCCTCATCTATCCATGAGAGTCCCACCTGAGCACACCTTTCCATGCTTGTGGCGTGAAAAATAATAAGCAGCAAGGGGGATCTTCGCAGCTCGAACACAAGCTCTCCTTCCCTGCATGTGGCGTCATCACTAAGCACCTTAGTGGCGCTTCCTTTGCCACTTAACCAAGGTAGTTCTTGTGTCTCTAACTTCCAATAAATTCTTTTAACCCCTAACTCTCCTAGCTCCTTTCCCTCAAGTGCTAAAACAAAAATTTTGCCCATGACCCAGGACTAACCCGAGGTCATGCCTGGACCCCGAAACACATCAAACAAGCACAACAGACATACCCTCACATGCAAACACATACAAAATGCAGAGACCCCGATTTAAGGATGTTACACTTAGGCTATTTTGGTAACTAATCTTATAAGATTGATATGAATCATATCTTGTAAAGATTAGAGTAGATTTAATATGACATATCTTGTGAATCCCTAAAATCAAGAGATATGGTTAATCTCGTCCGTCGATGTAACTTAATCTTGTCTGTCAGTTTTGGGGGAGCTCAACTATAAACAAAGAGCCTCCCCCTCACTTAGAAATCATTCCATTGTGTGTAAATTCTTAAAGAGTAATAGAATTCTGAAAGCATTTACTCAAACACCTCTCGTGCATTCTTTTTTGTGGCTTTTTTTTTGGCATCGTTTGCTTTTGCTATACAAATTGGTGCCTTGGAGGACTTCTAAAGGAATCCTCACTTGAGTAAAGGATGACTTAGGCGACTTTGGACAAACGGATCGCCTAAGGCCGCATGGATCGTGAGACGAAAGATCTAGTCTCGTGACATAAGAGTCTTTTACTAAGTTCATCAGAACGCTTTCATAACATGGTCTCATTCACATTTCTTTCATCAAGATTCAGTACCTCTTTTCTAAACTCAACAAAACTTAATCTAACTTACAAATTTATCAACTATAAATTTAAAGAGAAAAATCAAAGAAAATTAAACAATGTCTACATCGTATGAACTTACCTGGCAGAATGGTAACACACAACAAATGAAGTCTATTTGATAACCTTCCCTTTGCCACGGTTTTCTCTTAGCAGATTCAAATCTTGATCTATACCATAATTTAATTCAATTTTTATTAACCAGATATTATTCGTCAACTCACTGTATATATCTACAGGTCAGTTCAATCCTGTCACTCGAAATTCTAAACATTATACATCAGCTTACAATGCATTTGAACTAGTTTTGGACATTTATTTATAAACTTCTCATCAAAGAACTCTTCAATACTTCAAGCATTCAATAATGGTTATCTCATGAAATCTTTGACTGTTTTAGAGATAAACACCACAATTAGCTACATTGAAACGTAACAATCTCAAAAACACAAAATTCAAACCAATAGGCTTGAATTAGCTTACCATGCAAAGATGAAAGTTGAAGAAATTCTTAAAGCTTTTCTTTCTTCCAACTATGGTGAGAGTTCGGTAGAGAAGATAAAGATGAAGATCATTTTCTTTCTTCCCACTTAAATACCCACTAACACAATTCTCAAAGTATTACATAATTAACATTTCAAAAGATGTTCATTTAAACTTACATGTGTTTCCTTTGAGCCTATGCATCAACGTTCCGTTAATATCTAAAGTGGAAAAATTACCTTATAAGACCTTTTTAGCTCCTAAAAGTCAAGGCTAACTAACTTTTTCCTTCTTTGTGATTTAGTCCCGGTACTAAAATCAACTACATACTTAACTAAAATACTAAATTAGAATTTCATATAATCAATATAATAGACCAATAGAGATCAAATTTTAAAACTTATTGACTCAATCATTGGTAAATGGGGTTTCAAAACCATCATTTTTAGCATTACTGAAAACGAGTTGTTACAAGATAGCAGTTGATATTGATGTAGATTAATAAAATAAAACAATCCCTAGACCCACTCTATAATTCTCCCCCAAAAATAAAGCAATTCCCTTGAGTCAAACAACCATGCAATCTCCCTTTATAATTCTGCCTGCACCCAAACAATCTAAGATTTAAGAAAACACAAAGTAAAAATTGTTACACTTGAAAGGAAAATGAGCTTTATTTCTATTGCACAGAAAAAAAAAATCTACTATTAATGAGAGAGAAAGAGAAGCATGGTAGGAATAAAATTTGAATGCAATGAGTTTTATATTCTAGCAAAAACATGGAAAGTAGTTCCAATGGAGAGTTTCATTTTGATTTAAAATTTTATTTTCCTAAGATAATTATTTGCATGATTTATTTACTTTTATTAAGCAGTATTTATGTGCTAAAATGTCTGGACCTAGTCATTTCATGTAAGGGATTATTTCTTTATATGCTTAGATAACTAAGATTATGAACTTAGAAAGTAAAGAGCAACAAAATTGAGAGAGGAAAATGCTACTCTTTGTATTATGTTTACACGAATATTTATATACACTATTGTCACCCTAAATAGAAAATCCTAAAATCAAGTTCAATATATGTCAATAGCTAAAAATCAATCTATTAAATATGTGAAATTGGTAGTTAGATTCTAGTTTGGCCAGCACTTTGCTTGAGTTGGTGCATACATATCACAAATCTCCAACTTGTAAACAAAATTATGACGAGTTCTACTATTAACACATTTGATGAACATTTCAATTAATTGCTTGTCAGAAGTCAAATGGAACAAGCTCAAGGCACAATAGTTAAATTTTCTTTTATAAAATGCAAATAAATTTCCATGTGGTTTGTTTGATCATGTTGAACTAGATGTTGAGCTATGTTAATGACAACCTAGTTATCACATTAAAAAGATAGTCTTTTTCCTAATAAGTTTAATTCTTCCATCACTTTCTGCAAACACAAATGCTCACAAACATATCCAGTCATAGTTTTGTACTTTGCTTCTACACTTAAACAAACAACTACAATTTTCTTTTTGCTTTGCCAGGTGACTAGATTTCTTCCTGCAAAAGTGCAATATCCAAAGGGTTTACGGTTTTTAGGTTTTAATTTTTAGGGTTTAGGATTTAAGATTTAGGGTTTAGGATTTAATATTTAGGATTTTAGGGTTTAGAGTTTATGCATAAATTACCTTATCAAACTATTTTATGTGCTATGTCTAGTGTAACAACTCAGTTTTTAGCGGTGTCGAAAACAACGGTTTTGAAACCCATTTCAGATGAGCGAGTCCATAAATATTATTTTTTTAATATTTACGAGGTTAGTATAAAGTTTAGTTAAATTTTGGTCCCTTAAGTTTGTTATTTGGATAGTTAATTAAAGTACAAGGACTAAATTGTAAAAATGGAAAAAGTTAAAGGCTATGGTTTTTTAATTAATTTAAGGACCAATTGAGAAATTGGACCCATTTTGATTATTGAATGGTGGATGATGATGCCATCTTCCACTTATTATTGATTTAAGGATGATTAAGGCTAAGCTAATTAAGGTTAGTTTAATTAATTAAGGTTAATTAAAAGTTTAATCTTAATATAAAAGATAATTTAAAGATACTTTAATCTTAGTATAAAAGATAATTTAAAGAAAAAAATGGTCATTTTCATGTTCATCTTCTCCCTAAGAAGAAAAACAAGGTTTTCAAGCTTTCAAACTTTAGTCCCTCAATTGGTAAGTGATTTCAAGTTCATTTCTTGTAATTTTTATGTTTTTGAGGTCTTGGGAGCCTGATTTAGCTAACCCGTGTGCCAATTTATAAAACTATTAAAGTTTTAAAAACTTGTCATTTTTTATTTCTTGAAGCTTTTGGTGTTAAATTGTTAGATTTTAAGCTTAGAAGTGAAAAATGACTAGTTTATAAAGTTTAATTGCTAGTTTTTTAACATAGGGAGTAAAGTGCATGAATTTTGAAATTGGTGCTGTAACGCCCCAAAATTTCTAATTTTATTATTGTGAAAATATGATACAAATATCTGTTAGCTTTAGTAGTTATGTGTTCTGAGAGTGTTTGGGAGGTCCCAAGTTCAAGCCTTTGCTTGGGCAAATTTTGGTATTTTGAATGAATTAGGCCTTACTCTTGTTCAGTAGACTTTTATTTGATTGTTAGTAAAAATATATCAGAATGGGCTTGCTGGTCTGGTGGTTAAGTGGAGTGTTAGTGTGTAAGAGGTCTTGTGTTCAAGTCCTTGTGCAAGCAGGGGAATTAATTTTTGTTTGAGGCGTGTGACGTGGTGGAGTTCAAATTAAACTAGACTACTAAGTAGTTGTGTTTTAGTGGGTTAATAAGAAGTGTTTTTAGGAGATAATTGGGGAGAAGTTATCAAAATAAGATTTTCTTCTTATCAGTTTTCTATTTTCTTTTTTCCCAACAAATTTTCTGACGTTAGACTTTTGTTTCTCTGTCGTTTCTTATCCCTTCTTGTTCACTTTTGGTTTTTGGTTCCCCTTTGGCCGAATCTTGTTTCTTATCTTTTCCCTCTCTTTTCGTTTTCTTGATCGGTTCATCTCTTGCTCTATAGCCGAAATTCTCTTCTCTTTTCCCTACTCTTTTTGTTTCTATATTTTTTTGCGAGTCATCTCTTTGGGTGCAACTTTCGACTTCATCTGTTTCGGTAAGTGGAATTTTTCCCCTTAGTTATCGTATTTCGATTAGGCAATTAACAAAGGGTTCATTTTACTCTCGTTTAAGTGCTGTTCAAAGGTTTTAAGCGGATATTCTAGTGTGCGGAGATGACTAGTTATCGAATTCGTCGCGATAAGTTTTTGAATCATCATTGGTTTAGTTTCTCGAGTTTTATGTTGGGAATATTTGGTTTGATTGACAAATTAAGTGATTAATTTGGAGATATGTTGGTCGATTTTTAGGTTCTGGAGGCTTAGGAGTGCTTACGCATCAGAAACAATACCAGGTGTGTACCCAAAACGTAGAAAACAGGATTCAGCGAAAAGCCGAAATTGCTTGCTGTCAAGAAATAAGATAAATAAGAGAAAATGATGCAAAAAATTGTAGAGAAAGGAAATAAGGGTGTTATAAACTTGGAAACCAATATTTTGCACTAAAATAGTTTTGGACAGTAGCAGTAGTCTAACTTTGAAAAATCATCAAAAATAGTGGGAATTGAGTTAGAGGTTGAATAATATAAAATTAAATTTTATTGAGTCTAGTTTTTCATGGAAGAAACAGTTTAAGCAATGGAATTGTAAATCATGAGATATAATAAAATTTGTGAGACAATATCAGAATGATTTTGGGTTCCCCTATTCTGAATTAGGAAAATCATAAAAAAATGTAAAAAAAATAATTAAGGGCTTAAATTTATATGTTTAAATCATTAATGAGTCTATTTTCAAGAGAAATAAACAGAAACATCATCTAAATTCTGTACTAAGAGATAAATAGTTTTTAGTAAGGGAGGGATGAAGCTGTCAAACAGCAGAATAGGGATAATTTTAAAAATTTTACTGTACTTATTTGATAAACTATAAATTCTAAAAATTTTATGCTAGAAAGGTATTTGAGTCTAGTTTCAAAAAAAATCAAGCGGATCTTAATTTGGAATTCTGTAGCTCAAGATATAAATAATTTAGTGATAATGACTCAAGTAGACAGCTTTGAATGAACATATAAGTAAATAGTGAAAACATATATGAGCATTGAGCTGGCATGGGTTACCTTAAAAATGGATCACACGACCAAGGCCAATTTCGGCCGAGTGGGCCACACAAGCGTGTGGGTCCACACGGGCATGTGGGCCCATTTTTACTGAAATATTTTTAAGGTTGCACGGGTCGCCCAAGTCGTCTGTGAACCTATTGTAGAGTCGGTAAGCGCTACTTAGACTCCTAAATGTGTGAAATTGACTAAATAATATATGTACTGGGCATGTTAATATCTGAACTGAATATATGAACTGAAATTGCATAATAGCATGCCATCCATTGCATGTTGCATTGCATTGGGTTGGGGGTTATTTTTCGGAGGAAGTGTACTGAAAGGCTTTAAGCCTAATTTACTGGCAGCTTAGCTGCAAACTACTGTATTGTGCCGCATTCAGTACTACTTGGAGTGTAGGGATGGGTGGGTTGATTATATCCCCACATGGAGTGTAGGGTTGGACGAAGATGGTGTGTAGAGGCTGGTTGGGTAGGATTTTGCTACTGCATAACTGTTACTGCTACTGTGATGCGCTAAGGCCCTACTGCATTTTTGACACTGTACTGAGATAGGCTAAGGCCCAAACTATCACTGACACTGAAAAGGGCTTAGGCCCAAGACTGTTCAACTGTGCATTGTGAATACTGATTATTTGTTTGTTTCTGCAGGATTACACACTGAGTTTACGTAAACTCACCCTTTTTGTTTAATGTGCACAGGAAATCCCCAGACTTAGACGGATCAGTGAGACGGAGGACTCAGCGGTGACCAAAGTAAGTTTTGGACTTCATGGTTTTCAATTTATGATTTATGATTTGATTGTTTGGGTTGTAATTTAAAGACCTTCTAGGACTTTGGTTTTAAATTTGGGTTTTTATTTATTTATTTTACTTTATGAATTTATACCTGCTGGTCGTAGGAAATTCGGTTTTCAAAAAGTTAAAGTAATTTCTAAACGCATAATCACCTAGACTATTTTATTAAAGCTTCCGCAACGAGGGATGTTTCAAAAAAAATGTTTTAAATAAATAAAAATGACTTTCTAAGTTCTAATAAAGGTTTACTGAAGATAATAACATGGAATGTTTTCATCGTAACAACGAGGTTTCAAAAACACTATCGTGTGACATTGCCAAATACGGCCATAACATTTAGGCCGGGTTTGGGGTGTTACAAGTGCAATATTTCTATAATTATTGTTAATAGAGGGTTATAGAAGGATGTAATTGAGATCGGTTTCAAAATCGAGGCTCAAATTTGAAAGTTATGGTAATTTTGGTCTTAGGGACTAAATCAAATAAAATGCAAAACCTTAGGAAACTTTTGAAAAATGAAATTGAACTGCCATATGCATGTAACATGATGTTATAAGGTATTTGGAATTGGTCAATTGAAATGAATTATCATATAGATAGGGAATTGAATCAAACGAAGGAAAATCAAGGAAAATGCAAAATTACGGATTAGTCTTTGACATTTTGTTTGTTTTTGTTTTTTCCAGGTAAATGTTGGGAAAACGGGTTTGGAAAACGCAACGGAAAATAAATTTAGGGAAAAACTAGAGTTTTAAAAATTTTCCAAAATAAGATCTTGGTTGTGATATCTAATGTAATAAACACTTAATCAAAATTATACCATTTTGATTCGTCTAGGATGAGTGCTTCGACCGAGTAGTCTTCTCCGCTATCCTCAAGCTCACGTCTGCCGAGTGTGGGCTCGCTTTGAATCAGGAAATTTTTTACAAAAATTACTAGTGGTGTAATTTTACAATTTTTCTAAACTTTTGGGTCTACTTGTAAATCAGAAAAATATCTCTAGAAATTTTCTAAAATTATTTCTTTAGAGAATTTTCTCTCTACATTTTTCTCTTGAATTCAAGTGTGTAAATAATGACTCAAGACTTTCTTTATATAGTGAGAGTTTAGAGAGTTCAACTATGATTGAACTTAATCACTTTAGTATTAAATTAATATAATATTTATCAAGATAAATATTAGATTAAATTTAATATTAAATCTTATTAAAACAATAGAATGTTTATCTTGTATAAACATTAACTTAAATTTAAAATTAAGATAATCACTTTTAAATTAATTAAATAATAATTAAATTTAATTTAATATTAAACATTTAAAATAATATTATTTTTGAAATAGTTAATTTGAAATCAAATTCTCTGGTAGAGTCCTAGTATGAGTGTAACTCTTCCACTACTCAACCACTGATGATCAACTGCTGCTGGCCACCGGGACGCCGCAGTTGCAGCCACCGGCATCGCCATGTCTGGCGATGCAGGTGCGACACCCTTACGGCACCTCGAGCCAGTTTGGCTTCTACCGATTCGGTCCGGGTCAATGACGACTCGACCGGTTCGGTCTAGCCACTGGTTAGACCGTCGGTCCAATTTCACATATCGAGCTCGGTTCAACCAGTTTTTGAGTTTTGGCATCAATTTTAGGCTCCCGAGCCCAATTTACGATCTCAGGTCCAATTTTCAAGTTCAATTACCCATTGGGCCAATTGTTTGACTTGAAAATTAACTTCCAAGAATATCATATTAATTTTAGTTGATTTGATTAATTTAATTTTACATGATCAAAATTAGTTTTTCCAAAAATCACTTAGAATTTCCAAATTAATTTTTGAAGAAAATTTTTTAATCAAATTCTCTAATTGAACAATTCTCAAACCACCTCATTTAATTCCACATCGAATAAATCGACTCAATTAAATTATTTCCAAAGTCGTAGAATTTTCTTCTAATTCAAATGCAATCCGATCGAGCTTTTGTTGAGCTAGCGGAGAGACCAATCGAACATATACAAGGCTCTAGTGATTGTAATTATGTCTAGAAACATCGTTCCAATAATTCACAATTACTTAATCATGGAGTTAGTCCACAAGAAGTACCATGATTGAAAACTGCTTATTGTATACTTTTTACGAAAGCAATTCATCCAACTACTTTTTAGAATGAGCTCGTCATTTGTGTTGTTACCCTCATATGATATCTTTGAGTCCTTTGAGTTAAATCTGTTCACTCAATACAATCCTATTTTATCTCATTGTCACCATTATGTCTTCTTAATGATTAATATGATTACTATCAACAAATGACTGTGATAAATTGCTTGTTCGAGAACAAACATTTCGTGGCCGCGTTCCATATTTATCAATCCACACAATGCCAATGAGAGGATATCATTAACTTTTTAATTGAGCTATGAATTCCACTGTTGCTAGAAAAGCCATTCCATACACAAGTCATATACCCAACATACCGACTATGGGCTCAATCATCTTTAGAGCATAAACCTCCACTTATATCAAAGCAAATTAGTTGCATATGTATGGTCAGTGATCAACTCAAGATTTAGGTAAATCACACCATGAATGTCACAAGTGAATTATTTCACAAACGAATTCAAAATTAATTTATCTTGGATCCAGTCCAATGTATCATTCTTCCAATGAATGCATTTATGTCTTTACTCGTGGAATCAACTGCTTTAATAGCCAAGACTAGCCATCTCCCCAATTGAAATTGTAGACGACATAATAATCCTTCTTAGTATTTGAAACAAATGCCCACTTTGATTCTTTTACGGGATTACGGGCTCATTTAAATTATCTATTAAAGTAAGTCGTCTTTCTCATAATGTAAACATTTTTTACAATGCCACTTATCTTTAGTTTGAACTTTAGACAATCAATGAGCTAATATTTGTTTGTCACAATTTCACTATGCATGCAAAATATAAAAGACATAAATACAAAAGACATCGTAGTGAAATGTGAAATTAAATTTATTTATTTATTCATCGTTCAAATAAATAGAAAACAACTACATGTTTACTACAATATGGGCACATTTCCCAATAGTAAGATCATATGGTATGGTTACATGTAATTGTAATATATACTTCAATTATGAATTTCTGTTATGTGAATGTAAATTGAATTATTTAAGATTTGGTACAAAAAAGGTGAGATATGGACTAAAATGTAAAGAAAAGGGTTATATATGCTAAATGTGACTGAATGAACGTAATAAAGGATAAGATACAATTGGCATGCCAATAGTGTTATTTGTGCACTGGTACGGGTTACATGTGATGGTACGAAGTATGTGATTGTACGGAGTTTATTATAGATCATGTCGAGATCCAGCATTTTTTACGAATCATTGAATACTGAATGTCTGGAGGGGCGTATTGTTATAAGATTATATATGATAGCTTACGGGCTTTGCACTTCAATTGTAATGCCCTGAATTTGGGCCTAGAAGGAAATAGGTCTTGAGCGTGGGAACACATAAAAGTTCACGTGTGCAAGAAAATGACACAATTGATTGTTTGCTTTGATGGTTAAGTGGTTAAGGAGTGTTTGGGAGTGTTTGAGAAGTCCTGGGTTCAAGCCCTGGCTTTTGCAAAATTTTGGTTTTCTCTTAAGCGAACCTTGGTGTTAGCATGTAGGCTTTAAAAGAAATTATGGCGGAATTATGACACAAGTTGAGCTTGTAGTCCAGTGGCAGTCGCGTGTTTAAGGCTGCAAGGGAGCTTAAGTTCGAGTCTCATGATGTGCAAAGGAGTATTTATTTTACATTCTCGCGGTATGAGTAGTAGAGTTAGACTGAAACTCTACAAGGTGGAGTTTGAATAAGTCTTATATGGAGAAAATCATGGAGGAGATAAAAGAGGATTTTTAGGAGGAAATTGTGGAGAAAATCAAGGAATATTGGTTTGGGGAAAAGAGTTGTGCCATATGGGAAGTGTGGGAACTGAAGAAAACATTTTGGGATTTGGTGTTTTCTCCATTTCGGTTTTTTATCATACTTTGTTGCCTTTTGTTACTATACCGACTACTGTTAGGGGTTTTGGCCTTCGGTTTTACTTGTTCCTTCAATACCTCGTTCAGCGATTTGTTTTTCTCTCTTTTCTGCTCTCTCCATTTACTCAATTTTCTTCTCTTTCCATATTAGACTGAATACTGTTGTCTGGTGAGAATGGAATTCCTTTCCTTGCTAATATTTGTGGTGGCCGATTCTCTGCTTTCCTTTTCCTCTCCATTTCCTTTTCTCTCATCTTTTCTTCCCTCTTTCAAACTATCTAGCCATTCTCTGAACGTCGATCCTTCGTTCTTCCATATTGGATACTTGGTCGAATTCCATATCCCTCAACTTAGGCCGATTGTCTCCCTTATTTTTTCCTATTGGTGTTGTGATTTCGGTTCTGCAAGAGTGGTAACAAACCAGTAGGTACTCATTTTTTCCCTTTTCTGTTTCCCTAATCTTTCTTTATGTCTACAATTCTGTTCTCTTTTATTTTTTCTGAAAAGTCAAATGTGACTTCTTTTTATGTTCGATGATTGCGGTTCTGTCCCTTCCTCGCGATTGGAGGTTCATTGGGTTCTAGGTATTCTTGAGAAGTGAAGGAGTGCAAGTGTTACTCAGGCAATCAAAACCCTTTTCTTCTATTACTCAATTAAGTAAATACGTTACCTTATTTTCCTTTGGGTTTAGGCCGAATATGTTCTATTATTCCTTAAGCTGATATTGGTGGTTTTAGGCCACACATATGATCGATCTTGGTTAATAAGATCTATGTATTGTAATATAGAAAATCAACAAGGGCGTGTGATCGTTTTTGAACAGCGGTCTTAGAGGACTAAAGTCACCCTCGTTCAAACAAGGTTTGGTGCTCGTGGATCTTAGCACAGTTTCGCAAAACAGGTGTGTAATCGTACCCTGCTAACGGTAATAGGCGTAAAAGCCGGTAAAGTGTGTATACATACACTGATTAGATTGTAGAAAGGCAAAAGCCGAAAAGCCGAAAAGCTGAAAGGTTGAGCGTTGAGCATGCGAACGCTCGTATGGTAAACCGAGCCCACGAAACGTGGGCGTACGACGGAAAAGACCGCCATGAGCGATTTCATGGGCCATAATGGGCTTTGGGCCCATTACACTGTCTGTACTGTTATGGTCGCTCGAGTCGCTCAATATGTCTGTGGACTTACTGATGGGCCTAAGTGTATTTAGGCCTAAACTGATAGAATGATCGAAATACCCCCATAGGGTAAAATGACCGAAATATCCCCATAGGGTGAAATAACCGAACAACCCCATAGGGTGAAATGACTGAAATACCCCCATAGGGTGAAATGACCGAAATACCCCATAAGGTGAAATGACTGAAATACCCCCATAGGGTAAAATGACTGAAATACCCCAATAGGGTAAAAATGGCTGAAATACCCCATAGGGTAAAAATGACCGAAATACCCCATAGGATAAAATGACTAAATACCCCCATAGGGTAAAATGATTGTTATACCCCTAGGAGATGAAATGACTGTTATGGCCTTATGTTATGTATGACTGATTTGCTCTATGATATGTATGACTGTGATTGAGCATGTAACATCCTGAATTTTCGGGCCTATGCGTTTAATGAGTGAATATGTGTAATGAGTTAATTTGGGTATTAGGGGTCCAAATTGGGCTCAGGATTGGGCCGAGGCTGTAGTTAAAATTCTTGTTTGAACACTTTGGTGGAAAGCTTGTTTAGTTAGGGCATAATAGATATTAGCTGTGTTTTAAAAGACAAATGGGCTTGTGGCCCAGTGGCAAAAATGGCGCCACTAATAGGGAAGGGAGTTGGCGTCAAGTGAAGGTCCAAGGTTCGAGTCGCCTGGTACTTTTATTTTAAATATTTTCGGCATTTATAAGAGCAGTGGTGGAGTTCGGCAATGATGCTTAAATTTAGGAATTTATTTAATGTGATAATAAGGTAGATAATGTGCTGGTAAAGGAAGAAAGAGGTGGAGTTATCCATGACACTGTGGATGAGTAGTCAGATGAGGATAAGGAGATAAGATAGGATTTATCTGCAAGGCTAGGTGGTGGCCGAAATTTTGACTCTGAAGGGGAGGAGAAATCGATTTCTGATATGGCAAAGGGGTGCCGAAATTTCCCCTACTATTGGCTTAACTATTAGACATCAGGAAGGGCACTTTTGGGTTTTTAAGTAAGTGTCGAACTTCTCTATAAATAGGGGTGAGATCTCTTCAATTCCGGCATTTGAACCCTATTCTTTTCTTCACTCTCTGTGCTGAAACTCTCAGTCATTCTCTACAATTTCTTTTCTTTTAATTTCTTTAAAAGCCGAAAACTCCATTATTCTTTTCTCTTCTTTCTTCTAAAAGCCGAAAACTCCATTATTCTTTCTCTTTTGCTTCTAGCCGAAACCCTCTAAAGTCTCATTAACTGCCGAACCTCTGCTAATTGCTTTCTTTTCTCTTCCAAGTACTTTAGCCGAAATCTCCCTCTTGTTCATCTTTTTCGGGATTTTTTTAAAAGCCGAAATTCCTAGATCTCTAACCTTCTACGCTTTGATTTTCTTCTGTGATTGCCGAATCTTTCTGCAAGGGGTAGCCGAAACTTTCTGTAGAGGTAAGTGTCGATTCGTGTGATTTCAATCTTTTTCCGGCTTTTGGAGACCATAGCCGAATGGCTACATGGTGGACTGATCTTGTATTTTCTTTCATTTGCGACATTCCGGGATTTGAAGGGGACTTATATTGAATGGCTACATTTTGCATACACATATGATATTATGTCACGACATATTGCATGGGGATGGGTTGTTATATTTGGAGGAAGTGTACTGTACTAATAAGGTCGCACGAGTAGCCCAAGACGACTATAGACCTACTGGTGGCTATATGCCATTTATTTTATTGGCAGCATTGCTGCAATACTGTTTAGTGCCGCAACCGGTGCTAATCTTGGTATGTCTAGCTAGGTGGGTCGATTTTATCCCCACATGGTGTGTTTGGCGGGACGGAGTGGTGTGTAGAGGCTAGATTGGGTAGGATTTCTGACTGCATATATGTACTAATTAATGATACTGTATTGTTACTACATCGATTAATGATGTTACATACTATTCACTGCATGACTGATATCTGTTACTATTATGGGCTAAGGCCCCACTGATACTAATACTAAAATTGGGCAAAGGCCCTACTGATTATTGGCTTTGTGCTGGGCTTAAGCCCAATCTTTTACTGTTACAGGAAAAGGTTTAGGCCTACATTGAACTGGACTGCTATGGTAACGGGATCAGGCCTAAATTGCATTTATCTACTGTTTAATTGACTGTTTGCTTGTTAGGGGATTACACACTGAGTTTTCGTAAACTCACCCTTCTGTTTAACTGTACAGGTAATCCCCAGTTGTAGGCGGGTCGGTGCTGCGAGGGACTCGATGATGGCCACACAACCGCATCAGCTTTCATTTTTAGCTTTTGATTTATAGTAACTGAATTTGGGTATTTTTATGTAATAAGGCCTTTTTAAAGTTATAAACTTTAAATTGGGGTTTTTATTTATTTAGTTTGATATAAACTGCTAGTTGTAGAAAAAGATGGGTTTTCAAAAGGTAACTGTTTTCAAAGACACCACGTTTTCGCGACATTTCCTAAAAAAACTTTCGCAATAAATGAGATTTTGAAAATTAATAACATTTTAAAATTGATTAGCTTTTAATGATGTACACTTTCGAAATGAACAACCCATTTTGGAATCACCGTTTAATAACAAAATGATTAATCGATTTTGAGGATTTCAACGACAACAAGTTTTATGCTAAACACTTCAATGTGACACCGCCAGATTCGACCATAACGTCTAGGCCGATTTTGAGTTGTTACATCAATACCCTAGTGCGGTGTAGTTACTACTTGAATTAGCAATCTAGTCTGGTGTAGTTACCTGTGACACCCTTACCCATGTTCGACGTTGGAACCGGATACGAGGCATTACCGAACTTATCTTGCTTAAACATACAACATTGGGTTATAAAATTTCATTTCAACTTAAAAACTTCTCATTCATATACAAAACATCCTTATAATGGGCCTACGAGGCCTTAAACATACATCCGAAAGGTTTCGTAGTTAAACCAAAAAATTTTGTGCACTTAGAAAATTTTTGCCTAAATAGGGACACACACCCGTGTGAAATGGAACACGCCCGTGTGGGCAGGCCGTGTGATCACACACGCCCATGTTCCTAGCCTGTGTGGAATTTATTTTTCATTTCAAACCTACAGGGGTTTTCACACGGCCGGACACACGCCCGTGTCAGTAGCCCGTGTCCATCACATGGCCTAAACACGCCTGTGTCCTCACCCGTGTGTGAAAAACCTGGGTATTCTATTTATGATGTCAGCAACCTCTTAAGGGCACATGGCCTAGGCACACACCCGTGTGACGAATCGAATTCCCACAATTGGATACAGGGGACACACGGCCTATCAACACACCCATAGGGGTGATCGTGTGTCACACACGGCCTAGACACACGCCCGTGTGTCTACCCGTGTGGACAATTAGAAGGCTATTTTCCAAGCCAATTGCCACCCTGAAACATAAACACACATATACCAACACGAGCAACATATATCATGGCAATGATACACTATGATGAACCACTAATCATCATCCATACCCTTCACATTTTACTCCATCAATTTCATGAACTTTCATTTTATAAAACTCATCATCATTAAAATATGAAACTTGACAAATATTGGCCAATTCCCAATAGCCATTTACAAAATGAATGTATAACATTAGTAACCAACACTTTGGCTTTCAAATATGACATAATGCAAAATGGCCAAGTTCCTATACATGCCATACCCAAAATAAAACAACTTTACCATACCAAAAGAATGATTGATAGTGTGATCCGAGCTCCGATGTGCTACGATCCTTGAGCTGGCTTGGCGATGCTATAAGGAAAAGGGAAAAGAGAGGGGTAAGCATATAGCTTAGTAAGTTTGCATGAATTAAAAATAGCAATATAAGTACTCATAGTAAAATCCATTCATCTCATAGAACAATAACAACACAAGTTCTCAAGTACTTTGACATACTTACTCATACTTATTCTTATCCATCACATATCACATTATGCTTTCATAACTCGTATTTACTCATGGGTACTTGTATCACTTCATCACATAATTTAGCACTTATGCTACCTTGAACATAGACTTAAATCATTATCATCCTTAACTTAAATGGAACTCTTTGTGATCCTTGTATAATTTAGCTCTTTATCATCTTTACATACTTAGCTCTTTTACCTGTTGAACTACTCGGAATATCAGAGGATATTCAATCTCATCATACATGTATCACGATGCCAATGCCATATCCCAGATATGGTTTTACATGGGATCACCTCTTGATGCCAATGCCATATCCCAGATATGGTCTTACACGGGACCTCTTAGCTCGATGTCGATGCCATGTCCCAGACATGGTCTTATACAAGATAGTACATAAATGTCGATGCCATGTCCCAGACATGGTCTTACACGAGATCTTCTTTTGGTGTCGAAGCCATGTCCCAAACATGGTCTTGCACGAGACCTTCCTTATTCAATGTCGATGCCATGTCCCAGACATAGTCTTATACGGGATCTACATTCGGTGCCGATGCCATGTCCCAGACATGGTCTTACACGGGACCTACATTCGGTGCCGATGCCATGTCCCAGACATGGTCTTATACGGGACCTTTCTTAACTCATGTGGTGACATAGGAATCCTCGTTATTTTGAATCTTCAACCGAGACTTCAACTTAACATATTCTCATCATTTTCTCATAGAGGCATCATTAGTCGATTTTCATGAAATGATATTCATTATCATGATAACAAGCAATTTAAAGTATAAAAACATTATAAAACTTTAATTTCACACAAACTTACCTCGGAACTCAAAATAGGTGTAGATGTTCGATTTAGTCCACAACTTTGTTCTTGCCTCGGTTTCGGTCCTGGCTTCGTGTTTCTTGATCTATAATAACAATTTCACTTGTTTAATACTCACATTGATTAAATTGACTCGTGAATCATACTTTGGAAAAATTACAATTTTTCCCTTAAACTTTCTCATAATTATACTTTTGCCCCTAGGTTCATAAAATGATTTTTATCAACTTTATTGTATTTTAAGACTAGCCAAATTATTTTCTTAACTACAACAGCCCCTAATTTCAACTATTTCACTCATGTATGACCATTTTTTGATAACTTTTACAATTTGGTCCTTTTATGCATTTTTCATGAAAATCACTTAGAAAAAGATGTTTATCATACATCAAACTTTCATATTCTTCCATAAAACATTAAAATACAGGCATGTCATACATGGGTAAATTTTTAAACATAAACCCTAGCTCAAAATATAGCTAGAAATAGCTAAATCAAGTTACGAGGATCTCAAAAATACGAAGACCATTAAAAACGGGGCTAGGGTGCACTTACTATCAAGTTTGGAAGTTGAAGAAACCCTAGCTATGGAGAGCTTGGAATTTTCAACCCTAGCTTGAAGAAGATGAGCAAATTTTCCTTCATTTTCCCTCTTTTAATCTTTTATTAACCAAATGACTAAAATGCCCTTAAGTCCCTTTCTTGAGATTTTTCCTTCCCATGTCTATTTTTGTCAATCTTAACATATAATGGTCTAATTGTTAAATAAGGACTATCGTAACCATTTTTTGACAAAACAGGAATCGACTTTTAAAATAGGGAGTCGCCACCGATCTTTTATTAGGTGTGATCGGATCACCTTTGTTTTAATAAAACATTTTAATTTACTAAAACAGTATTTTTTGTGGTCCACGAAATTTGAGAAAATGGGTTCGGGAATCGGTTACGTGCGAGGAAGGGTTAGCACCCTCGTCACGCCCAAAATTGGTACCAAATTGATTATTTAACGTACCAATGTCGAAAGTTGGAAATTTAAAAAGAAAATAAGAAATTAATCTTTTTGGAAATATTTTAGTTTTCTCGAATCAAATACCAAGATTTTCTTGTTCCGAAGGAACAAAACATCACATCCAGTACGTAGGACACGATGATTTTAATCCTCGAATCCAGGATCATCTCTTAATTCCCGAGGTTTATGCATTAAAAGATCAAAAGGATATTCGCATGTTTAGCCAAACGAAAGAACCGAAACCCAACACATAGGGCACGGCTTTCCGAATTTCACGAACATAGAATATTGCCTTATTTTAAAAAAACTTTTGTTTTTGGATAAATATATTAAAAAAAAACCGGGTTTCATTTTAAAGA
This sequence comes from Gossypium australe, assembly GCA_005393395.2. Classification (NCBI taxonomy): domain Eukaryota; kingdom Viridiplantae; phylum Streptophyta; class Magnoliopsida; order Malvales; family Malvaceae; genus Gossypium; species Gossypium australe. Next base: position 52,805,408 of record CM016623.1, on the reverse strand, counting down.
AACATTATTTGAAGCGTGAATAGGGGTTATGCTTGTCTAATAATGGTAACGTAACACGAAATTGGCGTAACAATAATATAATATACTTAATACATACCATTGGAATCATTAATCTAAAATATTAATATGCATGAATAATGATAATAAAGATGGCGGGACAATAACATGCACAATAATAACGAAGAGGATAATATCAAGGATATGGAAATACGAATAAACAAATCCTAATACATGCAAGAATAATAATCACATAATTTACATTATTTAAACATCAATATTAACAGTCAGAGAATAATGAACTAAACAATTTTAGAGATAAATCAAGAACTAATTAACAAAATCAGTTTTAAGTGAAGAATGCCTAAAAAATAGAGCAAGTAATATATGAAACGATTTAAAATGAAGTCAAAATTTAAAATCAACAGCATTCATGATGTTTTGTGAAAATAATATACAAAAATTCAAAATAATAATAATGATAATAATAATAATAATAATAATAATAATAATAATAGTAATAATATTAATAGTATGATTTTTCAAAACAATAAATGAATAAGCTCATTCGGCCAATTGAGGACTATATTGAAGTTGGAATAAAAATCAAAGGGGCTGCACTTGCAATAAATCAAGTAGGCGCGTGCAAGGATCATACTGAAATACGGGTAAGAGGTTAGGGATTAAATTAGCAAATATCCCCGGGCCAAAACGCACCGTGTTTAGGGAGACTGAATTGGAACAGAACAAAAAGTTAAAAGCGGAATTGAAACAAAATGGAAACTAATTAGAAAGAACACAAAAATGCGGAAGGACTAAGAAGATAAATAGCCCAATCACAGGAAGTGCGCGGATCCTTCCCCGGGTCGGGTCAATGCGCGGGTTGAAGGATTCAAACGGCGCCGTTTCGAGACCGCCCATTCAGGCCTAAAACGACGTCGTTCTTAGCGTCGATTAAAAAGGGACCCTTTGTCTAAAAAATTTTATTTCTGCTATGTTTCAACAGAAAAGGGGGGAGTTTCTCTGTTTTCTCTACTAGGGTTTCGTCCCTAGCCCCAGGCCCCGCTAGATCCGCGACGAAGCTACCGCGGACGGTGCTCAATCCAGGTAAAATTCTCCTTTTGTTTTTTATTTCCGTTTTGGTTACTGGTTCCTTGTATTAAACTTCGAAACAGTAAAAAAATCGTAGAAGAGTAAAAGAAACCGTATCGAAACGAAGAAAGTAAAACTGATAAATAAAAAACAACCTTGTAGATTTCTTTTTGTTTCTGATAATGTGTCAAAGGGTTACCAGAGTTAGTTTCTTTTATTCGATTTTCTTTTTGATTTTCTCAATGCTTTCGAAAGGAAAAAAAAAAGGTCCGTGGTTACACTGCTTTTGGGTATCTATATAGCCGAAAATGTACCATCTTTTTGATAGTCTATTATTTGTTCCATGCTTTGTTGTTTTCTGTCTTCGTTGTTGTGTGTTTTCTGTGCAGGGCATGGGCGCTAGTGTGATCGGTGGAGGCCGAGGCACCTGGGGGAGCTCGAATCGTCAGGGGTGTGGGCATGGGGAACGATGCGGGTGGGAAACCGAAACGACGCGTGGCGCGTGGTGGCAGGTGAAAGGCCACGAGAGGCGCGTGTGGCAGATGCGTGTGGGGATGCGTTGGTGGGGCTGCGGCGCCTAGGCTTTCCCAGAAACCTCAGGTTTCTGAACCTGTTAAGGTTCTGGGCGTTTTGGGCTATGTAATTTTCTTGGGCCCGGGCCTCTGTGGATTTGGGTCTGTTTAGACTGATTTTGGGGCTAGGTTTTTGGGTTAATGGTTGGGCTTTTGCATCGGGCTTCTTTTTTGTAATTTTGTAAATGGACTGTTTTATTTCTGGACTTTATTATGGTTTTTTTTAATCTGTATTGGGCTGTATTTGGATTTTTAATGGCCTTTGTTTTATTTGTTAATTGTTTTGTTTTTGGGCTTTTTATAAAGGTATTGGGCCGGGCAAAAATTGGGTGTTACAGCTGCCCCTCTTTGCTTATTGTCGTGTAACGAAAATAGAGCAAAGATAAAAGAAGAACCAATTTTGCCCGGTCTTGGTGGGCTTTGACTTATTGGTCCTTGTCTTCCCCAAACATCTTTACCGTAGCCTGTTACTTTGATCCACTCCACCGCTGCTTCCGAGAGATAAGACCTGTAGCTTCAATTTGCTCTTACCTAATCTTCTTTGCTCAATCTTCTAAGTGATGAGATTTATTTTCTTTCAACTTGCTCCAATATGACTCCAGAACGCGAAGAGGTTTGTAGCTTCAATCTACTAACTGCTCCACTGGGACTTTGAGGAAATAAATCTGAACTCTTCGAACTGCTTCCTTATTCTCGCAATATGAATTGACTTTTCTTTTCTCTCTCTCGGTGTGCGTAATCCAGGATACCTCAGCGTGCGTAACCCGAGGCCCAACTCGCCTTTTCTTTCTTTCTTTTTTTTTTAAAGAAACGGAAGTTGAAAAACAGAAATTGGAAATAGAAATTGAAAATACCTCAGCGTGTGTGACCCGGGGCCCAACTCACTTCTCGCATTATGAGTTGATTTTAACAGAAATTGAAAAACAAGAATTAAAAAATAGCTCGGCGTGCGACTCGAGGAATTGACTTTTGCAAACAGAAATTGAAAAGCAGAAATTAAAAATACCTCAGCGTGCGACCCGAGGAGTTGCAAACGAAAATTGAAAAACAGAGATTAAAATTACCTCGGCGTGCGACCCGAGGAGTTGCAAACGGAAGTAAAAACAGAAATTAAAAATACCTCAGCGTGCGACCCGAGGAGTTGCGAATGGAAATTGAAAAACAGAAATTAAAAATACATCAGCATGCGACCCGAGGAGTTGCAAATGGAAATTGCAAAATAGAAATTAAAAATACCTCGGCGTGCGACCCGAGGAGTTGCAAACGGAAGTAAAAAACAGAAATTAAAAATACCTCGGCGTGCGACCCGAGGGGTTGCAAACGGAAATTAAAAAGCAGAAGTTGAAAAACAGGAATTAAAAATACCTCAGCGTGCGACCTGAGGACTTGATTTTGGCAAACAGAAATTGAAAAACAGAAATTGAAAATACCTCAGCGTGTGACTCGAGGAGTTGATTTTTGCAAACAGAAATTGAAAAACAGAAATTAAAATACCTCAGCGTGCGACTTGAGGCTCAACTCACCTCTCGTATTATGAGTTGATTTTTTGAAAAGCAATAATTGAAAACGTATCATCTGGTGGAACTCGGATGTCTTCTTTCTCCTTGGTTCAGTACAGCTATCGTCAAAACTTCTTGCTTTACTGGTGTACCTGTATGTGTCATGCGTGGTGTTATTATGATATGCACGTGTTTATCTTAAATGCTTTTATGCCTACATGATTATGCCATGCGCCTTGGGTTTGTTTATCATCTATCTTTTCGTCACGGCTTTCATGATGGCCTGCATTCATTGCTTCGATTCTTGACTTTCCTCTTAGGTTTTGTACCCATCCTCAGGTTTTACGAATAATCCATGTTTTTTGTATATCGCCCTTTTGCCCCTGTTGAACTTTGTCTTTGCTTTGAGGTTCTTGTATTTACCAAATTTCCATCCAGGTAATGCTCAACATTCCTTTTGTTTGGAGTATGTCATTTCACTATTTATCATTTAATTGGACCAAACATGAGATGCATGAAAATGGAAAAGTAGGTACGAAAGAAATACCTCACATTCATATTTATTTCCGAAAGCAATAAGCAAAGAAAATTGACAAGGAATAGTTCAATAAAGAAAGCATTATAAAGAAAAGGAAAGCAAGTTCAATCGTCACAAATGCTCTAGATATTCAACGCGCGAATTTCTCCAAGTTTCTTGATCTTAGCTCTTTTCGAGCACAGCTTCTTGTGTAGAAGATTTTAAGCTCCCAAGATTGCTTCAAACGTTAATATCCTCCCCTTTGACCTTCTGCATAAGTCGTCTTTGCTCTTTGAGCCCAACTTGGCTTCCTTAGGACGCCCTTTCGAGTTTTCATCCTAAACCTTTTTGTTTATCAAGACGTCCTTTCCGGGTTTTCGTCTTGATCCTTTTTTTTAGGCGTAGTACTTCTTCACGGCATCTGAGTTTACCGGATTTGGTAACTCCTTCCCATCTATTTCAGTGAGGATCAAAGCTCCACCAGAGAAAGCTTTTTTCACGACGTATGGCCCTTCCCAATTAGGTGCCCATTTTCCTCGAAAGTCTTTTTGTATGGGGAGAATCTTCCTCAGTACGAGTTCTCCTTCACGAAATTCTCTTGGCCGCACCTTTTTGTTATGGGCGTTGATCATTCTCTTCTGGTACATTTGTCCATGACAAATTGCCTTCAAGCGTTTTTCCTCGACAAGATTTAGCTGGTCATATCTAGCTCGAACCCATTCCGATTCTTCTAGTTCTGACTCCATTAGGACCCGCAAGGAGGGGATCTCAACTTCAATAGGCAGCACAGCTTCCATTCCATAGACCAGAGAGAAAGGAGTTGCCCCCGTAGAGGTCCGTACGCACGTGCGATATGCATATAGAGCAAATGGTAGCTTCTCGTGCCAGTCTTTATACGTCTCAGTCATTTTCCCAATAATCTTCTTAATGTTCTTGTTAGCAGCTTCTACCACTCCGTTCATCTTTGGATGATAGGGTGAGGAATTATGATGCTTTATTTGAAATTGCTCACACACTTCCTTCATCATCTTGTTGTTCAGATTTAAAGCATTATCTGAGATGATTCTCTCAGGCAAACCTTATCGACATATGATCTCCTTTTTTAAGAACTTGCAAACTGCGATCCTTGTCACATTAGCAAACGAAGCGGCTTCCACCCATTTCGTGAAATAATCTATGACCACAAAAATGAACCGATGTCCATTAGAAGCCTTTGGGAAAATCGGCCCTATAACATCCATGCCCCACATAGAAAAGGGCCACGGAGAAGTCATAACATGAAGGGGTGAAGGTGTTGCGTGAATTTTATCACCGTAAACTTGACATTTATGGCACTTTCGCGCGTAACTAATGCAATCACTTTCCATTGTCAGCCAGTAATAACCGAGCCTCATAATTTGCCTAGCCATAGTAAAACCGTTGGCATGTGTTCCACAAATTCCTTCGTGGACATCTTCAAGTATCTTTCTGGCTTCAACAGTATCCACGCATCTCAGGAGCACTTGATCCTTTCCCTTTTTGTATAGGATGTTCCCATCAAGAACGAATCCTGCTGCCATTCTTCTGATTGTTCTTTTGTCATTCTCATTTGCTTGCTCAGGATATCTTTGATTCTTGACATATTCTAAGATGTCGTGGAACCATGGCTGTCCGTCCGCCTCTTTTTCGATGCTAAAACAATGCGCAGGGGCCTCGTATATGCTCATCTGGAGAGGCATTATTTCTGTTTCTCGGTTTGCTTTGAACATTGAAGCCAAGGTGGCTAAGGCATCAGCCAATTGGTTCTCTTCTCGTGGGAAATAATTAAAGGTTACTTCTTCAAATTCTTTGATCAGCTCTGTCACGAGATCACGATATTTGACTAACTTTGAGTCCCTCACTTCCCAATCTCCACGGATTTGGTAAATCACCAATGCCGAATCCCCGGATACCTTTAAGATTTTGATGTCTCGTTCAATAGCTGCACGAAGTCCCATGATGCAAGCCTCATATTCCGCTATGTTGTTGGTACAAAAGAAATATAATCTGGCGGTGAATGGGTAATGATTCCCTTCTGGTGACACTAAGACTGCTTCAATCCCATGCCCCAATGCATTTGATGCCCCGTTAAAGCTCATTTTCCATGATCTCTCTTTTGACGACTCATATTCTTTTTCCGTAATGCACATCAAGTCTTCATCCGGGAAGTCAAATCTTAATGGCTCGTATTCCTCTGTAGTTCGAGCTGCTAGGAAGTCAGCTATTGCGCTCCCTTTTATCGACTTTTGGTTAACGTAGATGATGTCGTACTCCAATAGTAGGATTTGCCATCGTGCCATTCTTCCTGAGAGTGCAGGTGACTCCATCATGTACTTTATTGGGTCTAGTTTTGAAATCAACCACGTCGTATGATACAGCATATATTGTCTGAGCCTTCGAACCACCCAGACCAAAGCACAACAGAATTTTTCAATTGACGGATAGTTCGCTTCACACCCCGTGAATTTCTTGCTGAGGTAGTAAATCGCCTTTTCTCTTTTTCCTGACTCATCATGCTGCCCCAGTACACAACCCATGGAATTTTCGAACACAGTTAGATACAATATTAACGGTCTCCCGGGAGTTGGCGGTACTAGCACCGGGGGATTGGACAAATATTGTTTTATCTTGTCGAAAGCCACTTGGCATTCCTCGTTCCATTCTCCAGGATTGTGTTTTCGAAGAAGCCGGAAAATTAGGTCGCATTGGTTGGTAAGCTGAGCAATAAATCGGGCGATGTAGTTCAACCTCCCCAAAAATCCTCTGACTTCCTTTTGTGTGCGTGGAGGCGGTAGCTCCCGTATGGCTTTTATCTTGTCTAGGTCAACCTCGATACCTCTCTCGCTGACGATGAAGCCCAGTAATTTTCCAGAGGTAGCCCCGAAGGTACATTTGGCTGGGTTGAGCTTCAGCTGGAATTTTCTCAGTCTTTCAAACAACTTCCTGAGGTTCCCAACATGCTCTTTTTCCCCTCGAGATTTGGCAATCATATCGTCGACATAGACTTCTATCTCTTTGTGCATCATGTCATGAAACAGCATCACCATTGCCCTCTGATATGTTGCCCCGGTATTTTTTAATCCGAATGGCATTACCTTGTAGCAGAATGTCTCCCACATCGTCACAAAGGTAGTTTTCTCCATATCCTCGGGAGCCATCTTTATCTGATTATAACCCGAGAATCCATCCATGAAAGAAAATAATGAATGTCTCGCTGTGTTGTCTACCAATGTGTCGATGTGTGGCAAGGGAAAATTATCTTTTGGGCTCGCTCGATTTAGGTCGCGATAATCTACGCACATTCGCACCTTACCATCTTTCTTTGGTACTGGGACTATATTAGCCACCCATTCTGGATATTTAGAGACTTGTAAGAAGCCAGCATCAAATTGTTTCCTTACTTCTTCTTTTATCTTTAGCAACATTTCAGGTCTCATCCGTCTTAGCTTTTGTTGAATGGGTTTGCATTCTGGCTTTAGCGGGAGTCTATGGACCACTACATCCTCGTTCAAACCTGGCATGTCCTGATACCACCATGCAAACACATCTCTGTACTCATGAAGCAGGGCGATCAAATCATGTTTGGTGTGCTCTGAGATAGAGGTCCCAATTTTCACTTCTTGCCTCTTTTCTTCGTTTCCCAAGTTCACTGCCTCAACAGATTCTTCATGGGGCAGAATCTGTTTATCTTTTTGTTCTATCATTCTCAGTAAGTCGGGGGTTGAGACATAATCTTCAGCATTTTCGTCAGCTTCGGATTCTCCTAAACAAACAGCTTGCTCAAAGTCGATTTTAGGATCTGTAATGGGATTGTTCACGTCGTCGATATCTGAGTACCTGAAAGGTAAATAGAAAAGAAACTATAGAGGAGCATCGAGGTATTGGAACCTACAAACGCGATACTATGGCATAATATGAGGTATATAAAGACAGGCTATGAGGGGAGGGAATAAATATGAAGCCAATTAGAATGAGAGACCGTGGCAAAATGCACTTTCATTAATATTCATTTAAAAGCTAAATAGCCAACATAAACTCTTATAACAAATTCCCCATACAAGAAGTGGGCATTGAGCATTACTTCGGGGAAGACTTAGCAACTACGAGAAGGTCCACGGCAGTCCAGTTATTCAAAACAAATCCAGAGGTGCTAGGGCGTATCATTGTAATGTCTTTCTCTGCGTCATTTATTCTGTCAATGACGTTTATGCTGAAGTTTCGAAAGCCCTTTTCAATTGATAGCAGCGTGTTTTGTGAATTATCTCTCCCTGGGTATATCATCCCTACAGATCTAAACGTTTTCGACAAGGGCGGATACATTATGGGCTCCCATTCCACTTCCCGACCTGAAGCTCTTGCAATCCTCCTTTCTTGCTCTTTCAGTAACTGCTTCTTTTTTTGTCCCACGTCAGGCTTGAATCCTAAACCGCATCGAGCCTTGTGATGTACTGGCTTTAGTGCTCTGGCCATTCCTTGCTGGTATTTCCCCAACCCTTTCTTCGCTCGAGCTCCTTTTCCCACAGTCAACTTGATTCCCATCTTGGTATTCCTCGATAATTTGGGTGTGGGGATTTTATTTCCTTCAACAATGAATGTAGCATTGATAAATTCGAAGGAGCGGAAGGAACATTCTACTGCATCTTTATTTGCTTTTATGTAGGGCGCGTCAGTCGAGACAGACGCAACAATGTCTTCTTCGCCAGCGACCGTGATCAAACGGTTATCCATGATGAACTTGATCTTTTGATGGAGAGACGAAGGAACTGCTCCGGCGGAATGGATCCAAGGCCTCCCTAAGAGGCAGTTGTACGAAGGTGCGATGTCCATGACCTGGAACTCAATATCGTATGTACATGGGCCCACCTCTAGAGGAATCTCGATCTTTCCCATGACCTCTCGTCGTGTCCCATCAAACGCCCTTACTGTGGAATGACAAGGCCTCAGGTAAGACATATCAACTGGCATCCTGGACAGTGTAGCCAAAGGCATGACATTGCGTGCAGACCCGTTATCAATGAGCACGTTCGGGATTATATAGCCTATGCAACCGGTCGTAATGTGCAGCGCTTTTACGAAACCCCTACCGTTTGGTGGTATTTCGTCATCACTGAAAGAGATGAAATTATCCGCATTCAAGTTGTTCACCCACCTATCAAGCTTTTCGACAGGTACGTTGCTCGGCACATACGCTTGATTTAACACTTTCAGTAAAGCATTTCGATGTGGTTCCGAGCTCAACAGTAGAGATAGCACTGAGATTCTGGCTGGTTGCTTGTTCAACTGTTCCACGATGTTATATTCACTGTGCTTGATAAACTTTAAAAATTCATGTGCTTCATCCTCATTCACGGGTCTTTTAATTTCCTGTTCGGATGGAGTTTCAGTCTCGACCCTCGTCTCATGCATTGGTGCCTTCCCTTTTTGATTCGAGCCAGTGGTCTTCTTACTTGTTTCGACCACCTCGGGAGAATAACATCTCCCGCTGCGGGTAAAATGCCCCACATCGCTGACACTTCCATTCATAGCTTCGGGCATGGTAATGTTGACATCGTATTTCCAGGGCACTGCCTTGTCATCCTTGTAAGGGAACGGAGCTGGTACTTTGATTATCATTTTTGGTTCGACTTCTTTCTTCTTAACCTCATAATAAATTACCAGAGGTCGATCAGCACTATAGGGGATGGCTGGTGGTTGATTATCAGAAGCGCATATTTCCTTTTCCTCGGTCTCATTTGTTTTATCAAAAATCTTGACCTCCTTGTTGTTCATCATGTCTTGGAGTAACTCTTTGAATTCCTCACAAGATTGGATGTGATGTCCTTCTATGCCGTGGAAGACGCAAAAACTTAGACTCTTCATGCTTTCCTCCTTGAAACTTTTGTCGAGCATACCCTTCTTAGTCATTATTTCCCAGACCTTCCTCAAAGGTGTCCTTATCTCGGAAACACAACTTTTGGCTCGCCACCCATCTTCCTGTGTCACCATATTCACGTTCCCTACGGTATGGTTAGGGAGCGGATTTCCAGGTACATTACCGGTACTGTCAAATCGTAAAATCCCTGCGTCGATAAGGCCTTGAACTCTCCTTTTAAAGGTTATACAATTGTTTGTAGAATGCTCCTGATTCCCAGCATGATACATGCAATTAGCATTAGGATCGTACCACTTTAGGTATGGAGGCTTCAACGGTGCCATGTAATGTGGGGATATTAATTGTTTTTCCAATAATTTCGGGCACAGTTCTCCATACGACACGGGAATAGGGGTAAATTGGGGTCTTTCAGGATGGGGTCTTGTTGGTCTTTGTTCATTTTTAGGCTGACTTTGAGCAGGCGCAGTACTTGGCGGGGTGAATGGTCTTTGGTTATCAGTGGTATAGACGGGGTAAGGAGGGGGTGTTTGATAGTAAAGGTTTTGAGGAGGAAAATAGAAATTTGGAGGTGGGCGAAATTGAGGTCGTGGTTGGATTGGGTACGGATTGGAAGCGTAGTGGTTCCCAGTCCCCACCATATGGGTTTCAGGCTCTTTCTTCTTTATAGGTACTGGCCTCTTTGAGCTCTCAGAACCTTCCATCCTTCCGCTCTTGATGCCATTTTCAATGAGTTCCCTGGATATTACGACATCAGCGAAGTCCTTTGTGGCATTTCCTACCAGCTTGTCATAGAATGGCACTTTTAAAGTGTTGATAAAGAGAACTGTTATCTCAGTTTTGGTCAGTGGGGGTTCTACTTGAATCGAGATGTCCCTCCACCTTTGAGCGTATTGTCTAAAAGTCTCTGCTGGCTTTTTTTCCATCATCTGTAGCGTTAGTCGATTGGGCGCCATATCGGAGACATGCTTGTATTGCTCACAGAACGCTGAAGCTAAGTCATTCCATGATTGGATCCTCTCTCTGCCGAGCTGATTATACCATCAGAGGGCTGACCCGGTCAAGCTATCTTGAAAGCAGTGTATAAATAATTTTTCTTCGTTCACATAACCAGCCATTTTTCGACAAAACATGATAAGATGCGCCTTGGGACATCTCGTCCCATCGTATTTTTCAAAATCTGGCGCTTTGAATTTCGGAGGTAAGACCAGATCAGGCACTAAACTGAGCTCTTTGGCGCTCAGTGCAGAGAAGACTCCAGTACCTTCTACCACTTTGAGTCTTTCTTCTAGACTCCTATATTTGTCCTCAGCATCATGATCCTTCATTCTTAACTTGGCTATTTCTACCGGATCATCCAGATCCGGAACTATTAGATTCGCGGAATTATCTCCGGAGTTTGATGCAAACATACCTTGCCCTGGATGAGCAGGTGATGCAGGTCGTTGCTCTAGGCCTACCGGTTCCCCTTGAGGATATCCTCTTTGCGTTGCATGGACGTGGGGCGGAGTGAATCCTGGGAGATAGAGCGGATCCTGATTAACTCTTGAATAGGGTTCTGTAACGTCAGGGATTTGCGCGGGCCCTTTTCCTTTGACCAGAGTTGATATCATTTCCATCATTTTAGCCATTTGATCCTTCTGCTCGAGCGATTCCTCTCGGGATCTAGCCATCAGATCCCTGGCTTCTTGCTGTGACCTGACTAACTATTCTTGCAGCTCTCTCTGGATTCTTTCCATTCTTTCAATTCTTTCGTTCAATTTGGCGTCCATAGCTCTAGCTCTTAGACGGGTTCTATAAGGATGATTTGGTTCCAGATTCGTAGTGTCGCAACTATGGATTATACGATTTTAGCCTTAGTAAATGATTAAGGTGATATGATATTAATGCATGTAATGCATGATGTGAATGCACAAAGGTGTCGATTTGATTCAATTCCATTAGATAAACTTTACTAGAAAACAAATTTCCTTTCATAGAACGGACGATTACATATACGACTTCGCCCTAATGCCTAAATCCTTAACTTTCCTAAGAAGCCAAGCTAATTTTTGGCCTCGATCCGACGCTGACTCGTATTGTAGACTTAATACATCAGCTTGAGTAGCCAAAGTTTGTAAATGATCGGCCACCTTTCGACTTGAACCACAGCTTCACTAATCACATAGTCTCTATCTCTGATCTGTCCTTGAGAATGGCGGAGCTGCTCTTTCCAATGTTCATTGTTTGCCTCAAGGAGATCAACTTGAATTTTACTATCTTGTAATGCAGTCTCGAGCTCTCCTATCCTCCCTTCCATCTCCTCAATCTTGTTCTGGCTAGCTCTTAATTCGATCACCGAATTGCGGCTACGGTGCAGATGCAATGACTTTTCTAATTCTGCTATTCGGGCGCGTAACCTCTCTTTTTCATTTTGTCTTTCCAACAGGCTCTTTGTCCTCCCGTATTCGAGCATCTCAGAACTTCCTTTCCCACTGATTGGCTCTGGATTTCTCTTCTTCAATTTCCTACCGCCATTGCTCTGATGTCTTACCTAGACCAGTGGTTCTGATAGACATGTACAGCTTCTTGTAGTCTGTCTTTAAGCTATCCAAGTCCTCTTCGGCTTTATTTTTTCCTTTTTTCAATTTTTCAGCTTCGAGCTTGTGGATGTCGACATCTAACCCTAACTGCATCTTTTCCTCCTCTAGCTGCTCTATCCTCTTTCCCAATTCCCGACTCCTTCTCTCGAAATCCTACTTGATAATCTCTAATTCAGACGGGATTATTTGTAATTGCTCCTTTGTTGGCCGAACGTCTCCTTGGCTTGGCCTTGGGATATTGTCATTGATTCTTTTTCCCCACCACAGATCATACTCGGGGGTCGTCATTGGCCCTATGGCGAATCTCTTCATTTTCCGGGTTTGAGTCCATGCATCTGATATCTCGCGAACTCTTTTCTTATAATTATCGTCCTTGTACGAAAACTCACACTGGGCTAATCCATGTGTCGCTGGTATGAACTGCCTTAATTGATACTGCCTCATCACCAGTAATGGGGCATACCCAACAACTCCCCATATCCCGAGTAAAGGGACCCAGTCAAACTCTCTGCACCGATACAAGATTTCGTCAGGGATCCTCCATGGAGTCTTCCATTCTACATCTTCCACTTGCAAATTTTGGAGGATCGCTATCCATTTCTCTCCCGATAGGTCATCCCGCCTTGGCGTATCCGCTAATTCCTTTAGAGGAGAATAGTTTTCGAAAAAGACTTTGCATGAGACCTTTTCTATCTTCCAAAAACGGCAATGGAACCATGATAGCAAAAGTTGTGCACATCCCATGAACCTCCCTTCGCCCGCTCTTCGGCAAGCACTCAAGGATCTGAAAGTTTCAGCTAAGATTGCGGGGACGGGTGTGATTCCCTTGTCAAGTTTGTCAAATAAGTTGGAGACCGCTTCCTCTACATGCCCCAGCGCCTTGGGGAAGATGACCAAACCGTAGATGCTTAAAGCGAAGACATCGACCCTCTTTTTCTCATCAGGATGCGCCAAGGTCAGACCCTTCAGATGTTTCCAAGGGATGCACTTATAATCTCCTTTTTGCTTGATCCGGGCTGTAATCCATTGCTCGCTCATCCCTGTAATGTTCATTAGCTTCTTTGAGAACGCCGGCACATTTGCAAACCTTGAATACGCCTTATCAGTTTGAATTCTCGGGCATCAAAACAAAGCTGTGTACTCCTCTATGGTAGGCACCGAATCCACCTTTCCAAAAGTGAAGCAACTGTAAGCGAGGTTCCAAAACTGGGTAATAGCTCGGAGTAGGTACTCGTCTACCTTGATGTCCAGCAGATAATGCAAATCACCGTAATTATAGTGGAATAGTTGTTTGACCTCGTTGCCCCACGAATCCCATATTTCCTTCAATTCTCGCAGGTCATTTTGAGCCACACTGATACGGGTGATATCCCATAACTCTGATTCATGCCCCACTGTCAGGCTATCTCCTTTCTCTTGCTGTATCCTTTCGGACCACACTTGAACGGCCGCATTATCCTCCACTCTATCGAGAAACCCCTTTTCCATGTTAAGCTTATCTATCTAGGAACAGAGTGTGAATCAACACCTTTTATGATGAAATACTATGCAATAACAACAAAACACAACAAGTCAGTATCATATACAAAAACTTAAAGCAAACAGGGAACAATCAAACTCCTATTTAAGGCAACACCTAGGGTGTACGCGGCTCTACCTACAGTGGGCTCTCAGGGTTCACTATATGTGTTTTGGTTCTAAAGATGGGTACCCAAACTAGCAGATTCCTCGATCTTCACCCATTATAGGCTCATACAGACTGAGTTCAGTTCAGGGGAATACATTTCCCTACGGCTGCACGGAGATAAAAATCTCACGAAGACATAGGTACAGATGTATCCGAAAGCGATCCACTATCTTGCACGGAGGTAAAAACCTCACGAAAGAGTAGCTTCTCACTCCCACTTAAAAGGTATGACCACAACGGTCTTGCAATGCAATGCCAAAGTATTTATAAGACTCAACATTATTGGAATCCTAGTATCAGCAAATGCATCGAAAGAAAACATGATTTTGAAAATAAATTTCAACTTTTCGACAAAAGGACAAAGAATAATCCATTTTACGGCCTGACTCTCACGAAGTCCCCAGTGGAGTTGCCAAGCTGTCGTAACCATTTTTTGACAAAACATGAATCGACTTTTAAAATAGGGAGTCGCCACTGATATTTTATTAGGTGTGATCGGATCGCCTTTGTTTTAATAAAACGTTTTAATTTACTAAAACAGTATTTTTTGTGGTCCACGAAATTTGAGAAAATGGGTTCGGGAATCAGTTACGTGCGAGGAAGGGTTAGCACCCTCGTCACGCCCAAAATTGGTACCAAATTGATTATTTAACGTATCAATGTCAAAAGTCAGAAATTTAAAAAGAAAATAAGAAATTAATCTTTTTGGAAATATTTTAGTTTTCTCGAATCGAATACCAAGATTTTCTTGTTCCGAAGGAACAAAACATCACATCCAGTACGTAGGACACGAATGATTTTAATCCTCGAATCCAGGATCATCTCTTAATTCCCGAGGTTTATGCATTAAAAGATCAAAAGGATATTCGCATGTTTAGCCAAACGAAAGAACCGAAACCCAACACATAGGGCACGACTTTCCGAATTTCACGAACATAGAATATTGCCTTATTTTAAAAAAACTTTTGTTTTTGGATAAATATATTAAAAAAAATCGGGTTTCATTTTAAAGAAACATTATTTGAAGCGTGAATAGGGGTTATGCTCGTCTAATAATGGTAACGTAACACGAAATTGGCGTAACAATAATATAATATACTTAATACATACCATTGGAGTCATTAATCCAAAATATTATTATGCATGAATAATGATAATAAAGATGGCGGGACAATAACGTGCACAATAATAATGAAGAGGATAATATCAAGGATATGGAAATACGAATAAACAAATCCTAATACATGCAAGAATAATAATCACATAATTTACATTATTTAAACATCAATATTAACAGTCAGAGAATAATGAACTAAACAATTTTAGAGATAAATCAAGAACTAATTAACAAAATCAGTTTTAAGTGAAGAATGCCTAAAAAATAGAGCAAGTAATATATGAAACGATTTAAAATGAAGTCAAAATTTAAAATCAACAGCATTCATGATGTTTTGTGAAAATAATATACAAAAATTCAAAATAATAATAATGATAATAATAATAATAATAGTAATAATATTAATAGTATGATTTTTCAAAACAATAAATGAATAAGCTCATTCGGCCAATTGAGGACTATATTGAAGTTGGAATAAAAATCAAAGGGGCTGCACTTGCAATAAACCAAGTAGGCACGTGCAAGGATCATACTGAAATACGGGTAAGAGGTTAGGGATTAAATTAGAAAATATCCCCGGGCCAAAACGCACCGTGTTTAGGGAGACTGAATTGGAACAGAACAAAAAGTTAAAAGCGGAATTGAAACAAAATGGAAACTAATTAGAAAGAACACAAAAATGTGGAAGGACTAAGAAGATAAATAGCCTAATCTCAGGAAGTGTGCGGATCCTTCCCCAGGTCGGGTCAATGCGCGGGTTGAAGGATTCAAACGGCGCCGTTTCGAGACCGCCCATTCAGGCCTAAAACGACGTCGTTCTTAGCGTCGATTAAAAAGAGACCCTTTGTCTAAAAAATTTTATTTCTGCTATGTTTCAACAGAAAAGGGGGGAGTTTCTCTGTTTTCTCTGCTAGGGTTTCGTCCCTAGCCCCAGGCGCCGCTAGATCCGCGACGAAGCTACCGCGGACGGTGCTCAATCCAGGTAAAACTCTCCTTTTGTTTTTTATTTCCGTTTTGGTTACTGGTTCCTTGTATTAAACTTCGAAACAGTAAAAAAATCATAGGAGAGTAAAAGAAACCGTATCGAAATGAAGAAAGTAAAACCGAGAAATAAAAAACAACCTTGTAGATTTCTTTTTGTTTCTGATAATGTGTCAAAGGGTTACCAGAGTTACTTTCTTTTATTCGATTTTCTTTTTGATTTTCTCAATGCTTTCGAAAGGAAAAAAAAAAGGTCCGTGGTTACACTGCTTTTGGGTATCTATATAGCTGAAAATGTACCATCTTTTTGATAGTCTATTATTTGTTCCATGCTCTGTTGTTTTCTGTCTTCGTTGCCTTGTGTTTTCTGTGCAGGGCATGGGCGCTAGTGTGATCGGTGGAGGCCGAGGCGCCTGGGGGAGCTCGAATCGTCAGGGGCGTGGGCACGGGGAACGATGCACGTGGGAAACCGAAGCGACGCGTGGCGCGTGGTGGCAGGTGAAAGGCCACGAGAGGCGCGTGTGGCAGACGTGCGTGGGGATGCGTAGGTGGGGCTGCGGCGCCTAGGCTTTCCCAGAAACCCTAGGTCTCTGAACCTGTTAAGGTTCTGGGCCTTTTGGGCTATGTAATTTTCTTGGGCCCGGGCCTCTGTGGATTTGGGTCTGTTTAGACTGATTTTGGGGCTAGGTTTTTGGGTTAATGGTTGGGCTTTTGCATCGGGCTTCTTTTTTGTAATTTTGTAAATGGACTGTTTTATTTCTGGACTTTATTATGGTTTTTTTTAATCTGTATTGGGCTTTATTTGGATTTTTAATGGCCTTTGTTTTATTTGTTAATTGTTTTGTTTTTGGGCTTTTTATAAGGGTGTTGGGCCAGGCAAAAATTGGGTGTTACAAGGACCTATAATAATTTTTATGATGTTATTTCATACTTAAATATTCTAGAATCTCATATTTTCTAATATTTACAATTTAGTCCTAATGGACAAATTGTTCACTAATTAATAAAATTTCTTCATGAAATTTTCACAAAGTCATGCAAACACCTCATAAGCCTCATAAAAATTAATAAGCATATATTTCTACTTCAGATTTGTGGTCTCACAACCACTATTCCGACTAGGCCCTAAATCGGGCTATTACATTACCCATGTATCCAAATCTATTCATTAAATTTCTTCAGGCTAAATGATTAATGAAAATTAAAAATGACAATGGAATGATATGAGTTTGGTTTACAAATGGTTAAATATTTATTGGATTATGCAAACGGTATTGAATTGTTGATTTCATGTGAATGGTATTGAATTGAATTGAAATGTTGAATGTTGAATTGCTATACGATTTGGTCATATGATGAACTCACTTTTTGTTGTGATCTACTATGTTAGCCATATTTGACAAGTTAATTAGTTTGATATGTTTGATTGTAACTCAAGGTAAGTATATCGTTTAAGCACCTATGAACTTACTATACATTCAAAATGCTTACCTTGTTGTTTCCCTTTTTCTTGTTGATTTCCAACTTGTGAAATGTGTCGACTGGATCTATGAGAAGCTCACACTATCCTGTTATTAATTTAGTAGTACTTTAATCATTTTGAAGTTTGGTTTTTTGGCATGTATATAGAAGTTATGCTTTAGGTTAACTTTGGAAGTTGGTATAGTTGTGATCAATGTAACACCCCCTTTTATTTTTAAATTCGGCTTTTGGTAATTTTGACATGAATGAGTGTCTGGTTCAATGGATATGTGTTCTGGGTGCGTTTGGGAGGCCCCAAGTTCAAGTCTCAACTTGGGTAAAATTTGGTATATTTATGAAGTAAGCCCTAGCTCTGTTCAGTAGGCTTTTATTTAATTGTTAGGGAAATTATATCTGAATGGGGATGCTGGTCTAGTGGTTAAGTGGAGAGTCAAGTGTGTGGAGGTCTTGTGTTCGAGTCTCCGCATAATCAAGGGATTCTTTTTACGGTAGGCATCGATCAATAGTTTGAAGGAAACGAGATTCTGAGTGGTTGAGTGTAGTAGGGATATGTGGGAGAAAAATATGGGATTGGGGAGTGGTTGAGATATCCCAAATTGCAAATTTCGGCTTTCCCCCTCCCACTCTCCGAATTTTTTGATGTTTACCCTTCTGTTCTATTGTGTTCCCTGCCGATTTTCTCTCTTTTTGCTTCTGAACCTTTGCTAAATATCAGTTTCTCTACTTTGTTTTTGTTCCTCTCAATCCACCCTCTCTTTTAATCCCGTTGCTCTTCCAGAGCCGCACGTTTTCCTTCGATAATAGTAAGTGATTCTAGCATTATGTTAAAAGTATTGATTAAAGTTTTGTGAAAACTATTTTGGCAGCCGTGAATCAAGAAGAAAGGGATTCTCCTCGCTTGTAACTGTAATCGAAATTGTGGGGCTGTAGAGTAAGTGTTATGTTGTTTTGCGTTCAGTAGTTTCGTGTTTAACTATGTATTGAAATATTTTATGAGCGTATCTTGATGACTTTTTAGGTTTTGGAGTGCTTGGGAATCATTTAGCTTCAATCGAAAGCAGGTGTGTACCCAAAAACGTAGAAAATAAGGTTTCAGCAAAAGCCGAAAACCTTTCTGTCGACGCCAAACAGGCCTGTGGTCACCCGTTTGATAGACCGTGTGCAAGACTGTAAGTAACCACACGGCCGTGTGCGATACATGGGCTCAACCGATTTTCCGTGTGGGCCCACACGGGCGTGTGGGATTCTTGGCCGGGTTGTGTGGTCCACACGGCCAAGGCCAATTTGGGCCGTGTGGGCCACATGGGTGTGTGGGCCCACATGGGCATGTGAGCCCATTTTTCTGAAAACTCTGTAAGGTTGCACGAGTTGCCCAAGGACCTACCGTAATGTCGGTAAACAATACTTAGACCCCTAAATGAATGATCTGTTTGTCTGATTTCTATACTAAGCATGTATGCTGATCTGAATATATATGTATGAGTTTAAACTGCACAATAGCGTGACATTCTTGTATGTTGCATTGCATCGGGGTGGGTTGACTATGATTGGAGGAAGTATCTGAAAGGCTCTTAAGCCTGTTATCTAGCAGCTCAGCTGCAAATTTTTGATTATGTGCCGCATTCGGTACAACATGGTGTGTAGGGCTGAGTGGGTTGATTTTATCCCCACATGGTGTGTAGGGTTGGACGGAGTTGGTGTATAGAGGATGGTGGGTAGGACTCTGTTATCTGCATATTCTATCTGGAATGGGCTAAGGCCCTATAATATGTCTGATTCTGTATCTGAGTGGGCTAAAGTCCATACTATTTCTGTAATGGGCTCAGACCCGAACTATAAACTTATGTCTATTTTTTGATATGAATGGGTGTATGTTTTCTGTGGAGATTACACACTGAGTTTGTGAAAACTCACCCTTTTCTGTTTAATCTGTTTAGGTACTCCCCAGCAGTAGACGGATCGGTGCGGCGGAGGACTGGGCTGTGACCACAATTCTGGACCTTTAATGATTTTTCATTTATAGTTCTGATTATTTTTGGGCAAGTTTTATGTAACATGGCCTTTATGGATTTTTGTTTAAAATTTGGGATTACTATTTTATAAACTACTAGTAGTAAGATTAGAAGCGAATTTTCAAAATAAATAAATGTTTTGTTAAAAATACACGAACTCGAAAATTATGTTAAAAGCTTTCGCAACATATAATGTTTTGAAAATGGATAGTAATTAATTGACACGTTTTGACGAAAGCCCAAAGATATCTACAAATGATTTTAACATAGTTATGTTTTTCCAAAGCACTATCATGTGACGTCGTTAGATTCGGCCGTAACGTCTATGCTGGGTTTGGGGTGTTACAACCAATCTTATGCTTGAATTGGTAATGCTAGTATCTTGTTGAAATGATTAGTTTTAGCAAATGAACTTAAATTATACTTAGTAGCTTATAGTAGCATATTTGAGTTTGAATTATAATGGTTTAGATGATGGTATTGAAATGATTATATATATGAATGAGTAGGTTAAATTGGTATAAGTTGGATTGATATATTTGATACCAAATTATGGAGATGTTGGAATAGATATTTGGAATTGGTTAAATGGATTGTTTAGGTATGGTTTTGGTTTGGTTTTATGCAGGTATAAGTTTTCATTTAAGCACTATTAGGGTAAGTTGATAAGTTGGCATGAAATAGGTTCAATAATGCACATTTTTGACATTTTTGCTATGAGGTGTCGATACCTTAGAAAAGGGTATTGACACTTTAGGATTTTTTTTTCTAAATTTTCAAAATTTCAAACCTTAAATTGGTATCGATATAGAGGTAAGGTATCGATACCTTCAAAAAGGTATCAATACTTCATGAGTGTTATAAATACCTTTGGTTTTAATTCAATTTTTCTAAACAACAAAGCTCAAAATGGTATCCGTACCTGGCAGAGGTATCGATACCTAATCTGGAATTTTAAAAATTTTACAATTTGGTCCTATTTCATGCTTGGAATAGCAAATGAGATTTCATAAGCTCAATTGAGTCTCGGAAAAGTTTGTATAGCATGTGATAAGTGTGATTATGGAATGTTTGAATGTTTAGATGATTTATTTATAATGTTTTTGACAGTTGTTGCTTCAACAGCATATGTAGCGTCCTATAGCTCAGACCGACTGTAACAGTCCGATTTATACCCTAGTCGGAACAGTAGTTTTGGGACCATGAATCTGAGTTTGAATAGTATTTTTAATATTATTTTCTGTGCCGTTGACATGTGAGTAAGCATATGGTAAATTTCCGTGAGCTAATTTGTTCGTCTGTGTGATTAATTTGACAAAAGGATGAAATTGCATTGAATGTGAAAGTTGCTTGCTATTTGTTAAAGTACCAATGTGTTGTGGCTTTGCTAAGAAGGAGTCCTTATGTTGTTATTGTGCCAACTTATAGTTAGTGGATGAATGAAAGACATTTATGCCCTTATTACATGTTTGTTTTATTTGTTTAATGAAAGGCTAAATTTGTAAATGGATTATTATGTATGTTATACTGGATAAAACATAACAAAATGGCCATTTTTAGTCCATATTTTGACCGAAATAAGAAAAAGAGAGAGCAAGGGTTGAGTTTTACATATTCGGCTATTTGCAAGCCAAATTCAAGGTATGTTTTTGGTTAGTTTTTGATAATTTTTACGTTTTTGCAATCGTTGCTTTGAGAGCTACAAAACCCATGTCTCAATTTGATGAATTGATAATGTTTGTGTGAGATGCCATTGATGATATGTCAAGCTTTTTGATGACTTTTGGTGTTAAATGAAAGATTTGAGCTAGATGAACATTCTTTGTTCTTGAATTTTTGATGAATTTGGCTAATTAGGGCTAAATTGAGAAAATAGTAAATTGAGGGACTAAATTGCTAATTTTATGGAAAATATGGGCTTATATGATATGTATGTATATTCGGCTAAGCATGTGTATGTGTGAATTTTGTGAAATTGATGTTTTGAGAAAAATGGACTAAATTGATAAAGTGTGCAAATATGAGGGTTAATTTGCAAATAGCCCTAAATGTGTGTCCTTGGATTGGATTGAATGAATTAGTGAATAAAAGGGTTAATTCTGAATATTTTAGATCAAGAACCGAGGAAAACGGACTTAGATCGCGGGAAACCGAAAGTTATTGAGTAGCCGTTTTCATTCCGATTTATCAAATCCGAGGTAAGTCACTATGCAAATAAATGTATATGTATGCAATTGTAATTGTTCACATGACTTATGATGATAATGAATGCTTATGAGAGGTTATGTATATGAATTCCGAGATAATTTGATATAGTGATTAAGTCCGAGTAGCCCCGTACGAACCTAGGAATAGATAGGAATAACTTTGTTTTGACATAGGAGTAGACCACGTCTGGGACGTAGGCGTTGATTTGAGACTCGTGTAAGACCACGTCTGAGACGTTGGCATCGTTATGATCTTTACTTGTAAGACCATGTCTGGGACATCGTCATCGTATTATACGTGTAAGATCCTGTCTGGGGCAGTGGCATCGATATCTGATTATGTGTAAGACCCTGTCCGGGATAGTGGCATCGATATCTGAGTGCATGTAAGACCTCGTCTGGGACATTGGCATTGTACGAATATTTCGAGTACTCTGAGTTTCCTATTAGATTCCTTATGGTTCAACGGGCAAATCTGTGATAAGAGTTATACTTCCGAGCTATGAACAAATACGTGAATGTACATCCGTTTCAGGTATGTTGATATATATATATATATGCTTTGTATAAGCATGGAAGGTAAGTATGTATGTGCATTAATGCAAATGAGTATTTGGGATATATGTATGTTTGAGATATGAGCAAATGAGATATTTGAAATGTGTGGATTGGTAAGGAATGGTAAATCAAGTGAGCCAAGAATTCATTTATGTGCTTGAATTGGGAATATGTTAATGAATTCAAATTACCATACTTGTAAATGAATTATGTTAAGTTTATTTGTATGTGGCTTACTAAGCTTTTGGAAAGCTTACTCTGTGTGTGTTTACTCTGTTTTATAGGCCGTCAAAGCTACTGAAGGCTCAGGACCGTCAAGGATCGTCATCACACTACTAAAATCATTTTGGTACATTTTAAAATGTTCATAACAAGATTTGTCATGTATAGGCTAATGCTTGGTATAAATGTGTTATATGAGCTTGTCTACGTGATTGTGGTTTAATATGTTTTGGTAGATTGCTCAAATGAATGTGATATGTGAAGTGTGTTTTGGCATGGTTAGTTGGTATATGGAATGGTTAAGTTTTGAGTAAGCAAATGAATGAATTATGCTTGTGATGATATGAGTTTTGATCCTTGAAATTGTCATGGTTGGATTTGGTATTGAATGTATGGTTTGAATGATTATATTTGGTATGTTTTTGGTGGTTATAAGTGTAACATCCTAAAATTGGGCCTAGTAGGATTGGGCCTAATGGGCCTTGAGCGTAGTAGCGTTTAAATTTTCGGAGAACAAGAGATTAGCTTAAATGCAAGTTGGACCTTTTAGATAAGTGATTTTGGAAGGTTAGAGGGCTTCTATGGAGTCCCGGGATCAAACTTTGAATTTAGGGAAATTTTGGTTTTAGGTGGAAAAAACCCTGGAAGTTGGCAGGTAGGCCTTAAGAATAAAATGTGGAGGAAAATGACACAAGAGGAGTGTGTGGTGTAGTGGCAAAGTGACGCCACTTAAGAGACAAGGGGGTGACGCCACAAAGAAGGAAGGAGGTCCAAGGTTCAAGTCTTGGCTTTTGCATTTTGGTTTCTTTTTACTTGGATCTTAGAATTTGGGCCATAGTTTATATTTAGTTGTGCATGGTTTAAGACACAAGAGGAGCTTGTGGCCAAGTGGTTAGCGGCATGGATTATGTTGCAAGGGAGCCTGGGTTCGAATCTCGTGAGAAGCAAAGGAGTATTTATTTTGCGGATTGGATGGCAAGAGTTTCAGTTGAATTTAAACTCTACTGGCGAAGGGATCCCACATCGGAAAGACATAAAGAATGAAGGTGAAGAGCTAGCTATATAAAGAGCATCCTAGGAGGAGAGTAAACACATCTTGGAGGGCGTTTGGGCATAGGAGTGGTCGCAGCGCGGTTTAACACCAGAGTCCTATCAGGTGTATGTAACTCTCTTTACTCTAGTTGTAGAGCGGCAAATGCCGAAGTGCCAGTCACGGCAATAGTAGCCACACGAGCGTGCGAGCGCACGTGTGGGGCTTCGACGCGATAGTTGAGGCCATCAGTAGTATTCTTGTGGGTTGGGCTACTTGGGCCACGATGGGCCGAAGTGGGCCCACTGGGCCCGTGGGCCCAAATGAGTAAATTGTATGATTGTTTAGTATATGTTGAACTAGACTAGGTGAATCTCATATACGTGGCTAGATTTATGTTAGGTGGGCCACATGAGCGTGTGGGCCCGAATGGGCCGAAATCGAGTTTTAGGCCCAATAGTCCGGTAAGGACCGGAAATGGTAGCTGAGTCGCTCGGGGAGACATTAGGCCTTCGGAAAGGCCATTACAGGTGCGAAATTACGAAAATACCCTTGGTGGGTAAATTACGAAAATACCCTTGGTAGGTAAAATTACGATTAAACCCTTAGAGGTTGATTAGCTTGATTTTGTTGTTTTATGTCTATCTGATTATGATGGTAATTCATGTTATTCTTATATTTGATATATGTTTTGCATACATGACATACTGCATACACGAACTATTATGTTTGCATGGGGTTGGGGATATGATATGAAAAGGGGAAGTGTTCTGGTGGTTTTACCATATTAATCCGGTGACTCATGTCACAATATTATGTTTCCGGTGACGTTGTCACATTATCCGGTGGCTATGCCACGTATTAAGGGCGATGAGCAGTTGACTGCAGCGACTGCCTTCGAGGGTGTGTAGCGGATGGAAGGTCGATTTAGTAATCCCCACTGGTGTGATCGGCAGGTACAGGTGGTGTGTAGCGGATGGAAATTTAGGCTGGGATTGGGTTTTGCATCATTTGGCATGTGTTATCTGCTATACTGTGATGTTAGGGCTACGGCCTGATTCGATTTATGTGTGCTTCAGCCAAGTATGTTATTGTGAGGGCTAAGGCCCAATCTGCTTTTGTGGGCTTAGGCCCAGTTATCACTTGTAAGGGGAATTACACACTGAGTTTTCGTAAACTCACCCCCTCTTTTTAAATGTTTCAGGTAATCCCTAGTGTGAGGACTTGGAGCCGAGGCGGACTCGAGGTGGCCATGCGTTACTATTTCTTCTGTAAACTACATTACCTTATTTTGAACTTATTATATTGGGATTCAGTTATGTAATATGGCCTATGGTATTTTATTTGATTTTAGCTTTTAATTTGGTTACTGCTTATTATTTTAAATGTTTAATTCAGGATTTTCCTAAAATGTTAATAAACCATTTTTTTATTCAAAATTACTTAAACTCGATTTTTTACAACAAATATAAAGAATACGAACTTTTTAACGTACGCACAGTTTTTTTAAACATTCCTTTCATGTGACATGCCAGATCTGGTCGTAACGTCTAGGCCGGGTTTGGGGTGTTGCAATTATGGTATCAGAGCCTAGGTTCAAAAACTCGACTGTGTGTTTGGGTTCAAAAATGTTTTCAAAGGATGGTTTGGAAAATGGTTTAGAAAAATATATATATGTTTTCTGGAAGTATGGCACCCGAGTCTCCGGCACCAAATCCGTAAGTTTCCTTTTTACTATATTCTATTATATGCTGAATGATTGTATTTATTCTGCAATGTGTGGATGTGATGCTTGAATATAGGAATTGTATGTATGTGGGAAAAATATCTGTTTGCTCCAGTGTTAGATAGTTGGTTATGTGAAGGGTTCCAAGATTTAGTTAGGAAGTATATTAGTTTTATTAAGATCAGAGTGCGTAGCAAGAGCGTAGTGTGGTGAGTTAGGATGTACGATTGTTAGTTAGTTGGAAATTTCGAGGACGAAATTTCTTTAAGGAGGGTAGATTTGTAACATCCTAAAATTGGGCCTAGTAGGATTGGGCCCAATGGGCCTTGAGCATAGTAGCGTTTAAATTTTCGGAGAACAAGAGATTGGCTTAAATGCAAGTTGGACCTTTTAGATAAGTGATTTTGGAAGGTTAGAGGGCTTCTATGGAGTCCCGGGATCAAACTTTGAATTTAGGGAAATTTTGGTTTTAGGTGGAAAAAACCCTGGAAGTTGGCAGGTAGGCCTTAAGAATAAAATGTGGAGGAAAATGACACAAGAGGTGTGTGTGGTGTAGTGGCAAAGTGACGCCACTTAAGAGACAAGGGGGTGACGCCACAAGGAAGGAAGGAGGTCCAAGGTTCAAGTTTTGGCTTTTGCATTTTGGTTTCTTTTTACTTGGATCTTAGAATTTGGGCCATAGTTTATATTTAGTTGCGCATGGTTTAAGACACAAGAGGAGCTTGTGGCCAAGTGGTTAGCGGCATGGATTATGTTGCAAGGGAGCCTGGGTTCGAATCTCGTGAGAAGCAAAGGAGTATTTATTTTGCAGATTGGACGGCAAGAGTTTCAGTTGAATTTAAACTATACTGGCGAAGGGATCCCACATCGGAAAGACATAAAGAATGAAGGTGAAGAGCTAGCTATATAAAGAGCATCCTAGGAGGAGAGTAAACACTTCTTGGAGGGCATTTGGGCACAGGAGTGGTCGCAGCGCGGTTTAACACCAGAGTCCTATCAGGTGTGTGTAACTCTCTCTACTCTAGTTGTAGAGCGGCAAATGCCGAAGTGCCGGTCATGGTAATAGTAGCCACACGAGCGTGCGAGCGCACGTGTGGGGCTTCGACGCGATAGTTGAGGCCATCAGTAGTATTCTTGTGGGTTGGGCTACTTGGGCCACGATGGGCCGAAGTGGGCCCACTGGGCCCGTGAGCCCAAATGAGTAAATTGTATGACTGTTTAGTATATGTTGAACTAGACTAGGTGAATCTCATATACGTGGCTAGATTTATGTTAGGTGAGCCACACGAGCGTGTGGGCCCGAAGGGGCCGAAATCGGGTTTTAGGCCCAATAGTCCGGTAAGGACCGGAAATGGTAGCTGAGTCGCTCAGGGCGACATTAGGCCTTCGGAAAGGCTATTGCAGGTACGAAATTACGAAAATACCCTTGGTGGGTAAATTACGAAAATACCCTTGGTAGGTAAAATTACGATTATACCCTTAGAGGTTGATTAGCTTGATTTTGTTGTTTTATGTCTATCTGATTATGATGGTAATTCATGTTATTCTTATATTTGATATATGTTTTGCATACATGACATACTGCATACACGAACTATTATGTTTGCATGGGGTTGGGGATATGATATGAAAAGAGGAAGTGTTCTGGTGGTTTTACCACATTAATCCGGTGACTCATGTCACAATATTATGTTTCCGGTGACGTTGTCACATTATCCGGTGGCTATGCCGCATATTAAGGGCGATGAGCAGTTGACTGCAGCGACTGCCTTCGAGGGTGTGTAGCGGATGGAGGGTCGATTTAGTAATCCCCACTGGTGTGATTGGTAGGTACGGGTGGTGTGTAGCGGATGGAAATTTAGGCTGGGATTGGGTTTTGCATCATTTGGCATGTGTTATCTGCTATACTGTGATGTTAGGGCTATGGCCTGATTCGATTTATGTGTGCTTCGGCCAAGTATGTTATTGTGAGGGATAAGGCCCAAACTGCTTTTGTGGGCTTAGGCCCAGTTATCACTCGTAAGGGGAATTACACACTGAGTTTTCGTAAACTCACCCCCTCTTTTTAAATGTTTCAGGTAATCCCTAGTGTGAGGACTTGGAGCCGAGGCAGACTCGAGGTGGCCATGCGTTACTATTTCTTCTGTAAACTACATTACCTTATTTTGAACTTATTATATTGGGATTCTGTTATGTAATATGGCCTATGGTATTTTATTTGATTTTAGCTTTTAATTTGGTTACTGCTTATTATTTTAAATGTTTAATTCAGGATTTTCCTAAAATGTTAATAAACCGTTTTTTATTCAAAATTATTTAAACTCGATTTTTCACAACAAATATAAAGAATACGAACTTTTTAACGTACGCATAATTTTTTTAGACATTCCTTTCATGTGACATGCCAGATCCGGTCGTAACGTCTAGGCCGGGTTTGGGGTGTTACAATAAGTGCATAAAATGTTTTGATATATGTTGATTGTAAGCATGACCTTTTTGGGTTGCATTTTGGTCTTGTAAATGACCTATAATGTCACACGGCCATGACACACGGGCGTGCCTAGTGACCGTGTGAGCAAATCGTATATGGCCTAGTTGTACACAGCCTTAGCACGGGAGTTTGGGATAACCGTGTTGGTTTTGGCAGGTTCGACCATGGTTAGGGCACACGGGTGTGTTGTGACTGTGGGGGCCAAGTCAGGATAGTCCACGGCCAAGGCACACGAGCGTGCCTGGTGGCCCTAGGAGAGTAGTCAGTACATAGACATGGATGGATACACAGGGGTGTCTAGAAGCCGTGGAAGGCACACGGTCTTCTACCACGGGCGTGTCTCTCCTGTATTTTAGAAAAGTTTAAATTTTCCATGAGATTCTGTATGTGTTTCGGTTTAGTCCCGACTCAATTTGTAAGCATGCTTAAGGTCTCGTTGACCGTTTTAAGGGACATTATGTTTAAAAATGATGAATGAATGTATGAATTTTCTGTGAATGCTCCCGATGTGCCCGGTAACGCTCCTAACCCTAATCTAGCAATGGACTCGGGATAAGTGTGTTACACCGACGACCAGGTCAGGCAAGGGGCGTTACATTTAATGATATCAGAGCTACAGTTTAATTGATTTTAGGATTGAAACATAGCACATACGAGTCTAGAAATAGAAGCAAATGTTGGATCTAGTGCCCTAAGTGTAGTATTTTCGTCTAAGTACATTTGTAATTTTTTTGAATGGAATGGTTAGTAAAATTATTCATGAATTACATTATTACTTTTTATATTATCTTCACGTGGTTTTTACATGCAAAGCAAAGTAGAAGAAAATGTTTCTCATTGGTTTTCTAATGTTTAAACTAATACTAAGTGGTATTACATGGTCGGATCGTAATACACAAAGACAACTTGTATTAGTAGATAAACCTTAACATGTCTTTAGTCTAATTAGAAATGAGCAAACCGATTGAAAGAGTAATATGTTGTCTATCAAGTCCAATTAGAGAGATGTTTTGTCTTGGGCATCGGAGCAGATAACTCCAAGAAGATAGAGACATAGATGTGACTGACTCTAGCAATACATCGGATTGGACCTAAGAAGAACAGATCCTAAATCTGTTTATTGATTTATTCACTTGTGATGTTCATAGTGTAGCATACCTAAATCCTTAGTGGATGATGGACTATGTAAGCGTGTCTTGTACACTTTGATGAAAGTAAAAGCCTAAGTTTGAATAGATAAGGAACTGAAAGCAGGCGCGTTGGGTGTACAACTTCTGCAATATGTAGCGTCATTCACAACAATGGAATTCATAACTCAATACATAGGTAAATTATATCCTTCATTGGAATTACTTGGTTGATGAAAAGTAAATGTGGCCACGAGTCGTTCGTCTTTGTGATGAATGACTTGATTACTATTTGATAGTAATTGACTTTTCATGAAGGAAGATATAATGGTTACCATGAGATAAAATAGGCTCATATTAGGAGATCAATTATTATCCCAAAGAGATTAATGATATCCTATGAGGGTAGCAAACTTATGACAAGGTCATTGGATGAACACTGATCAAGTTGCTTTCGTAATGGTATGTTGTTGGGGAGAGCTCAGTCATGATACTATAGTGGAATGACTTTGTGACTAAATGATAATTAATAGGCAAAAAACTAGAACTTGATTATAAATCATTTGAGCTTCAATTGCATATGTCCAATCGATCCCTCCACTAGGTCTTTGAAACTAGAAATGAATTGCATGATGAATCAAATGAACAAAATGGATAGAAATGATAAAGTTAGAGAAATGGGTTATATTCGGAAATAAATGCGGTTTTCTCACTAAGTATGAAAATGATTTGAGAATGAATTTATGGTTTTTCAAATTACTATTTAATTAATTGAATAATTGAAGTTCAAAAATGGATTTAAATTAATTGGTTATTGTGAATCCAATTTAATGTAGAAAAAAGTTAAATATATTTTCTCATTGATTCTTTTATGGTAAAGTTGTCATAATTTTAACAGAATTAGAATTGGGTTGAGAAAATTATTTATTTGAGAAATTAATTTATTTAAATTAATTGAGCAAATAATATTTAATTTGGGAAATAGAAAAAACATGTATTGGGTTGGAATAAATTATAGAGTGTTGGGTTAAAGTCCAAGAAGTACATATGTAACATCCTAGATTAGGGGTTATGCGTTTGTGCATAATTCATGAGTTAGTAGGTTTTGGCAATGTTTGGAAGTGTATTAAGGGTTTTTAAAATTCTAGGATGGAAGAGAAAGCTTAGAAAAATTATTGGTTTCTAAGTAAAAAGGGGAGCTAGGTAAATGAGGCTTGAAAAGAAACTCCGTGTGAAGCATGACACAAGGAACCATGTGGTAAAATGGCATGTTTTATGAATTATGTATGAATGTGTTATGTGAATTCTAGAAATAAGGAAATGTATGGAAATGTAAGGAAATGTAAGGAAATGTATGGAAATGTATGGAAATGTAAGGAAATGTAAGGAAATGCAAGGAAATGTAAGGAAATGTAAAGAAATGTCTTGTCTTGGAAATGTAGGGAAATGTCCTGAAAATGTATGGAAATGTTAAGTTTAAAAGAGGAAAGTGAACATTTTTGGAAACCTGGAAATGTAAGGAAATGATTCAAAAATAGAAAGTGAACATTTTTGGAAACTTGGAAATGTAAGAAAATGGCAAGTTTACAGAGCCGATCGAAAATTTTAGGAAACTTAGAAATGACCTAGAAATGTCGAATTTTAAAGTTTAAAATAGGAAATTAGGGCAAGGAGGCCTTAAAAGAAAAAGTTGGTAAAATTTGGCACACAAACAGGCTTGGAAAAGTGGCCTAAAGATGTCACTTAGGGCCTATGGAAATGGCGCCATGTGCAAGAGGAATGGGCCTGGGTTCGAGTCACTTGGGTAGCAAATAAATAAGGTTTTATTTTAGCTTCCAGAAGGCTGAGGTGGACGGCACATGCTTCTAGAAAATGAGGTGTTTTATTTTCATAAATATGTGATTAATAAGGTGATAAATAGAAGCTTTTTATTTGGATTATTTCGAAGAGATAATAAAGGATTTTTATTTGGATTATTTCGAAGAGATAATAAAGGATTTTTATTTGGATTATTTCGAAGAGATAATAATGGATTTATTTTAGATTATTTTTAGGAGATAAATTTGGATATTAATTCTTTTATTTTGATAGATAAGGAAGAGAAAAGAGGATTATTATTAGTATTATTTTTATTAAGAGATAAGAGATAATTATTGGATTAAGTTTTATTAAAGTGATAAATCAAGGGATAAAGCTATCAAAATAGAAGAGTGGCGGCCAAGTAAAGGACTCTAGCTAGTAATTTTGGCTATAAAAGGAAGAGTAAGGCTATTCTTCATTCATTCTTTTCTTTTCAAGAAAACCTCTGCCGAAATTCTCTAAAGTTTCTCCTCTTCTCTCTGCCGAATTTTCTCTGCCATTATTCTCTTTTTCTCTTTTCTTTTCTTCTTCTATTACAAACACAATCAAAAGCCGAAGATACCAATAGCCCTAGTCGATTTCTCCCTAAGCCTCAAGAGCCGAAATTGTTATCCACATCAAAGCCATAGCCGAATACTGCTAAGGGTTCAAGCAAGAATTCCATCAAATTCTTCAGTAAGGGTAAGATTAGGTTAGATTCTCATTCTATTTCTTTTAAGGCTGTCGAAATTAAGATTCTAATACCCTTAATATCTGTTGCCGAAGAGATCTTTCGGGATTTACTAAGTGTCGACTACAAGGAAGGAGAAGTTCTTTTCCCGAAGGTACACCATAAGCCGCGTGTTCCCTAGTTATTCGCTGAATTTCGGGATTTAAGAATCTAAGGTAAGTCATATTTAACATTCGGCTAAGGGTTATTTGTTGCGAATAAATGTTAGAAATTGATCTAACATGTAGTTATAGGGATTTCGACAGAGGGATACAAGGATTTCGGGATTTGAGAATTTCAAGGTAAGTTTTAAGAATACTAATCCTACTAGGATTTGGATTTATGGCCGAATGGATTTTTATTAAATTAGTAAGTGATTAATCAAATGTAGGAATTTGAGATCTAAGGCAGTAGATCACTCTTCGGGATTTCAAGGAACCTATTAAGCGAATCAGGTGTATACTCACACTAATTTTCAATATATTATGGCAATGGTTATTTTAATATATGAATATGCATAAGAATGAGAATGTGGCTAAGTGCCACAAATGTGGCAAAAAAAGTACCCAGGTACGTTTCCTACTTCTGTTAGGATTATGAATGTGATATACTTGAACATGTGAACAGTAACATGAATGAAATTTAAGTATGCTGAATATGTTATAAAAATAATTTGGGCATTCGGGATATATGTGAAGGGAGAATTGAAGGTGATGACTACGGTCTCACCAACGAAATATGTTGACTACGGTCACATTGCGGAATTTTGGTAACTTCGGTTACAATATTTGACTATAGTGTCTAATGACACAACGTATAAATTTGACTATAGTGTCTAATGACACAACCTATATGGGCGATGAGCACGTCGACTGCAGCGACTGCCTTCGATGGTGTGTAGCGGATGGAGGGTTGACTTAGTAGTCCCCACGGTGTGATTGGCAGGTACGGGTGGTGTGTAGCGGATGGACCATTAGGCTTGGGTTGGGTTGCATCATTTATTTTGATATGAATATGAATTTGACATGAACATGTATGCCTGATTTGTTGGATGTTAGTATGATGTACACATTGAGTCTGTTGACTCACCCCGTTGTGGGAACTATTTTCAGGTGATGAACAGTGACGGACCGGGACGGTAGACCTTGAGGTGGCCATGCATCAATTTGAAGATTTTATTTATTTTGGACCTTATTTCGTTTTAGAACATTTAATTTTAATATTGGGTTTTATTTGATGTAATAAGGCCATAAGGCCCAAGTTGGATTTCTTTATTTCTGCTTTATTTTTTTAATTATTTTGTTACAAATGATTGTTGGATTAAATTTTAAGTGAAAATATTTTATAAACCTAAAGAAAATTATTTTTGTCACCTTAATAAAATTGGGTTTTTTTAAATTAATTAAATGGGTTTCCCAACCTAAGCCCAATCCAAAACAATATCTTCTAAAATTTACAAATTTTCTCTAAGTAGCAAAGAATTTGAAAACTGGTTTACTTAAGGAACATACCAGATCCGGTCAGGCTCGTGGGCCGGGTTTGGGGTGTTTCAACATATAATTGGATCCAGTACTGGAAAAAATTAATTGGTTATTGTGAATCCAATTTAATGTAAAAAAAAATATATATATTTTCTCATAGATTTTTTTATGGTAAAGTTGTCATAATTTTAACAGAATTAGAATTGGGTTGAGAAAATTATTTATTTGAGAAATTAATTTATTTAAATTAATTGAGCAAATAATATTTAATTTGGGAAATAGAAAAAAAAACATGTATTGGGTAGGACTAAATTACAGAGTGTTGAGTTAAAGTCCAAGAAGTACATATAGTTGGATCTAGTACAGGAAAAAATTAATTTGTTATTGTGAATCTAATTTAATGTAAAAAAAATTAAATACATTTTATCATAGATTCTTTTATGGTAAAGTTGTCATAATTTTAACAGAACTAGATTGAGAAAACTATTTATTTGATAAATTAATTTATTTAAATTAATTGAGCAAATAATATTTAATTTGGGAAATAGAAAAAACATGTATTGGGTTGAAATAAACTATAGAGTGTTGGGTTAAAGTCCAAGAAATACATATAACTGGACCCAGTACAGGAAAGACTCATTCCCCTGATGGAAATACAAGGGACAACAAACCCTAGTATTCTCATCTAGGGCTGCCGCCCCTTCTCCTTAAATAATAGAGAGTTGGATATTTTTTCTATCAAATTAATATTATTTGTATTCTACCACTTCAACCAGAATTCTACCAACTCTCCTTATAAATAGATGGCATTAGTAGGCTTCAAAACACACTAATAAAAAAAAGAAAAATACAAGTTTCTCTGAAGTTTTCAATATTGCTATCCCGACAGAAAGTAGTAGAAATTTATTCCTTAAATAAATTCTATTTTCTAAGAATTGCAATTCTACCGGTTTTTATTTAAGAAAGATTTACTTTCCCACTAAATGTAAAGAAAATAATTTTGGTTTTATGTTTGATTCATTTTGTTCGAACCCATACTCGAAGTAATTCATGGCACGAGAATAGCGAAGAAGGTCGTTTGGTTGAAAGTCGGGAACGAAAAGGACCCGCCTATCCAAAATCATAGGTACAAATTCAGTCTATAACACTCTATACCCAATCCGGTCACTAGGTCCAGGTACCAAATGTCATAATCAAACCGTATTACTTAACAACCTTTCTAATTTAATTCATTTACAACTTAAAACAAAGTCAAATTTCAATCTATATCTACCATGCAACTTTATTTTAATTTATTTACGAGTCATACATTCCCATAAATAATCATAATATGAAACCCCATGTTATACAAATTACTAACTGAGTAGATTAAAAAGAAACTAGATTATATTAATAATACAAAGTATAAGATCAGTGATTGGTTTAACATAAACATAAAAAAGGGAGTTAACCTTCATTTTTTCCACTTTCATTCATTGATTCACTCATTATTACGACGAGATAGGCATGTTTCTATCTCACACTAAGCCGGTAAATTAACATCCCCATCCACTAAATTTACTTAGGTACGTCATTTTGAACAAGTTCAATTATCACTTAGTTACATAATCACTCCCAAAGGCATATCCTCTAAGGGAACCCCTCTATATACATGATACAGTTTCGAAGAAGTCCATACGAATTCCATGAGGTTTGGCTTGGTTTCTTCCCACAAATTCCAAAATAGCTTTTGAACCTACATTTAAGGTAAAATGCTCATAAGTTCAATTAAACTTAGTTAGAATCTATACAACAGGGTTCGCAATTGAAGTTTCGAGAAATTAATAAATGATGCATAATCAACTCCCTGTGTATCATAGGAGACTCTGTAGTTTGATTGGCGCAGACAACGCCCATACGTTCTGTTTGAATGGATTGTTGGCAAACACGTGGACAGATTTAGATGTAATCACCCTCTTCTACTAACACCCTATTTGAGACTTGATGTTGTCTAACTTCTTTTTCATACTTTTATTCTACCTTGCTGGTTTGAGCCATCATAAGATGACCTCGCGAGCAGATATACGGATTTTCGACTACGTTTAGTGGACTTACAGATACCTTGTAACAACCTGATTTTCAATTGTGATGGAACAGTAGTTTCGGGACCACAAATTTTCGTTGTTCCGACTATTAAATATTCTTTTTAGAATATTTATAGAGTCATTAGAGTCTTATTAAAATTTGGTTCGAAAATATTAACGTTTAGATAGCTAATTAAATAAAAAGGACTAAATAGTAAAAGGTGTAAAAGTTAGTAATTAGTTCAATTAAATGATTAAATAGTTTATTAACTACATGAGGAGGGACCAATATAACAATTAGTCCCTAATAGTTAGTGTTGGAAAGGAATGATATTAAAATGATAAAAATATTAAGTTTTTAATGGCAAATGGTAATTATAATTAAATTAAATAACAAATAGTAAAACTATACCTTTCTTCTTCATTTTCACTTTTTCCATAACCAAAATTGTCTTGAAATGGTGGCTTGAGAATCGGCTAAGCATAGAAACCTTGCATGTAAGTGAAATTCTTGCTCGTTTCTTGTAATTTTTATGTTTTTGAGATCGTTACAACTAGGTCCAGCTAGTCCGTACCTTCGTTTTTGATTCTGTTAAAAATTTTAGAAGTTTCCATTGATGAATCTTTAATGTTTTTTTTATGAATACCAAGTATTTGGAGCTTTTATTGTGTTGTTTGATGAATTTGTAAAGTGATTTTTGTTAGATTTTGATTTTAGGATTAAATTGTGAAAATGTCAAAATTTTAGGGTTTGATAGTGAATTTAATGTTCATTAGGGACTGTTTAAGGGCCTAGTATATTTGGATGGATGACTTGAGAAAAATGGTTAATTTGATAAATTTCGAGTAAAGGGACTAAATTGCAAAAATTGTAAAATTTTAGGATAATTGTGTAAATTCAAAAAAATAAAAGGGTATTAATTATAAAATGAATTGGAATGTGAAATGTAAGTTGATAATTGAGAAATTTTATATTTTAGATCAAGATCCCGTAGATACTCGTGGAAAAGGAAAAATTACAAAATAGTCCCTAAACTTCTACAACTACTACAATTCAGTCCAGGTAAGTTCATATGATTTAAAATTTAACATCTATATGAATTGTTGAATAGTATAACATGATACAATATATATTCAATTGTTGATAATGAATGATTATTTGAGATATGTTATTGAATTTGATGTTCGGATTGGATTGTACGTGGGATATAGTACAGTCGTGATATGGTGTGTTGTGGGGGATTGAAGTGGAGATGGTTTTGTAGTGATGTATATATATTTCCCAAGTAAATCAAGGTTCAGCATTTGTTGCAAATTCTCGTGTTATATTCTCTATTTGGTGTGTTTCATTTGGGCTAGCTCTTATGAGCATTTGTGTGTTTTGGAGGGACTAGCTCTTATGAGCATTGGTGTATTCTAGAGCGGTTGGCTCGTGTGAACATCTAGTGTGTTTTGGATGGACTGATGATGTACTCCAATTTGTAAGTCATTTTTTCGAATTGAAAATCTCGGTAAGGTAATTTTTTTAATGAAATTGATGGATTTGCAATATATTTGAGTGTGATAGGGAACCTTCATGGTTGAATTGTTATTGTTTGAATTGTTGTATTTACTTCAGTAAGATTTATCATTTTAATACGTCAAACTTACTAAGCTTCTTTGAGCTTACTTGTGTTATTTAATGTTCTTGTACATTTTCTGAAGGTTGGACGATCGGATTAGCACTCAAGTCACACTATCCAACATAATTCGGTAGTTTTTGGAACATTTATTTCAAATTATATGGCATGTAATATGCTTGAATGTTGATATTAATGTTTTGGATATGTAAATAGTTAAGTATGATCTTGAATGTATTAGTTGTCTTGGTTGATACCTTTTTTGTACTTTTGGTGTCATATTAGTATGTGTTAATGTGGCTATGTTATAATGCTTTTTGGATTGTAACATCCCTAACCTGTATCCATCGTCGAATTAAGGTTAAAGGCATTACCGGACAAATCGAAAACTTTTACAGACATTTAGTAATACAGGTCATTAATCGCAATCAAAGTGTCCCTTTTATAGGTCATCGAGACCTTAAGCATGCTTTAGAATAGGGTCGGGACTAAACCGAATACATATGGAAGTTCTTGGAAATTTAAAACTTTACCAAAGCTGTAGAGGTCACACGCCTGTGTAGGCAGGCTGTGTGCCTCCCACGGCTACTAGAGACACCCATGTGTCTTGGCTGTGCCAAAACAGAGCATGCATACTGACTTATCCACATGGCCACTAGGCACGCCCGTGTGCCATGGCCGTGTAACATTAGGCTAGCTACTGACTTTACAACACGGCTACCAGGCACGCCCGTGTGCCACAGCTGTGTAGGCAAAACAGGCCATTTGCAAGGCCATAATGCCACCCACATTAAGGTCATACCTACAAACAATATACCAATTCATATCATACACAATTGACAATCAAAGATATGCCAACTAATCAACAAGTCTCCACATTCTATTTCATTTCCATCCATGCCAATTTGCACAACTAAAACACATGCATATATTCAAGCAAGATTCATCCATATTTACCTTTCATTTAACCATTCCTTTGCTCAAACATACATACTCATAATGCTCTCATATGCTTACCAAAGTCTTGGCCATTTCAATAACTATCAAGCCATACCAAAACAAGCATCATATATCATAATTACTCATGCATATCATCAACATTTATCTAGCCACATCTCATGGCTATTTATACACATTTCAAACTAAACCCAATATGACTAGCCTACACATGCCATATTTAGATATGTACACATTTCAAAAGTACCAAAGTTGAGTTTGATAGTGTGGTGATGATCCTTGATAATTCCCGAGCCTTTCGTAGCTTTGACGACCTATAAAACAGAGTAAACACACACATAGAGTAAGCTTTTCAAAAGCTTAGTAAGCCATATACAAATAAACTTAGCATAAATCATTCATGAACATGGCTATGTCAATTCATTAACATTTCTTCATTTCAAGCACATATATAACTCTTTATCTCACTTGATTTGCCATTGTTTACCAATTCATCACATCTAAATTATCTCATTTGCTCATACTTCAAATATACACATATATCTCAAAGGTTCATTTGCATTAATGCACATACATGCTCACCTCTTTATGCTTATACAAAGCATATATACATCAACATACCTGAAACAGATGTATAATTCACATATTCGCTCATTTCTCGGACTTGCTCGTTGAACCGTTTGGAATCTAATAGGATACTCAGAAATGCTCGAAATAGTTGTACAATGCCAACATCCCAGACGTGGTCTTACATATAACCAAATATCGATGCCACTGTCTCAGACAGGGTCTTACACGAATCAATACGATGCCAATGTTCCAGACATGGTTTTACATGTAAATCTCATCTTGATGCCAACGTCCCAGACGTGGTCTTACACGAAATCTCGAATCAATGCCAACGTCCTAGGCGTGGTCTTACATGATATCACATAACGGACACCTATGTCATGACATAGTTAATCCTATCTATTCCTAGGTTCGTACGGGACTTCTCGGATGTTAGCAATGTGTCGGTCACATCTTTGATTTCATATATATAACATCTCATATGAGTTCATCATTATCAATAGTCATATGAACATTCATAATTCAATACTAATATATTTATTTGTATATCGACTTACCTCAAGTTCGGTTTATCGAAAACGGATACGGCTATTCAACTACTTTCGCTTTCCCGCAATCTAATTCTGATTTCTTCGGTTCTTGATCTATACATATTCAAATTTAACCCTTTTATTCACCAACTCATCCAATTCAATCTAAATACATATATTTAAGGTAATTTACAAATTAGCCCTCACATTTGCACATTTGGACATTTTAGTCTCTATTTCACAAAATCATCAAATACACATAATTACCATATACCCATGCTTAGCCGAATATTCATGTATCTCATACAAGTCCATACATTTCATTTATTTCAAAATTTAGTCCCTCAAAATGCCATTTTCACTATTTATCCCTAATTAGCTAAATTCATAAAAAATTCAAGAATAAAATATGTTCATTAAACACATATCTTTCACTTAACACCTAAACTCATCACAAAGCTCACCATTTCATCAATGGCACATCTCATATTCATCACCAATTCTTCAAATTACAACATGGGCTTGATAGTAGAGTAAGCAACAATCTCAAAAACATAAAAATCAACAAAAACCAAAGTCCAAACATACCTTAATTTTGCAATACAATGGTCGAACCCTAGCTTGTGTTCTTTCTTTTCTTTCTTTTGTGAATTTCAGCTAACTATGAATGATATCTATCATCTTTCAATTGTTTCTTTTATTTATTATCATATTATTAACCCATTTACAAAATTATCCTTATTACAAAACATATATATAACATAAACATTAAGGGCATTAATGTCCTTTATCCATCCACTAACTAAATATTTGCATAATTGTTTCATAAGGCCATAAATATTCAAAAGCCACAACACATAGGTGCTTTAACAAATAGCATGAAAATATTGCATTTAATGCAATTTAATCCTTTTCCCAAATTAAGCACACAGACAGACAAATTTTTATACGAGACTTTCACACATACTTAATCACGTATCAATGGCACATAAAATAATATTAAAATATTTCATTGACTCAGATTTGTGGTCCCGAAACCACTGTTCTGACTAGGGTCAAACCGAACTGTTACATGGATAGTCATAATGGTATGTGATGAATTGGTTTCAATATGACCAAGATATGGTATGTTTTTTAGATGGTATTAAACTAGATGTGTATGATTGAAATATGGTAAAGTGTACATGTTTAGGTATGTTTGAATGTTTACAATTGAGGTGCCTTGTATGGCATATTGGTTGAATGATCTTAAACTATTGAATTGGTCATTCAATGTAGGTTTTGGTTATGTTTTGATGCCTTGATGATATGTATAAAAGGTCTTTAGGTGGTTGCATGATTTGGTGTTGAGAATGGCTTGATTTTGGG
The DNA here is from genome assembly GCA_005393395.2 of Gossypium australe. Lineage (NCBI taxonomy): Eukaryota > Viridiplantae > Streptophyta > Magnoliopsida > Malvales > Malvaceae > Gossypium > Gossypium australe. The sequence goes on along the minus strand of CM016623.1, from coordinate 52,765,465 downwards.
CAAATTCATGTCTACACGGCCTGAGACATGGGCGTGTGACTCAGCCATGTGTGTCACACGGCCTGGCAACACGGTCGTGTGTCCCTTGTAGGTTCCATTGCATGCAAGTCAGGCTGTTACATGGCCTAGCAGACAGCCCGGCACACGGGTATGTGAGGCTATTTCGAGAGTTACACAGCTTGGTACATGGCCTGTGGCTTGGTCGTGTGACCCAACTCAGAGAGTTACACGGGTAAGGAAACAGGCTGGGACACAGCTGTGTGTGCCTATTTCAATTGTTACACGGTCTAAGACATAGGCGTAAGTCTCAGCCATGTGAGTCACACGGCCTGGCCATATAGCCGTGTGACCCCTACAATCCAAATTTTCTAACTTTTTCTTAAACTTTCCAAATGTTTCCAATTTAGTCCCTGATTTTTTCTAAAGTATTTTTGGGGCCTCGAGGGCTCAATTAAGGGACATTATGTATGTGATTGAATGTAATTAGATTATGTTTGTATGAAATGAATGATTTAAAGTTTCGTTTGAACGATAATGCTCCGTAACCTTATTTCGATGTCGGATACGGATTAGGGGTTACATTTAGTGGTATCAAGGTTACGATTTAGTCAGTTCTCAAAATGAACGTAATGTGTCAAGTGTCTAGAAGTACATGCCACATAAATTTGTGATGGTGTGATGTGTTTGATCCAATCTAACCTTTGTTTTTCTTATATATTGTAAAGATGTCAGACAGAACTGATCATGCTGACAATGATGAGGTTAATAGTAATGTACCGAACTCTGATAATGGGACGAGTAGTAATGTTTCGATTCCTCCAGAACATGAACATGAAATTAAAAACAGGTTCTTTGGGTTTATGAACCAGTGGTTCAACGAGTTTATGCAAACGAATACTTAGGCTCAACGACCTCCACCTCCAATTATACCTCCTGTTATACCTCTGGTTGCACCTCCACGTCCTCTTGTGGCTGAGCCTAGTCAACATATTTCGATAGAGAAGTTTAGAAGTGGTGCGGAAAAATTTCAGGGTATATCAGAAGATGATCCAATTAAATTTGAGTATTGGCTTTAGAACATCTTGCAAGTTCTCGAAGAAATGGCTTGCCCTCCTGATGATTTTCTTAGATGTGTCATTTCATTACTAAAAGAAGAAGGGTATAGTTGGTGGACTTCATTGGTAGCTATGATACCGAGGGAGAAAATTTCCTAGGATTTCTTTCAGACCGGGTTTAAAAAGAAGTATGTTGGGAAATGGTATCTAGACAAGAAAAAGAGAGAATTTCTTGTGTTACATTAGGGAAATAGATCAGTGGCTGAGTACGAGAGAGAATTTGTATATCTCAGTAAAAGTGCCCGAGAGATTATGCCTACTGAAGAAGAGATGTGTATCCAATTTGAAGATGGCCTGAATGATGAAATCTGGTGATAATCAGAGGTAATGAAGTTCAAGAATTTATTGTTTTATCTTATCGTGCACAGAAAATGGAAGAGGTGTACAACCAGAAGATACAACAGGATAGACGAATTCGAGAGTTTCATAAGAGAAGTTCTTCTAAGTCATTTTCTATATCACCAACAAAGAAGACTAAAGAAGATTTTAGTCGAGCTACTTCAGTGTTCGAGCATCCGGAAAAAAATAAATCGATTCAACCTGATTTCAAAGCTCCTACTAAACCAGTAGATAATGTAGGAAGTGTACGGAACGCTCCAAAGCCCATTTGTAGACATTGTGGAAAATATCATCCTGGCGAGTGTAGAACTAAGTCGGGAGCCTGTTATAGATGTGGGTTGACTGATCACTTTCTACAGAATTGTCCTAAACAGTTAAAAGAAAATGAAGAACTGAATGAAAATAAAATGTTTACATCTTAGAAAGGTAGACGTGTACATCCCAAACCCGGCCCATGTGGTATGACCGGATCTGGCATGTCACATGAAGAAAACGTATAAAGAACTTGTGATTCTTACTAAAGTTGACGTTATTTGGTTATAGTTAAGAAATCAAGTTTGGATATAATTATTCGATAAAATACTACTAATTTCGAGAGGTTGATTGATAAAATGAAAATCGAACTAGTGAACTTTAAAATCGTGACTTTTGAAAATGACGTTGATAATTTCGAAAGAAAATCCGAGTTAAATTATTTGTACATATTTGTTATGAAATCCATTTGTTAATCAATTTTGGAAACCGTTATTTATGATCTCAGAAAATCCCCGTTTAAAACAATTCAAGAAAAATAATAAGTATGTCAAAACATAAAGCAAATTAAAACTTATCCCAGAAGCCTTATTACAACTTTAAACCCAAAATAGTAAAAGTAATGAAATAAAGTGGAAAAAAAAAAGAATTTTACTAAAGTTCGAAAACACCATTTCTAAAGTATGGCCTCCACCGAGTCATCCATGGCCCAAGTCCTCATCACTGAGCATCACCTGCAAGGATTAAGAAAAAGGGGTGAGTTACAAGAACTCAGTGCATAATCCCCTTACCGTCATCCACTGGGCCTGAACCCGTATAGCAACATCTTGGGCCTAAGCCCATTTACATAACGGTATTTAAATGAAATGTATGCAGCCCAACCCATCCATCCATCACACCCCTGACCAGCCAATCACACCTGTGGGGATCAAGTCAACCCACCCCGCCGCTCACACCAAATTTGCAGTCAAGCTGATATATTATATTATTTTTGTGGTCAAGCGACTGAAATCATAATTAAGCACGATAATAAAGTCTACACTACTCTCCATACAATTTTTCCCATCCCATGCAAAATGTAAAAATACAACATACATAATAAAATAAATTATCCACATATATATGACAACCATTAATCTAGTGAATTATTTCGGTGAATCGACCCATTAAAGCAATTTAATAATTCGGCCCACAAAGGCATTCTAGCAAATCGGCCCATTAGGGTATTTTGGTAAAATGACCCATAGGGCACCTATGATACCATAACATCGATTAACTAACAAAAGAGATTTTTCTTAATCCAAATCTAAATCAATGATCTAAAAATGCTTATCCTTAGTATCGCGAACAACTACGATTTGCCTACTCTCACCAGAAATGGTCCACAACCCGGTGGGAAATCCCGAACTACCGATACTGCCCTTCGTTTGAACTTGGGTAAAGGAATTATGAGACCGCTATCCTTCGGTTCCCTTAGCATTGTCCCCTTCAACCGATTATCCTTTGCATCAATTAGTAAAAACCCAAAAAATAATGTACCACAGTGAGATCGGCACACAAGGGGTTTCGGCTCTTACCACAGATTCTCAAAGTCCCTGACGATTAGAATACAAATAAAGGGATTTGTATTCTCCTTATGAAACTCGGTTTGATCAAAAGAGAGTCGAGTACGGGTAGATTCGACTATAGCACAAAGGTAGATGAAGAAAAAGATTAATTGAATAGAAAGGAAAGGAAAACGACAATGCCATTTTCCTTATGGAAATCACAAGGTCAATCAAAATAATTACAACAAAGAATCGCCTTACCTTGACTACTCACAAATCGACAGAGAAGAGTAAATCGGCCAACTCCGATTAAATATCTACAAGATGCCGTCATAAAAAAAAATATAAGAGAGTAAGGGAAGTGAAGTTTCGGTCTAGAGATGAAACAAAATAGTCGAATATTAAGGGTTCAACATTCGACCATGTAGAAGAGACGATGAAAGGAAAAGAATTAAGCCACTTACCTGATTCAACCAAGGAAGAAATGCCCAACACGCAAGAAAGAAGAAGAAATAAAGTGTTTATAGGTTCAGCTATTTAGAGAGAAAAGAAGAAAGAGATTCGGCCCTCAAGTATTATTGATTAAAGAAAAAGAGGAAGATTGAGAGACAGTTAGAAAGAAAAGAAAGGATGGTCAAGAGAAGTGTTAGAGAATTCGGCTAACACTATAGAGGAGATGAATCAAAAGAGGAACTTGTGTGATTCGGCAATCGAAGGGAAAAGAGTAGAAGAGAGAACACCAAAATGTTAAAAAGAAAACAAGCCTTTCATGCACAAACTTGCAAATAGGCTATAGGAAATTTGGCTCCCACATCTCCCCCTACCAAACCGTATGCTCCCTTACACCAAAAGAATTTTGTTGACCAAAATTCTTTCCCCAAGCTCCTTCCAAAAATTCGGCCAACATGTTCCCCCCTTATCTCTTTCCTTATTTTTCCCTTGATCTCCTCCTTACTCTTCTCCTTAGTGTTCTTTCCATCATTAAAAAGTCTTCCTTTCCTTCCTAGAGCCTTGGCCGACACTTACCATACATCACTTGATTAGCACAAAATAATTAAATCCAATATTTGCAATAGGTGGGATTCGAACTCCACCCCTTAAGCCTCTTCATGAGACGCCTCACCACCTTACTACTAGTTCCTCTTGTGCTAGCTAAATACATACTTATTTCCTTAAATCTTGACGCCACTTACCTTCTCTCCTTAAAGTGCTTAAACACAAAAATTTTGCTAAGGTCCAACTCAACTCCAAGCCTTCTTAAAACCCTTAAACATACACAATTAACACTTTTAACTAGCCTATCGCATGGTATAATGCAAAACATAAAATCTCGAATTTTAGGATGTTACAATTCTACCCCCTTAAAGAAATTTCGGCCTCGAAATTTACCTGATTAAAAGAGATGAGGGTACTGTTGCCGGATCGTTTCCTCTGACTCCCATGTAGCTTCCTCTATCCCGTGATTACGCCATAATACTTTGACTAACGGAACCGACTTCCTTCTCAGCACCTTAATATCCCGATCTAAAATCTGCACTGGCTCTTCTTCAAAAGACAAGTCAGGTCTTATCTCAACTTCCTCCACTGGCACAACATGAGACGGATCCGAACGATAACGCCTTAACATCAAGACATGGAATACGCTATGCATCTGACTTAATTTTGGAGGTAACTCAAGCTAATAAGCCACTGGCCCAACACGCTTCAAGACACGGTAAGGTCCGATAAATCTAGGCCTCAACTTGCCATTCCGTCCAAATCTTAAGATCTTTTTCCAAGGTGAGACCTTCAAAAAGACCTGATCATCCACAGAGAACTCTATCTCCTTCCGCTTCAGATTCGCGTACGATTTCTGTCTGTCCGAAGCTTCTTTTAACCGAGCCCGAATTACCTTAACTTTTTCCTCCGTCTCCGAGATCAACTCAGGACCCAGTAACTGTCGCTCCCCCAGCTTAGTCCAGCAAGTAGGAGTACGACACTTACGACCATACAACGCCTCATAGGGTGCCATCTGGATGCTGGATTGATAGCTGTTGTTGTATGCAAACTCTGCCAATGGTAGAAAATCTTCCCAACTACCTCTGAAGTCGATCACACAGCCCCTTAACATATCTTCTAAAATCTGGATTATTCTCTCCGACTGACCATCAGTCTGCGGATGAAACGCCGTGCTGAAATTTAGTCTTGTACCCAAAGCTTCATGTAAAGCCTTCCAGAACTGTGATGTAAACCTAGGATCCCTGTCCGATATAATCGACACTGGTACCCATGCAACCTCACGACTTCTGCTATATACAACTTGGCCAACTTTTGCAACGTATAATCCGTACGAACAGGTAGGAAATGAGCAGACTTCGTTAACCGATCCACTATCACCCGCACTGAATCTTTCTTAGTAGGTGTTAAGGGTAACCCACTAACAAAATCCATCGTTATCCTTTCCCATTTCCATAGTGGGATTTTCACCAGTTGTAGCAACCCTGAAGGCAGTTGATGTTCCGCCTTCACCTGCTGACATGTCAAGCACTTGTTCACGAAATTAGTAACCTCCCATTTCAACCCTGGCCACCAATACTGCTCACGGAGGTTTCGGTACATTTTGTTTCCCCCGGGGTGCATAGCATATGGGCTACTATGCGCCTCACGCAGAATTATTTGTCTCAATTCTGAATCCCTGGCATACAAACTCTTCCGTGGAAACACAATACTCCATCATTATTTAATCCAAAATCCCCTATCTCACCACCTTCCACTTGCTGAAGCCGAGAACCCAACCTTTCATCTAACAACTCCTGTTCCTTAATCTGACTTACCCACGCAGGCTTCACTTGAAGTTCAGCTAACAAGCTACCATCTTCATAAAGGCTGAGATGAGCGAACATCGCTCTCAAATCCGATATCACCTTACGACTCAACGCATTTGCCATACGTTAGCTTTACCTGGGTGATACTCGATTGAGAGGTCATAATCTTTCAACAATTCTATCCACCTCCACTGTCTTAAGTTCAACTCCTTCTGGGTAAGGAGGTACTTCAGACTCTTATGATCCGTGTAGATAATCGACTTCTCCCCGTACAGATAGTGTCTCCATATCTTTAGAGCAAATACCACTGCAGCTAACTCTAAATCATGTGTGGGATAGCTCACCTCATGCGACCTCAATTGACGAGATGCATAAGCCACCACTTTACCCCTTGCATCAACACACATCCTAAGCCCGTGTGTGACGCATCACAATAAACAACAAACTCTTTACCAGCCTCAGGCTAATCAATACCGGCGCTTCCGTCAGAATCTTCTTTAATTTCTCAAAACTCTCTTGCTGCTTATTTGACCACACAAACGGTACTACTTTACGCAATAGCTTAGTTAGGGGTGCAGCAATCAACGAAAACCCTCAATGAATTGCCTGTAATACCCAGCCAAACCTAGAAAACTTCAGATTTCTGCCACTGACTTCGGTGGCTTCCAGTCCAATACAGCCTCGACCTTCAGGGGATCAACTCTAATTCCCTCGGCAGACACAACATGCCCCCAAAAGGTCATCTCTTTCAGCCAAAATTCACACTTACTGAATTTGGCATACAGTTGCTTCTCCCTTAGTATCTGCAATCCTACCCGTAGATGCGAATCATGCTCTTCTTCAATCTTTGAGTACACCAAGATGTCATCTATGAATACCACTACAAACCAGTCTAGATAGGGTTGGAAGACTCGGTTCATCATGTCCATAAATGCAGTTGGTGCACTTGTCAACCCAAACGGCATCAGAAGAACTCGTAATGCCCATGTCGAGTTCGAAACGCAGTCTTATGAATATCCGCCTCCTTGACCTTAAGCTGGTGATATCCCGATCTCAAGTCTATCTTCGAGAAAACCGAAGCTCCTCGCAGCTGATCGAACAGATCATCGATCCTCGGTAATGGGTACTTGTTCTTGATCGTCAATTTATTCAATTGTCTATAATCGATGTACATACGCATCGACCTATCCTTTTTCTTAACGAACAAAACCGGCGCTCCCCACGGTGGCACACTTGGTCGAATAAATCCACAATCCATCAACTCCTGGATCTGAGCTTTAAGTTCCACGAGCTCCTTCGGTGCCATTCTATAAGGGGCAATGGACACCGGAGCCGTTCCTGGCAATAGCTCAATACCAAATTCCACCTCCCGATCCGGAGGCAATCCTGGAAGCTCCTCGGAAAAGACGTCTGAAAACTCTTCCACCGTTCTAACACTTTCTACCGACAACTCTTTGGCATCCAAAGTACTGATAAAGGCTAAGAACACTCCACACCCCTTTCGCACCAACTTTTCTGCCTTCAAAGCAGATACTACATTAGACAGATAGTTTCTTCTTTCGCCTATCATCATCACTTCCTTATCCTCTAAAGTTCTTAGTACCATCTGCTTTGCAGTACAGTCCAAGTTCGCATAGTGATTAACCAGCCAGTCCATCCCCAAAATAAGATCGAACTCTCCAAACGATCGTTCCATAAAATCTGCCAGAAATACTACCCCCTGAACTTCTAATGGCACATCCCTAAATAACTTATTTACTACCACCGACTGTCCTAAAGGGCTAATCACAGTTGTTTCTCTAGCAGTAATCTCAGATCTAATATTCAAAGTTCCACACACAGCACATGCAACATACGAATGGGTGGATCGAATGTCTATCAAAGCGATAAAAGGTACATCAGATATGAAGAACGTACCAGTTATGACGTCCGGTGCATCGCCATCCTCTCGACATCTGACCGCATAGACCAATCCTAGCTGTCTCGCCTCCGTGTTACCCCTATTACCGGTACCTCTACCGGGTGCACCCTGACCTCGTCCCACACCATTACCACCTCGACCTGGCCCACGGCCTCTCGGCGGCTGCTGAGCGCCTCCTACTGGCTGTGCAAATCTGTTACGAACTACCTGAGTCTGAGCAGGCTCTCGAGGGCAATCCCTAAACCGATGGTCTTTGGATCCACATCTAAAACAACCACCAGTTCTCTTCCAACATTCACCCGAGCGATGTTTTCCACAATCCACACAAGGCTGTAACTGATTGGTAGCAGCTGAAGCACCCACTCGAATTGGCCCCTCATTCTTGGGCCTTTTCTGAAATCCTCTAGCAGGACCTGAATACCCAGAGTCTCTCTTGTTCCTACCCCTATCCTTGTCTCGATTTTTCCTTTCCGAGTGTTTTACTTCCTCAGCAATCTTAGCTTTTTTCACTAGTGTAGCAAAATTCCTCTCCTTCTGTGGGGCTATCAGTACCAGTAATCATCACTCAATCCATCCTCAAAACGCACACAGCGTTCATAATCAGTCGGCACTATCCCCCGGGCGTACCGGCTTAGACGCAGAAACTCTGCCTCGTAAACTGCCACAGATCTACTTCCTTGAACCAGATTCAAGAATTCCTTTCTTCGAGCATCCACATAGCTAGCCCCGACATATTTTCCTTGGAATGCTGTCTTAAAGAATTCCCAGGTAATACGATCAGTCTGAGTGCCTTCCCGAATAGTGAGCCACCACTGATACTCCTCGTCTCTTAGCAATGACACAACCCCTTTCAGTTTCTGCTCAGTAGTGCAATCCAAGTCATCCATAATCCGCTCCACCGCCTCAAGCCAGTACTCCGCTACACTTGGGGCTACACCCGAAATACCTATAAAAACTTCAGCCCCATTCGATCTGAGTCGCTCCGATATCGACCCACGAGCTGCCGACCCAGTTCTTGCCCCAGCAACCTTTTCTAGAACTCGCAACATCGCTTGGGACAGAGCGTCGTCATCTCTCATTCAATCATGTGACCCAGCTTCAGTCACCGGTGACGCAGGTGTGTCCATTTCCGGCATATGTCCCGATGCCTCAGATACAACTCTAGCACCTCGGCCTCTACCACATCCACGTCTACCGTGTCCACGTCCTCTAACGCTCATGTTTGATAAGTCAATTTAATCTGATTACGAGTCTTATAAATCAGTATGCTTATTTAGTGTTTATTAAACAATATTTTATAGAGTATAGGAAGTAAAGTTGTTTTCGCAAAATGTATCCTAAAGTCTCAATCTCTATAGTTTCAGCTCCTAAAGCTAAAAGTTCTAGGGCATTTCTATTTTGTGGAATTTTCTTACCACAGTCATACTACAATAATCATAAAATAAAAATAAAAACTTACTGACTTGGTGCCAGATACCCTGGTGCCATACTTCCTCTAAAACATACATTTATAAATTAAAATTCAAACAGCTTTGGAAAGCATTTTTGAACCCAACCCACAGTCGAGTTTTGCAACCAGGCTCTGATACCATAAAATGTAACACTCCAAACCCGACCCATGCGGTATGACCGGATCTGGCATGTCACATAAAGAAAACGTATAAAGAACTTGTGATTCTTACTAAAGTTGACTTTTTTGGTTATAATTAAGAAATCAAGTTTGGATATAATTATTCGATAAAATACTACTAATTTCGAGAGGTCGATTGATGAATTGAAAATCAAACTAGTGAACTTTAAAACCGTGACTTTTGAAAATGACGTTGATAATTTCGAAAGAAAATCTGAGTTAAATTATTTGTACATATTTGTTATGAAATCCATTTGTTAATCAATTTTGGAAACCGTTATTTATGATCTCAGAAAATCCCCATTTAAAACCATTCAAGAAAAATAATAAGTACGTCAAAACATAAAGCAAATTAAAACTTATCCCAGAGGCCTTATTACAACTTTAAACCCAAAATAGTAAAAGTAATGAAATAAAGCGGAAAAAAAGAATTTTACTAAAGTTCGAAAACACCATTTCTAAAGTATGGCCTCCACCGAGTCATCCATGGCCCAAGTCCTCATCACTGAGCATCACCTGCAAGGATTAAGAAAAAGGGGTGAGTTACAAGAACTCAGTCCATAATCCCCTTACCGTCATCCACTGGGCCTGAACCCGTATAGCAACATCTTGAGCCTAAGCCCATTTACATAACAGTATTTAAATGAAATGTATGCAGCCCAACCCATCCATCCATCACTCCCCGACCAGCCAATCACACCTGTGGGGATCAAGTCAACCCACCCCGCCGCTCACACCAAATTTGCAGTCAAGCTACTATAGTTATATTATTTTTGTGGTCAAGCCATTGAAATCATAATTAAGCACGATAATAAAGAAATTGTGGCTATGCCACCAGGCTATACTACTCTCCATACAATTTTTCCCATCCCATGCAAAATGTAAAAATGCAACATACATAATAAAATAAATTATCCACATATATATGACAACCATTAATATAGTGAATTATTTCGGTGAATCGGCCCATTAAAGCAATTTAATAATTCGGCCCACAAAGGCATTCTAGCAAATCGGCCCATTAGGGCATTTTGGTAAAACGACCCATAAGGCATTTTCGCAAATCAGGCCATAGGGGCATTTTGGTAATTTAGCAATTTAATACTGATTTTGACAAATCTTTAGAAATAGTGTTGATTAAGCAAGTTACTCGATTCATGCCATATTACGGTTAGTAGATTTGTAAGCAACAACGATCTATTTTCCAACTTGACAGTGAATCACGAATCTACGGGATTTCAGTGTGAGATTACACACCTGATTACAGTAAGAACTAGACCTTCTTGATCGTCGGCACCTATGACACCATAACACTCGATTAACTAACAAAAGAGATTTTTCTTAATCCAAATCTAAATCAATGATCTAAAATGCTTAACCTTAGTATCGCGAACAACTACGATTTGCCTACTCTCACCAGAAGATGATCCACAACCAGGTGGGAAATCCTGAACTGCCGATACCGCCCTTCGTTTGAACTTGGGTAAAGGAATTATGAGACCGCTTCCTTCGGTTCCCTTAGCGTTGTCTCCTTCAACCGACTATCCTTTGCATCAATGAGTAAAAACCTAATAAATAATGTACCACAGTGAGACCGGCACACAAGGGGTTTCGGCTCTTACCACAGATTCTTAAAGTCCCTGACGATTAGAATACAAAGAAAGGGATTTGTATTCTCCTTATGAAACTCGATTTGATCAAAAGAGAGTCGAGTACGGGTAAATTTGGCTATAGCACAAAGGTAGATGAAGAAAAAGATTAATTGAATAGAAAAGAAAGGAAAACGACAATGCCATTTTCCTTATGGAAATCACAAGATCAATTAAAATAATTACAACAAAGAATCACCTTACCTTGACTACTCACAAATCGACAGAGAAGAGTAAATCAGCCAACTCCGATTAAATATCTACTAGATGCCGTCACAAAAAAAAAATATAAGAGAGTAAGGGAAGTGAAGTTTCAGTCTAGAGATGAAACAAAACAGTCGAATATTAAGGGTCCAACATTCGGACATGTAGAAGAGACGATGAAAGGAAAAGAATTAAGCCACGTACTTGATTCAACCAAGGAAGAAATGCCCAACACGCAAGAAAGAAGAAGAAATAAAGTGTTTATAGGTTCGGCTATTTAGAGAGAAAAGAACAAAGAGATTCGGCCTTCAAGTATTATTGATTAAAGAAAAAGAGGAAGATTGAAGAGACGGTGAGAAAGAAAAGAAAGGATGGTCAAGAGAAGTGTTAGAGAATTTGGCTAACACTATAGAGGAGATGAATCAAAAGAGGAACTTGTGTGATTCGGCAATCGAAGGGAAAAGAGTAGAAGAGAGAGCACCAAAATGTTAAAAAGAAAACAAGCCTTTCATGCACAAACTTGCAAATAGGCTGTAGGAAATTTGGCTCCCACATCTCCCCCTACCAAACCGTATGCTCCCTTACACCAAAAGAATTTTGTTGACCAAAACTCTTTCCCCAAGCTCCTTCCAAAAATTCGGCCAACATGTTCCCCTCTTATTTCTTTCCTTATTTTTCCCTTGATCTCCTCCTTACTCTTCTCCTTAGTGTTCTTTCCATCATTAAAAGGTCTTCCTTTCCTTCCTAGAGCCTTGGCCGACAGTTACCATACATCACTTCATTAGCACAAAAAAATTAAATCCAATATTTACAATAGGTGGGATTCGAACTCCACCCCTTAAGCCCCTTCATGAGACGCCTCACCACCTTACTACTAGCTCCTCTTGTGCTAGCTAAATACATACTTATTTCCTTAAGTCTTGACGGCACTTACCTTCTCTCCTTAAAGTGCTTAAACACAAAAATTTTGCTAAGGCCCAACTCAACCCCAAGCCTTCTCAGAACCCCTAAACATACACAATTAACACTCTTAACTAGCCTATTGCATGGTATAATGCAAAACATAAAATCTCGAATTTCAGGATGTTACAAGACGTCCGGGCCATAATAGTACTGCTGGGACTACATGTACGCTAAAAGACACTGTTGTTCTATCAGAGGCTAAAGCACCTGCTCACACATATGCCATTTGAGCCAGAGAGGAAGCTGTTGCTCTTGATGTGATTGCTGCTATATTATATCTCTTTGATGTTACGGTGTATGCATTGATAGACCTTGGGTCAACTCATTCTTATACTTGCACTGCGTTAGTAATGAAAAAGAAATTATCTATTGAATCCACTGAATATTATATTCAAGTTACGAATCCACTAGGTCAGAGTGTGATAGTTAACTTAGTTTGTCGTAAATGTCCACTGAAAGTTAAAGACTATGAATTTCTTGCTGATTTGATGTCATTACCTTTTCAAGAATTTGATGTTATTGTGGGTATGGATTGGTTATCATTGCATGATACTGTGGTGAACTATACACTGAAATGGATTGATTTGAAATGTCAGACATGAGTGATGATTTTAGTTGAGTCCGGTAGGCCGAAAAATGTTGTTAGAATCATTTAAGCTATTTTCTCACAGAGATTGATACGTAAAGGTAGTGAAGCATTTCTAGCATACATTCTTAATACCAGAGATTCAAAATTGAAGTTAGATCAGTTACTGGTTGTTAATGAGTTTACTGATGTGTTTCCTGAAGAGTTGCTAGGTTTACCTCCAGATCGTGAAGTTAAGTTTGCGATTGATCTGGTTCCTGGTACTGCACCGATATCGATATCACCATATCGCATGGCACCAGCTAAATTAAAAGAGTTGAAAGCACAGTTGCAAGAGTTGTTAGACAGAGGGTTTATTTGACAAGCGTATCTCCCTAGGGTGCACCTATATTGTTTGTGAAAAAAAGACGGCTCTTTGAGATTGTGTATAAACTACAGACAGTTGAATAAAGTCACGATAAAAAATAAATATACACAGTGTTCTCGAAAATATATCTCACATTCGAGTATTATCAGTTGAAGGTTAAAGACTATATTGTGTCAAAGACTGCTTTCAGAACTCCTTACGGTCGTTATGAGTTTCTGGTAATGCCATTTGGTTTGACTAATGCCCCTGCTACTTTTATGGATTTAATGAATTGGGTTTTTCAACCTCATTTGGATAGATTTGTTGTTGTATTTATTGATGATATATTGATCTATTCCAAGACAGAATCCGAGTCTGCTCACTATTTGAGAATCATGTTACAGACTTTGAGGGAAAAATAATTGTACGCAAAGTTCATTAAATATGAATTCTGGCTTCGAGAGGTTGGATTTTTGGGTCACATAGTATCATTGTAAATTGAAAAATATATAGGATTTTTCCTATATAATTTATCACTTCGTTGTTAAAACTAATTGTTTAATAAATTAATGAAATATGTAAAAATATGAAATTAGGACATAGAAATTATTAAAATGTGATTTTATACTTTATTATATAGTTTTCATGCATAAAATGGCTTATTTTATATTTATTTGAACATATTATATTTTTAAGACATAAAATGGGTCATGCATGATTAAACTAAATAATAAAATATAACATTATATTTAAGAATCCATTTTAAAATATTTCATTAATAATTTGGGCTTTAATTAATTATTTAAATTGGATAAATTTTATTCTTTGGTCCTTTAATTTATTAATTTATTTTGGACAGGTCTGATAGCTTTTTTGGATTACAAAAATTGTCCAAATTGAAGACCAAGTCAACCCAATTTCGGCTACACATCACTGTCCACATAAACCACTTTTTGGTTTAATTACACAAGGTTCTTGCAATGTTGAAGAAATTAGAGATTTGCTCGAAGATTTATATTTGACTGAGTCTCAATCCTGAGTTGTTATGGCATTTAAATTACTTAAAAATCAAGCAAAATTCAACTCAAAATCCACTAATCATGGCCAACCACTCATCGAAGAAGCTTGAAGAGACTAAACCTCTCTATTTTTAGCAAGCTACTCTCCTATCTTCACCTATAAATAAGACTTCATTTCACCATTCCTAATCATCCCTCATCATTCTCTCTTTTCTCTCAATTCTCCTTAGCATTTTCCATTCCTCACGCCTAGCATCATCTCTTCATAGAGATTTTAGCAATTAAGCCTCTTAAAGAGCCCTTGGTCGGCCACCTTAGAGAGCCATCAGCAAAGGAGCAAAGCGAAGGAGCGAAGGAGCCTCGTCAATCAGAGTCTTGGGTGACAGCCACTTTGATTTGGGTTTAATCTTTCTTTCCTTTGATTTAATCTGAAAATGTTTGCTATTTGCTATGTGTCTTTTGTTCTTGTTACAACAATGTTAGCTTAATTTTATTTAAGCTAGGATGATTGCTTTGATTAAATAATATTTATTTGATTCATGCTTATAATGTTTGTGCCTCAATCGATCATGTTTTCAATTAAAATCAAGTCTGTATTTTGTTCATACGTGATTGAAATGCACCTGAATTAGCTGAGTGATCCTAACCAGACGACGGCTAGTGGACACATAATTGAAATGTGCATGCTCAATTTAGATCCTAACCCGATTAAATTGTAGGTTGCATAACAACTCTAACCAAAATCTGTTATCTGCATAATTGTTAGATTTGTGTGATTAAACTGTTTCAAACCTAACACGTCCTTGTTACCTTGCACGAATGCTAAGAAACCCTTAGTAAATAAGGATTAGTAAAATGCATATTTACTAAGTAAAGGATTCCGAAAAGACCTAATGTGGTTTCCAAACTAATGAAAGATCGAGTTGCCATGGAATGTTTTTCTGAATGTTATTAAGCATGTTGATAATAATTTAAGTTTAATTAAAGTAATTGTCCTAGTTTATTTATGTTATAATTGTTGCAAATTGTGTTTAATTTTGCTAAAATCTATTTCATTCATATAGTTTGCATATTTAGGATATTTGCATTAGGGATCATTGCATTTAGTTTAATATATTTAATTTTAATCATCACTTCTCAATCATATTGTGTTTTTATTTACCAAGTTGTTAGTATAATTTTACAAATGAGTGATTTAACACAAATACAATCCTTGTGGAGACGATAACTCAATACTTACTTATTACTTGATAACGACTGTGTACACTTGCACAAACCTATGTGTTACAATCATCAGACGGGATTCGAGTTGATCCAAGAAAAGCTTCTACTGTGATGAACTGGAAAACTCCGAAAAATGTTTATGAAGTGTGAAGTTTTCTGGGTTTAGTAGGTTACTACTAATGTTTTGTTAAAAACTTCTCGATTATTACTTCACCGATGACCAGACTACTACAGAAAAATGTCGAGTTTGTTTAGTCCGATAAGTGCCAACAGAGTTCTGATCAGCTGAAAAACATGTTGACAGAAGCTCCAATGTTGACTCAACCTGAATCTGAGGTAGCATATGTTGTTTATAGTGATGCGTCTCTCAACGGTTTGGGCTGTGTTGTTCATTCACAACCATAGAATCCAACAAAACTCAGTACAAAACATGTAAGCACACATCAAACAGAACAATACAAAATATCACGCAAATAGTGGAATACAAAAATTCACCTACTGTCCTTTGTCCTCGCCAGCTTAGCTTTTCTAAATGCCAGAGTCACCTTCGTCCTGGTAGCTAAGCATGACAACCTAATACCAATTAAATCGAGGGTATTCAAACTTAAAAACCCAGAACTCATTATCATACAAAAGCTTCTTAGAGATTTTAGAAATCCTTACTTCTCTTTCTCAAGATCATGAGTAGAGAAAGACAAAAAGGCTTACCAGTTCACCGGATTCTCTACTTTCAGTTTCAAACCACACGACGATAAAAAGGTTACCAGTTCACCGGATTCTCTACTTCTTGTTTCAAACCTCATGACGACTGCCTTATGCAGAGCTTTTTTCAAATTTCTCTTCTTCGAAGTATCTATATAATATGATGTAGATTAGAAGAAAAACAAGCAGAAATGAGGAGAATTTTGCCTCCAGAATAACCCTTCACACACAGTTATCAAAGTCCCAAATAACCATCCATCAATAATCATTCTGCCTCCCACTAAGTAACCAATCGGTCCCAACTTCAATAAACCAGAATTGAGATCTAACTATTTACTATTCAGCCACTAGAATTTCCAGATTTTTTAGTAGAGTCCGTCTAGCTTACAAATTCTTTCAATTAACTCCCAATCTTTTTTGATTTCGGGACCTTAATGAAAACTGGGTGAGCCAGCTCCCCCGCCTTTAGGGAAAATTTTGTCCTCAACATTTCTGTGGATGACCAACATCAGATGTCGACTCAAAGTAATACTATTTCCTCAATAAGCTTACTCTGGCACCGAGGTAAATAATTGAACAAAAGAAAGCTAGAGTGATAAGACTGTGTATCAACTATAAATAATTTAACAAGGTCACCATAAAGAGAAATATTTGTTGCCCCATATTGATAATTTGTTCGATCAGTTGAAGGGAGCAATTGAATTTTTGAAGATTGATCTCCGATCGAGTTACTATCAACTTTGAGTCAAAGAACTAGATATACCACATAACGCTTTTAAGACTCAATATGGACATTACAAGTTTTTAGTGATGCCATTTTGATTGCCACTGCCCCAACTACATTTATGGTTCATCAACGGTATTTTGACATACTCAAAGAATGAAACTGAACATGCTCAGCATCTAATAACAGTGTAGCAGACATTGCGAGAAAAATAGTTGTATGTGAACTTCAGTAAATGCGAATTCTAGCTACTAGAAGTTAGATTTCTAGATCAAGTGATTTTCACAGAATGTATCTGGGCTAATCCAAATAAAATCTCAGCAGTTGTAAATTTGAAACCTCTAGAGAATGTTGTAAAGGTGAGTAGTTATCTAGGACTAGTCAGGTATTACAAACGGTTTGTTATAGGCTTCCCAATGACCACTTCATCGTTAACGAAACTGACACAAAAAATGCCAATTTTTCTGGACATAAAAATGTCAACAGAGTTTGTAATAGCTCGATTTTCAATGGTACCAGAAAATGTGGTTCCGGACCCCATTATTTTAAATTGTTTCCGTAAATTTAAATAAAGGTAATTACGAACTTATTATATAGGTGAATCGAATTTTTGATAGGTAACCTAGCCAAATTAGTGATGAATTAAGGTTCAAGGACTAAATGTAACACCCCAAACCCGGCCTAGACGTTATGGCCGAATTCGGAAGTGTCACATGAAATGTGTTGAAAACCATTGTCATTAAATTAAAAACCCTTTCTAGTTAATTTAGCTTTTATCACTATTATTAATTTCAAAACTTTCTTTCATTTAATCATTAGGAGATAAAATGTATTTATAGCGGAAGCTTGTAAAATCGTTGTGTTTAGAAAACCGTTCAAGTTATAAGTAATTAAAACCAAAGCCAAACAGTTTTTAGAGAAGTTTAGAGAAAGAGTCCCAGAAAATACAAACTCTCAAATTGTAACGCCAAACTTAAATAAAAACTAAAATAAGTAAAACAGTTTTGGCGAGTGGTCACCCTCGAGTCCTCCGCTGCACCGATCTGCCTAAATCTGTGGATTACCTGTACAGAATAACAGAAAATGGCGAGTTTACGAAAACTCAGTGTGTAACCCCACAGAATTAAGAAAGTACATATACAAAACATCACAAATCAGACAGATTCATATTCAGGCCTGTGCCCATATCAGATACAGATACAAATATCAGAATCCTACCCCCATCCTCTACACACCATCTCCAACCATCTTTACACACCATGTGGGGTTTAAAAATATCCACCCATCCCTACACACCACAGTGTACTGATGTGGCACATAACAGATATAATGCAGCCGTGCTGCCAGATATTAGGCATAATCTGCCTTTCAGAACACTTCCTCCAATATACATCACCCCACCCCAATCAAACTAACAAAACATGCATACAGAATTAACAGATAAATCATGCTTAACATGCTTTCATAAACAAATAACAGATAAACCAATATAGGCATCCTCATAACAGTATATTAGTTTAACAGAACACATAGGTTTACAATTTAGTAAGCCTTTACTGACCTTACGGTAGGCCCACAGTCGATTAGGACGACCCGTGAGACCCTACGAAAACTTTCAGTACAATGGGCCCACATGCCCGTGTGGGTTGCCCATGTGGACCCACACGCCTGTGTGGCCTACACGCCCAGATTGGCCTCGCCCGTGTGGATCACACGACCTAGCGTAGATATCACACGCTCGTGTGGCCCATACACCCAATTCGGTATAGCCCATGTGGCCCACACGGCCACATTCTAGCCATCACGCAGCCATGTCTTGTGCACGGCCTGGCCTTCGTCGATCACACGACTGTGTCATCACACACGGCCTACTATACAGCCGTGTGGCGTCGACAGTGGGGTTTTTTGGCTTTCGCCAAACCTTATTTTTCTGCGTTTCGGGTACACACCTGGTATCGGTTCGACGCAAAACCACTCCTAAGCCTTTCGAAACCTAAAAACAGAATATTCCAATCCTATTAGCAACCCAATCATAAGTCTAAATAATACCCCAACCACACAGAACCGACTTACCCCTATGAAAACAATCCCCAACTCGAATCAAACCGTTGAAGCACGATTTCCTGCCCCACAACCTTCTCCTAATCATAGAATCCATCGATTGCAACCATTAATCAACCAACAATAAGATTGCCCCAAAACTTCAAAACCAAAAATTAGCAAAAACTCAACTTCACTCACCAAGCCAATTACGAACACCGTGAATAGCAATACGAATTTTGGAAGAATATATGAGGCTGCAGATTGAAGAGGGAGAACACAAAGAAAGGAAATAATCAAGAAAGAAGCAGAAATCACGTCAGAATTTGGGGAAAAGAAATCAAAATTTTGAAAAAGAATCTAATTAAAAAGGAAAAAGAATACAAGATATGATAACATATCCCTAAATTTTCTCCCACTAATCCCACTATTCAGAATTCTAATTCCATTAAAACTTTCTCTAAAAAAAAGACTCTCCCGCTCACGCAGGGATTCAAACACAAAACCTCCAACACACCAACCCCCTTACCACTCGAACCAGCAGGCTCATTCTGATATGCTTTTACAAATAATTAAATATAAGCCTACTGAGCAAGTAAAAGGCTTAAGTTAGAAAATTTTCAAAATTTTCCAAAGGTAGGGCTTAAACTTGGGACCTCTCGCACACACCCAGAACAGTTAACCACTGAAGCAGATACACATTTGTGTCAAAATCACACGGAAATAAAAATAGAAATTTTGGGGCGTTACGCTAAATTTTAAATTTCAATCATTATAGATTTTAAATTAGAAAATGGCTTAAGGTTTAAAGTAGCAATTAGACCATGTCAAGGTGAATGTTAGTGGTTGGTGATGTTGGTAGTGGATTGATTAAATAAATTAAAGTTAATTAAATTGTAATAAAAGTCACTGGTATTAGAAAATGTGGTTTCAGAATTCCATTTCAGATGTTTGAGTCCTATTTACGGGGTTATTATAAGGGTTAATTAAAGTTTAGTTCCTTAGTTTAGTCAATTGGATAGTTAATTAAGGTACAAAAACTAAATCGTTAAAGTGGTAAAAATTACTCAC
Source organism: Gossypium australe (assembly GCA_005393395.2). Classification (NCBI taxonomy): domain Eukaryota; kingdom Viridiplantae; phylum Streptophyta; class Magnoliopsida; order Malvales; family Malvaceae; genus Gossypium; species Gossypium australe. The sequence goes on along the minus strand of CM016623.1, from coordinate 52,745,329 downwards.
TATGGATTTTTAATTTACTAAAGAACTAAAATGGTAATTAAACCAAAGTCTAAAATGGCAAATAGTCCATTTTAGATATAAAGTGGATTACTGGGAGTAAATTTTTTTGTAAATAATATTAAACTATACTATAAGTAAAATAAAATCAATAAAAAGTGTATAAAACATAAAATAAAAAGAATGGTCATCCATTTTTACTTCTTCTCCACCATAAAAAACAAAAGAAAACCCAAGAAGCCATTGTTTTAGCTTCAAACTATTTTTCCTTTGCATGGTAAGTGAATTAAAGTTTGTTTATTATAATTTTTATGTTTTTGAGCTCATGGGAGCTTGATTTAGCTAGCCCGAGTACTATTTTGCAAAATTGTTAAAGTTTTCAAAAGTTTTCATTGTTGATTTCTTAAAGCTTTTGGTGTTAGATTGTTAGATGTTGAGCTTAGAAGTGAAAAAGAACTAGATTGTAAAGTTTAATTCCTAGTTTTCGAACATAGAGACTAAAGTGCATAAAATTCTAAATTAGTGTAATATTTTTGTAATTATAAATAATAGAGGGCTATAGAAGGATGTAACTGAGATTGGTTTTAAAATCGAAGCTCAAATTTGAAAGTTATGACTATATCAATTTTAAAGACTAAATTGAATATTTTGAAAAATATGTGATTTGGATTGAATTTGATATTTTACCATTACTGAATTATTATTCATAACTAGATATGACGCAGGATCGTCGAAAAGGAAAGGAAAGGCAAGAGTCGACAACGAGTGACGTGAGCTTTCAGTTTGTATTTCTATGACCTGAAACCAATTTAGTCATTGCATATTCATGATATATTGCATTATACAAAATTTGGGTAAGTTATTAATAATTATTTAATGAAATTTTATGGTCGTAATTGAATATCGAGATAGGGACGAAATTGAATAGAATTGAATATTGTGTGACTTAATTGATACAGGAAATTGGTATGAAATTGAGCCGAAATATGTTATATTACATGATGAATTGATGTTGACTTGAGAAAGATGGGATGTTAATTGAACTATGTGATGATATTGCTAATTCGTTACTCTATTAAATGTACAAGTCTATACTTCAGGTTAGCCAATGATACATTACAGTACCAACTTGAGATGTGGATTGACTAATCCAAGTATCAGTCTTGAAAGTCCAAATCAGGTTAACAAGATTATATCAATGTGTTTTGTGATTAAATGCAATTGAATTGTTGTAATCATACGATAGAATATATGAATAAAATGAAATCGAGCCCTAGGGGCCGAAACTGATTCAAACGAGTCTGAAGACTCCAGAAACGAATGAATTAGATGATATTAGAAGTGGTAAATCAGAAATAGGACTGATAAGGGCAAGTTATGATATTGATATGTTTAAATTGTTGTTATTATAAGCATAATGAAATGACTATATAGTTTGTATTGAAGTGGGATGAATTGGTGTTTCTTTTGTACACTTAACATGTTCATATTGAAGATATAAAGCTCAGTTGTAACAACCTGATTTAGGGCCTAGTCGGAATAGTGGTGCGAGACCACGAATCCGAGGTGAATTTATGAGTTTACAAAGTTTATGCCATTTTTGCATGCTAGTATGAATGTTTCATGCAGCAATTTTATTAAATTGTAGTGGATTGGTCCAAAAGGACTAAATTGTAAAAAGTTGCAAAATATGAGTTTCTAGAAGCTTTTTGTATGAGATAGCTTTAGAATAGTAATTAGAAGTCCTTAAATAGCAATTTTTCCAAAAATATTATTTTGGACAAAATTGGCCTTGAGATGGTGTTATAGAAATTTTTAAGAGGAAGGGCATTTTGGTCATTTGTCTAATAAGTGTTTAAAATAGGAAAAAGATGATAAAAATCTTATCATCTTCTTCCCCCATTGCCGAAAATTGAAAGAAGCCATGGCTAGGGTTCTTCAATTTTTGAAGCTTGCTAGTAAGTGCTCCTAAGCCTAGTTTTTTATATTCTTCGTATTTTTGAAGTCCCGGTAACATGAGTAAGCTATTTTTAGCTATTTGATGAGCTAAGATGCATGTTTAAAAATTTATCCATGAATGACATGCATGCTAAATGATGTTTTATGGAAGTTTATAAGAGTTTGATGTTAGATAAACATCTTTTCCTTAAGGAATTTCATGAAAAATGATGGTATGGACCTTTTTGTAATGATTATAAAATTTGGTCATACATGCTAGAACTAGAGAGAATTGATGATTGCTATAGTAGAGAAAATGATTCAGCTAAGCATGACGTTTAAGAAAGTTGCATGAAAATCATTTTACGAGCCTAGGGGCAAAAGTGCAAATATGAAAAAGTATAGGGGCAAATTGGTAATTTTTCCAAAGTATGAGTTATGAGTCAATTTAGTCAATATGATTATTAAATGATCTATTTATGATTATAGACCAAGAAAAACGAATCCCGGATCGAAACCGAGGCAAGAACAAAGTCGAGGACTAAATTGCTTAACTATATACATTTTGTATTTTAAGGTAAGTTTGTATGAGTTCTAAGCTTTATGATTTTATCATTTAATTGCTTAGTATAATATACATTGTTATCATGAATGGTTTAATGTTATGTTAAACAAAGAAGTCAATAAGATTAAACAAGAGAAATTCCCGATTGAAGATGAATTACCCTGGATATACGGTCCAGTACATGAGATAAGAAAGTCCGTATAAGACCAAGCCAAGGCATGGCATCGGAAATTAAGCAAGTTATCATGTAAGTCCAAGGACCCAAGCTTGGCATTGAATAAGTTATCATGTAAGTCCAAGGACCCAAGCTTGGCATTGGACAAGTTATCATGTAAGTCCAAGGACCCAAGCTTGGCATTGAACAAGTTATCATGTAAGTCCAAGGACCCAAGCTTGGCATTAATCAAGTTATCATGTAAGTCCAAGGACCCAAGCTTGGCATTAATCAAGTTATCATGAAAGTCCAAGGACCCAAGCTTGGCATTGAATAAGTTATCATGTAAGTCCAAGGACCCAAGCTTGGCATTGAACAAGTTATCATATAAGTCCAATGACTCAAGCTTGGCATTAAATATGTTATCATGTAAGACCAAGGCAAGCTTGGCATTGATTCAAGAAGAGATCTTCCACATAAGTCCATATTTAGAGTATGGCATTGGCATCAAGTACATGACTAGAGATCTAGTATTCCCGGTAATTCATAGAAATTCATCGGGCAAATGAGCAAAGCTAAAAGGTGAAAACAAGAATGTTAAGAAAGCAAAGCCATTATCAAATTGAAATTGAATATTATTCATGTTATGAATGATGAATTAGAATACATGATTATTATGTTTAAGTATGCTGGCCAATGTGATCAAGAGATACAGGTACCTTGCTACCTTACAAGTATGAGATTAGTAAGTACCATGGGACAAGTAAGAATCATGTATGAGTAAGTAAGCTTTATAGATGAGATAATAATACCATTCTTATGTCAAATGGTTTATATGAAGCAAGTTTATTTTTTTTATGTGTTATACATGCAAACTTACTAAGCTAAATGCTTACGTCTTTGATTGTTTCTTTCTATGTAGTCCCGCCAAGCTAAATTGTGGATCATTGGAGTCGGAGTTCATAGCACACTATCGACCCTTATTTTGGTATAGCCAAATTATATTACTAAGTATGGCATGTATAGGAATCATTCATTTTGAGAACAGGTTTTTTTTTTTGTAAGGCCATTATATAGGCTATCAAGTTATTATTCTTTTGTATATGGCTAAGTGGTTGGCCAAACTTGTTTAAGTTGTTTGTATATAGATGTCAATGAAATATGTAGTAATGTTCATAAAAGTTATATTATTAATGATTTGTATTGGTTGAAGTTGAGTTGATCTTAATTTAAGGGAGGCAAATGGCTTGGTAAATAGCCTCTAATCGCCTACACGGTTAGACACACGGGCGTGTGTCTAGACCGTGTTAACCTTGCACTTTAATGTTTTAAATCAAGTTAGACCACGGTCATTTTACACGGCCGTGTGTATGAGCCGTGTAAGACACACGTTCAAAGCATGGGCGTGTGCTTAGGCCGTGTGGTTGAAGTCAGTAGCTTCACACGGTTGGTAGACACGGGCGTGTCAAAGCCATGTGAATAAAGTCAGTAACCTTCCACGGTTGTAGGCATGGGCATGTAAATGAGTACACGGGCGTGTCCTCAAGCAACATGGGCGTGTGAACCCTGCTTCTAAGATGAGAGTTAGATGAAGTATCTGGAGGCATTCGAATAAATGTTTAAGGCCTCGTAGGCCCATAATATGCATGTTATGATCAAGAAAGAAAAGTTTTAAGTTGGTTCAAAATTTTACAGCCCGTAAGTACATGTTTAAGTGAGTTTTAGCTTGGTAATGCCTCGTATCCAGTCCTAGCATCGGTCTCGGGTATAGGGTATTACATTTAGTGGTATCAGAGCTGCGATTTAGTCGATTCTAGGACTAACGTAGCATAAACACGAGTTTAGCTATACATGCCATACCTAAGAATGTTTTTATAATGATAGTGTGATGACTCCTGACGGCTTAAATTTTTTTTATACATATAGTAAATGGATTTCTAAGGAAATGTGGCGGATGACGTAAAAAGTAATGTGCCGGCACCCGCTGAGGGGACAGTGACAAGCGAAAATGAGAATAGACCCACTACGGTGAGTCAATGAGGAGAAGAAGAGGCTAGAGAAACCTTCCTCAACATGATGAACACATGGTATACAGAATTCATTCGGGCGAACCCGAATGCACAACCCCGTCCACCCCCGCCTGTTCCACAACCTGTTCCTGCAACCCCTCAAGTAGTAGAGGTGATAAGAGGAGATAAACCTCCAATCGATAGGATCAGGAAACATGGGGCAGAAGAATTCCGAGCTAAAAAGGAAGATGATCCAGAAAGAGCTGAGTTCTGGTTGGAAAATACCATCAGGGTATTTAATGAGTTGTCATGCACACCTGAGGAATGCATGAAGTGTGTAGTCTCTCTCTTAAGAGACTCTGCTTACCAATGGTGGAACACCCTTGTGTCGGTAGTACCAAGGGAAAAGATTTCATGGGAATTCTTCCAAGAAGAGTTCAAGAAAAGGTATATTAGTCAAAGATTTGTGGAACTGAAAAGAAAAAAATTTCTAGAGTTAAAGCAATGCAAGATGTCTGTAACCGACTATGAGCGAGAGTTTGTACGACTTAGCAAGTACGCTCGCGAATGTGTATCCACTGAGGCCATCATGAGTAAAAGGTTTGAAGATGGGTTAAATGAGGACATCAAATTGCTTGTTGCTGTCCTAGAATTAAAAGAATTTGTTGTGCTAGTAGAAAGGGCTTGTAAAGCCGAAGAACTAGTAAAGGAGAAGAAGAAGTCTGAAATGGAGTCTCATGACTCTAAAAAGAGACAGTGAATAAGTCATTCCAGTCTTCGTCCAAGAAGTCAAGAGATCTCTCTGCTCGATCAGCTACTTCTACTGGGTTTTCAAGAAAAGACAAGAGTAAGAAGTATTCGGGAAATAATGCACAGACGATTTCAGTTGCAAGTGTTGGAAATTTTAGACCTAACAGACCTGGATGTCCACAGTGTGGTAGACGTCATCTTGGAGAGTCTCGAGCACATGAAAATGCATGTTTTAGATGTGGATCCCAAGACCATTTCATAAAAGATTGTCTAGAGATGGTGAAAGAAGAAAGAACGCAAAACCCGAGATCCGGGAATATGGTCAGAGGGAGACCGCAGAAAAACCCGGGAAGTGGGGCAAGTGGAAGAAGTAACCCTAGAGACCAGGCCGCGAGACCCGAGGGTAGAGCGCCTGCAAGGACTTATGCCATTCGCGCTTGCGAAGAGGCATCTTCTCCTGATGTTATTACGGGTACCTTTTCTCTTTACAATACTAAAGTTATTGCCTTAATAGATCCCGGATCCACACACTCTTACATTTGTATGAAATTAGTATCTGATTTGAGTATGCCTATAGATACTACAGAATTCGTGATTAAGGTGTCTAATCCTTTAGGCAAGAGTGTGTTAGTTGATAAAGTATGTAAAGATTGTCCACTAATGATTAGAGGTTATTGCTTTAAAGCAAATCTTATGCTGTTACCATTTGATGAATTTGACCTCATTCTTGGTATGGACTGGTTGACTACTCATAAAGTAATAATTAATTGTGGGAAGAAGTGCATAGAAATGAAATGTGAAAGTGGGGATGTTCTTCATGTCAAATCAGATGAACATGATAGATTGCCGGTAATGATTTCTATTATGACGGCACAGAGATGTTTAAGAAAAGGGTATGAAGCATGTCTAGCCTTTGTGATGAACGACAAAGAAATAGAACTGAGGATTGAGTCAGTACCGATAGTATGTGAGTATGTGGATGATTTCCCCAAAGAATTACCAAGACTACCACCAGTTAGAGAAGTTGAGTTCAGCATTGAGTTAGTTCCCGGTACAGTACCGATACCTATTACTCCTTATAGGATGGCTCCAACAGAGTTGAAAGAATTGAAGTTACAGTTGCAAGAATTGACTGATAAGGGTTTTGCAAGATCAAGTTGTTCACCATGGGGTTCTCCGGTTTTATTTGTGAAAAAGAAAGATGGCACCATGAGATTGTGAATAGATTACCGTCAGCTTAATAAAGTGACAGTAAAGAACAAGTACCCATTGCCTAGGATCGATGATTTGTTCGATCAATTGAAAGGAGCTACTGTGTTCTCTAAAATAGATTTGAGATCAGGGTACTACCAGCTGAGGGTGAAAGATTCAGATGTTTCCAAGACTGCCTTTCGAACGAGGTATGGGCATTATGAATTTTTAGTCATGCCCTTTGGGTTGACCAATGCGCCTGCGGTATTCATGGATTTAATGAATCGCATCTTTAGGCCATACCTTGACAAGTTTGTGGTCATTTTTATTGACAACATACTGATTTATTCCAAAGATGAGAATAAGCATACTGAACATCTTCAGATAGTTTTGCAGACTCTTCGAGAAAATCAGTTATATGCCAAGTACAGTAAAAGCGAGTTTTGGCTCAAGGAAGTAGGACTTCTTGGACGTATTGTCTCGAGAGATGGAGTCCGAGTAGATCCTAGTAAGATCTCAGCCATAATGGACTGGAAGCAAGCTAAGAACATCTCCGAAATTAGAAGTTTTCTGGGCCTAGCCGGCTATTACAGGCTATTTGTCAAAGGGTTTTCCATGATTGCAACCCCGATGACTAAATTGTTACAGAAAAATGTGAAGTTTGAGTGGACAGAAAGATGCCAACAAAGTTTTGAGAAATTGAAAGCAATGCTGACAGAAGCTCCAATTTTAGTACAACCCGAATCAGGGAAGGAATTTATAATTTACAGCGACGCATCCTTAAATGGATTAGGCTGTGTACTTATGCAAGAAGGCAAGGTGATTGCTTATGCCTGTAGACAGTTGAAGCCTCACGAAAAGAATTATTCGACGCATGATTTAGAGTTGGCTGCCATAGTCTTCGCTTTGAAGATTTGGAGACACCATTTATATGGTGAAAGATGTCGGATTTTTACTGATCACAAAAGTTTGAAGTACTTGATGGCGCAAAAAGAGTTGAACTTAAGGCAACGAAGATGGTTAGAGTTGATCAAAGATATGAGTTAATCATTGACTACCATCCAGGAAAGGCGAATGTGGTCGCTGATGCTTTGAGCAGGAAGACCCTTTTTGCACTAAGGGCAATGAATTTGCGGATGATCTTATCCGACGATGATTCTATTCTAGCTGAGTTGAGAGCTAGACCAATGTTTCTTGAAGAGATCTTTAACGCTCAGAAAGAAGATAACGAATTGCAAGTCAAGAGAACTCAGTGTGAGACAGATGTTAATTTCGACTTTCAGATTGATTCTGATGGATATTTGATGTTTAGAGATAGGGTTTGTGTACCGAGAAAGGAAGAACTTATTCAGAGAATTTTGCACGAGGCACATAACGGGTGTTTATCTGTACATCCGGGTAGCACTAAGATGTATAATGACTTGAAGCAACTATATTGGTGGCCGAAAATGAAGAAAGACATTTTAGAGTTTGTTTCCAAGTGCATGATTTGCCAGCAAGTAAAGGCTGAACACCAAGTACCTTCTGGTTTACTTCAGCCCATCATGGTTCCCGAGTTGAAATCGGACCGTATTACTATGGATTTTGTAACGGGTTTACCGATGTCACCAAGCAAGAAAGATGCTATATGGGTTGTAGTTGATAGACTCACTAAGTCGACCCATTTTATACCCGTACGAGTGGATTACTCACTTGACAAGTAGGCAAACTTGTATGTTTCAGAAATAGTAAGGCTTCACGGAATTCCCTTATCGATCATATCAGATAGAGATCCAAGATTCACATCCAGATTTTGGAAGAAGCTGCAAGAAGCCTTAGGTACAGGATTGAGTTTTAGCACAGCCTTTTATCCTCAAACTGACGGTCAGTCAGAAAGAGTAATTCAAATACTAGAGGATATGCTCCGATGTTGTGGTCTTGAATTTCAAAACAGTTGGGAAAAGTTTCTCCCATTAATAGAATTTGCTTACAACAATAGTTTTCAGTCAAGCTTAAAGATGGCGCCTTATGAGGCTTTATATGGGCGTAAGTGCAGAACGCCTTTATTTTGGACTGATCTTAAAGAAAGCCAAATTCACGGGGTTGATTTGGTTAGAGAAACTGAAGAAAAAGTTAAAGTGATACGAGAATGTTTAAAAGCTACATCAGATAGACAAAAGTCTTATTCAGATTTAAAGAGAAAAGAGATAGAATAGCAAGTCGGGGATAAAGTTTTCTTGAAAGTGTCACCATGGAGAAAAGTCCTCAGATTTGGTCGGAAAGGCAAGTTAAGCCCACGTTTCATTAGACCTTATGAGATTATTTAGAGAGTTAGACCGGTAGCTTATCGTTTGGCCCTGCCATCAGAATTAGAAAAGATACATGATGTGTTTCACGTTTCAATGTTGCGACGCTATAGATTAGACCCTTCACATGTGATTACCCCATCAGAAATAGAGATTCACCCCGACATGACTTACAGTGAAGAGCCAGTCAAAATTTTGGCTCGAGAAGTCAAGCAATTGAGAAATAAAAGTACTGCCTTAGTGAAAGTATTGTGGCAAAGACATGGGATAGAGGAAGCTACGTGGGAAACAGAAGAGAATATGAGAAACCAATATCCAAACTTTTTTGCTGGTAAGATTTTCGAGGATGAAAATCCCAAAGTGGGGGAGAATTGTAATAGCCCTATTTAGGGCCTAGTCGGAATAGTGGTGCGAGACCATGAATCCGAGGTGAATTTATGAGTTTACAAAGTTTATGCCATGTTTTCATGCTAGTATGAATGTTTCATGAAGCAATTTTATTAAATTGTGGTGGATTGGTCCAAAAGGACTAAATTGTAAAAAGTTGCAAAATATGAGTTTCTAGAAGCTTTTTGTATGAGATAGCTTTAGAATAGTAATTAGAAGTCCTTAAATAGCAATTTTTCCAAAAATATTATTTTGGACAAAATTGGCCTTGAGATGGTGTTATAGAAATTTTTAAGAGGAAGGGCATTTTGGTCATTTGTCTAATAAGTGTTTAAAATAGGAAAAAGATGATAAAAATCTTATCATCTTCTTCCCCCATTGCCAAAAATTGAAAGAAGCCATGGCTAGGGTTCTTCAATTTTTGAAGCTTGCTAGTAAGTGCTCCTAAGCCCGATTTTTGATATTCTTCGTATTTTTTAAGTCCTGGTAGCATGAGTAAGCTATTTTTAGCTATTTGATGAGCTAAGATGCATGTTTAAAATTTTAGCCATGAATGACATGCATGCTAAATGATGTTTTATGGATGTTTATGAGATTTTGATGTTAGATAAACATCTTTTCCTTAAGGAATTTCATGAAAAATGATGGTATGGACATTTTTGTAATGATTATAAAATTTGGTCATACATGCTAGAACTAGAGAGAATTGATGATTGCTATAGTAGAGAAAATGATTCAGCTAAGCATGACGTTTAAGAAAGTTGCATGAAAATCATTTTACGAGCCTAGGGGCAAAAGTGCAAATATGAGAAAGTATAGGGGCAAATTGGTAATTTTTCCAAAGTATGAGTTATGAGTCAATTTAGTCAATATGATTATTAAATGATCTATTTATGATTATAGATCAAGAAAAATGAAGCCCGGATCGAAACCGAGGCAAGAACAAAGTCGAGGACTAAATTGCTTAACTACATACATTTTATATTTTGAGGTAAGTTTGTATGAGTTCTAAGCTTTATGATTTTATCATTTAATTGCTTAGTGTAATAGACATTGTTATCATGAATGGTTTAATGTTATGTTAAACAAAGAAGTCAATAAGATTAAACAAGAGAAATTCCCGATTGAAGATGAATTACCTTGGATATACGGTCCAGTACACGAGATAAGAAAGTCCGTATAAGACCAAGCCAAGGCATGGCATCGGAAATTAAGCAAGTTATCATGTAAGTCCAAGGACCCAAGCTTGGCATTGAATAAGTTATCATGTAAGTCCAAGGACCCAAGCTTGGCATTGGACAAGTTATCATGTAAGTCCAAAGACCCAAGCTTGGCATTGAACAAGTTATCATGTAAGTCCAAGGACCCAAGCTTGGCATTGAACAAGTTATCATGTAAGTCCAAGGACCCAAGCTTGGCATTAATCAAGTTATCATGTAAGTCCAAGGACCCAAGCTTGGCATTGAATAAGTTATCATGTAAGTCCAAGGACCCAAGCTTGGCATTGAACAAGTTATCATGTAAGTCCAAGGACTCAAGCTTGGCATTAAATATGTTATCATGTAAGACCAAGGCAAGCTTGGCATTGATTCAAGAAGAGATCTTCCACATAAGTCCATATTTAGAGTATGGCATTGGCATCAAGTACATGACTAGAGATCTAGTATTCCCGGTAATTCATAGAAATTCATCGGGCAAATGAGCAAAGCTAAAAGGTGAAAATAAGAATGTTAAGAAAGCAAAGCCATTATCAAATTGAAATTGAATATTATTCATGTTATGAATGATGAATTAGAAGACATGATTCTTATGTTTAAGTATGCTGATCAATGTGATCAAGAGATACAGGTACCTTTTTACCTTACAAGTATGAGATTAGTAAGTACCATGGGACAAGTAAGAATCATGTATGAGTAAGTAAGCTTTATAGATGAGATAATAATACCATTCTTATGTCAAATGGTTTATATGAAGCAAGTTTATTTTTTTATATGTGTTATACATGCAAACTTACTAAGCTAAATGCTTACATCTTTGATTGTTTCTTTCTATGTAGTCCTGCCAAGCTAAATTGTGGATCATTGGAGTCGGAGTTCATAGCACACTATCGACCCTTATTTTGGTATAGCCAAATTATATTACTAAGTATGGCATGTATAGGAATCCTTCATTTTGAGAACATGTTTTTTTTTTTTGTAAGGCCATTATATAGGCTATCAAGTTATTATTCTTTTGTATATGGCTAAGTGGTTGGCCAAACTTGTTTAAGTTGTTTGTATATAGATGTCAATGAAATATGTAGTAATGTTCATAAAAGTTATATTATTAATGATTTGTATTGGTTGAAGTTGAGTTGATCTTAATTTAAGGGAGGCAAATGGCTTGGTAAATAGCCTCTAATCGCCTACACGGTTAGACACACGGGCGTGTGCCTAGACCGTGTTAACCCTGCACCTTAATGTTTTAAATCAAGTTAGACCACGGTCATTTTACACGGCCGTGTGTGTGAGCCGTGTAAGACACACGTTCAAAGCATGGGCGTGTGCTTAGGCCGTGTGGTTGAAGTCAGTAGCTTCACACGGTTGGTAGACACGGGCGTGTCAAAGCCGTGTGAATAAAGTCAGTAATCTTCCACGGTTGTAGGCATGGGCGTGTAAATGAGTACACGGGCGTGTCCTCAAGCAACATGGGCGTGTGAACCCTGCTTCTAAGATGAGAGTTAGATGAAGTGTCCGGAGGCGTTCGGATAAATGTTTAAGGCCTCGTAGGCCCATAATATGCATGTTATGATCAAGAAAGAAAAGTTTTAAGTTGGTTCAAAATTTTACAGCCCGTAAGTACATGTTTAAGTGAGTTTTAACTTGGTAATGCCTCGTATCCAGTCCTAGCATCAGTCTCGGGTATAGGGTATTACATTTAGTGGTATCAGAGCTACAGTTTAGTCGATTCTAGGACTAACGTAGCATAAACACGAGTTTAGCTATACATGCCATACCTAAGAATGTTTTTATAATGATAGTGTGATGACTCCTGACGACTTAAATTTTTTTTATACATATAGTAAATAGATTCCGAAGGAGATGTGGCGAATGACGTAGAAAGTAATGTGCCGGCTACCGCTGAGGGGACAGTGCCGAGCGAAAATGAGAATAGACCTATTGCGGTGAGTCAAAGAGGAGGAGAAGAGGCTAGAGAAGCCTTCCTCCACATGATGAACACATGGCATACAGAGTTCATTCGGGCGAACCCGAATGCACAACCCCCTCCACCCCCGCATGTTTCACAACCTATTCCTGCAACCCCTCAAGTAGTAGAGGTGGTAAGAGGAGATAAACCTCCAATAGATAGGATCAGGAAACATGGGGCAGAAGAATTCCGAGCTAAAAAGGAAGATGATCCAGAAAGAGCTGAGTTCTGGTTGGAAAATACCATCAGGGTATTTAATAAGTTGTCATGCACACCTGAGGAATGCATGAAGTGTGTAGTCTCTCTCTTAAGAGACTCTGCTTACCAATGGTGGAACACCCTTGTGTCAGTAGTACCAAGGGAAAAGATTCCATGGGAATTCTTCCAAGAAGAGTTCAAGAAAAAGTATATTAGTCAAAGATTTGTGGAACAGAAAAGAAAAGAATTTCTAGAGTTAAAGCAATGCAAGATGTCTATAACCGACTATGAGCGGGAGTTTGTACGACTTAGCAAGTACGCTCGCGAATGTGTATCCACTGAGGCCATCATGAGTAAAAGGTTTGAAGATGGGTTAAATGAGAACATCAAATTGCTTGTTGCTGTCCTAGAATTAAAAGAATTTGTTGTGCTAGTAGAAAGGGCTTGTAAAGCCGAATAACTAGTAAAGGAGAAGAAGAAGTCTGAAATGGAGTCTCATGACTCTAAAAAGAGACAGTGGAATAAGTCATTCCAGTCTTCGTCTAAGAAGTCAAGAGATTTCCCTGCTCGATCAGCTACTTCCATTGGGTTTTCAAGAAAAGACAAGAGTAAGCAGTATTCGGGAAATAAAGCACAGACGATTTCAGTTGCAAGTGTTAGAAATTTTAGACCTAACAGACCTGAATGTCCACAGTGTGCCAGACGTCATCTCGGAGAGTGTCGAGCACATGAAAATGCATGTTTTAGATGTGGATCCTAAGACCATTTCATAAAAGATTGTCCAGAGATGGTGAAAGAAGAAAGAACTCAAAACCCGAGATCCGGGAATATGGTCAGAGGGAGACCGCAGAAAAACCCGGGAAGTGGGGCAAGTGGAAGAAGTAACCCTAGAGACCAGGCCGCGAGACCCGAGGGTAGAGCGCCTGCAAGGACTTATGCCATTCGCGCTCGCGAAGAGGCATCTTCTCCTGATGTTATTACGGGTACCTTTTCTCTTTACAATACTAAAGTTATTGCCTTCATAGATCCTGGATCCACACACTCTTACATTTGTATGAAATTAGTATCTGATTTGAGTATGCCTATAGATACTACAGAATTCCTGATTAAGGTGTCTAATCCTTTAGGCAAGAGTGTGTTAGTTGATAAAGTATGTAAAGATTGTCCACTAATGATTAGAGGTTACCATTTGATGAATTTGACCTCATTCTTGGTATGGACTGGTTGACAATTCATAATGTAATAATTAATTGTGGGAAGAAGTGCATAGAAATGAAATGTGAAAGTGGGGATGTTCTTCATGTCAAATCAGATGAACATGATAGATTGCCGGTAATGATTTCTATTATGACGGGACAGAGATGTTTAAGAAAAGGGTATGAAGCATGTATGGCCTTTGTGATGAACGATAAAGAAACAGAACAGAGGATTGAGTCAGTACCGATAGTATGTGAGTATGTGGATGATTTTCCCAAAGAATTACCGGGACTACCACCAGTTAGAGAAGTTAAGTTCAGCATTGAGTTAGTTCCCGGAACAGTACCGATATCTATTACTCCTTATAGGATGGCTCCAACAGAGTTGAAAGAATTGAAGTTACAATTGCAAGAATTGACTGATAACGGTTTTGCAAGATCAAGTTGATCACCATGGGGTGCTCCGGTTTTATTTGTGAAAAAGAAAGATGGCACCATGAAATTGTGCATAGATTACTGTCAGCTTAATAAAGTGACAGTAAAGAACAAGTACCCATTGCCTAGGATCGATGATTTGTTCGATCAATTGGAAGGAGCTACTGTGTTCTCTAAAATAGATTTGAGATCAGGGTACTACCAGCTGAGGGTGAAAGATTCAGATGTTTCCAAGACTGCCTTTCGAACGAGGTATGTGCATTATGAATTTTTAGTCATGCCCTTTGGGTTAACCAATGCACCTGCGGTATTCATGGATTTAATGAACCGCATCTTTAGGCCATACCTTGACAAGTTTGTGGTCATTTTTATTGACGACATACTGATTTATTCCAAAGATGAGAATGAGCATACTGAACATCTTCAGATAGTTTTGCAGACTCTTCGAGAAAATCAGTTATATGCCAAGTATAGTAAAAGCGAGTTTTGGCTCAAGGAAGTAGGATTTCTTGGACATATTGTCTCGAGAGATGGAGTCTGAGTAGATCCTAGTAAGATCTCAGCCATAATGGACTGGAAGCCACCTACGAACATCTCCGAAATTAGAAGTTTTCTGGGCCTAGCCGGCTATTACAAGCGATTTGTCAAGGGGTTTTCCATGATTGCAACCCCGATGACTAAATTGTTACAGAAAAATGTGAAATTTGAGTGGACAGAAAGATGCCAACAAAGTTTTGAGAAATTGAAAGCAATGCTGACAGAAGCTCCAGTTTTAGTACAACCCGAATCAGGGAAGGAATTTATCGGGCAAATGAGCAAAGCTAAAAGGTGAAAATAAGAATGTTAAAAAAGCAAAGCCATTATCAAATTGAAATTGAATATTATTCATGTTATGAATGATGAATTAGAAGACATGATTCTTATGTTTAAGTATGCTGATCAATGTGATCAAGAGATACAGGTACCTTTTTACCTTACAAGTATGAGATTAGTAAGTACCATGGGACAAGTAAGAATCATGTATGAGTAAGTAAGCTTTATAGATGAGATAATAATACCATTCTTATTTCAAATGGTTTATATGAAGCAAGTTTATTTTTTTATATGTGTTATACATGCAAACTTACTAAGCTAAATGCTTACGTCTTTGATTGTTTCTTTCTATGTAGTCCTGCCAAGCTAAATTGTGGATCATTGGAGTCGGAGTTCATAGCACACTATCGACCCTTATTTTGGTATAGCCAAATTATATTACTAAGTATGGCATGTATAGGAATCATTCATTTTGAGAACATGTTTTTTTTTTTGTAAGGCCATTATATAGGCTATCAAGTTATTATTCTTTTGTATATGGCTAAGTGGTTGGCCAAACTTGTTTAAGTTGTTTGTATATAGATGTCAATGAAATATGTAGTAATGTTCATAAAAGTTATATTATTAATGATTTGTATTGGTTGAAGTTGAGTTGATCTTAATTTAAGGGAGGCAAATGGCTTGGTAAATAGCCTCTGATCGCCTACATGGTTAGACACACGGCCGTGTGTCTAGACCGTGTTAACCCTGCACCTTAATGTTTTAAATCAAGTTAGACCACGGTCATTTTACACGGCCGTGTGTATGAGCCGTGTAAGACACACGTTCAAAGCATGGGCGTGTGCTTAGGCCGTGTGGTTGAAGTCAGTAGCTTCACACAGTTGGTTGACACGGGCGTGTCAAAGCCGTGTGAATAAAGTCAGTAACCTTCCACAGTTGTAGGCATGGGCGTGTAAATGAGTACACGGGCGTGTCCTCAAGCAACATGGGCGTGTGAACCCTGCTTCTAAGATGAGAGTTAGATGAAGTGTCCGGAGGCATTCGGATAAATGTTTAAGGCCTCGTAGGCCCATAATATGCATGTTATGTCAAGAAAGAAAAGTTTTAAGTTGGTTCAAAATTTTACAGCCCGTAAGTACATGTTTAAGTGAGTTTTAGCTTGGTAATGCCTCGTATCCAGTCCTAGCATCGGTCTCGGGTATAGGGTGTTACATTGGTAACTCAAAATTATAAGTACATGGCAAATATGTGCATATAGTTATACATGTTTTCTTCGGATAGATTTTTTAATGTTAATATTATATATTTGAATTATATAAATACCATTGAGTTAATTAATCAGTGTACTGTTTTGTTTTTTTGTACGCAGACTAGGTTTTATTCGAGTTCCATAACATCAATTCGGCATCCAAGAAACCCTCCCGAACTCAGCAAAGTTTGTTTGTTTCCTTTTTTGTTATTAACTTGGCATGTACTTGGATTTTTGAGTCAAATTGTTTTGAGTATAAACCTTTGTAAGTATTGAAGTGAGTGTTAATGCTGAGTTTTGGCTAAATGATCATATGATGTGTATAAGTCTTATATATATGAGTTAATGTGTTCAAAGTGGTATGAATAGTTAGTATGCTGAATGGTGATAGATTATAGATATATATATATATATGTATAAGTTTTTGAATGCTATAAAGTTGTTGTATAATTTGCAAAGGATAAAGTATTTGCTTAGTTTAAATAGGATAGTTGATATGTTTGGGTTGGTATGAAATAACGCTTATGTGTGTGAATATGTATGGTATAATTATGAATGAATTGGTATGGTAAAGATCATAGTCTAAAATGGTTTGAATTATTTGAACTAGTTGAGTTGCATTAGAAGGTGAATTGTTTTGGGTTATTGAATGAATTTGATGAAATGGAACATTCTAATTATATGATTGGAAAGTATTATAGGCATATGGTGTTGGAAAAATCCGGTTTGAAAATGCTTTTCTTGCACAACAGAAAATTAAAATTTTGAAAACTGACTCGGTTTGTGATATTTATAACAATAAACCATAACCCAATGTGTACTTTTGTTTTTAGCTTAGAGGACATTCGTTGTTCCCAGTTTTCAACCAAACGATCTTCTCTAATCTTCTCGTACCATGAACTACTTCAAGTCTGGGCTCGAACTAATTGAATCAAAACACAAAACTAGAAAAAGTTCTATCTCCTTTTAGGGTGAAAACGAAATTTCTCAATTTTTATTCTGGAAAAAAATATATGTAATAGTTGATAATAAATTCTCTCTATTTTTTGGTAGAATAACAAGCTCTCAAAGTTGTATTAATAGCTTTATCGATGTCTAATCTGTCCAAATTCGGCGTGGCACATTAAACTAGTTTTCACACTTAAGAAGCCAGAATACAAGCATTTTCATTACATTTTAGTTAAGTTTCTTTAGTTTTACTTACATTCAATAAAATGTGCAAATAGTCTTTTATTGACCCTAAGGGCCGAATGAGGCCTAAGAGAGAACTAATGTACTTTGTAAGTGTGCAGGAGACCATCAAAATGCATTTTAGGACAATATTGGATGCTATGTCGAAAAATGGAAGGACTGATATCGTAACATAGGGAACTGAATGAAGAAAACTCAATTCTGCCTTCGATGTCGCGGAAGAATAAGGGTGTTGCGACATACCCCTAAATATGGCTCCAAAGAAGCATATTGGTTGCTATGTCGCGACACAGGTCCTGGTGTGTTGGACATCAACTCTGGGATGGAAATTGGACACGAAGTAGGGACGTTTTGGTTTGAACAATCGAACTTAAAGCTCGGGAATGTCAGTTAACCTAGGGTTAAGGATGACTGCCACCTAAAGGCTATAAATAGGCTCATTTGGCACATGTTAAAAACACTTTTTGACTAACCTAGTTTCTTCCGTTATATTTAGTTTTATTTTCTTAGGGTTCTAGAGTTTAGTTTATTTGTTCGTTGTTTTCTTTCAAGAGATTTGGATTGTGGAATCATTCAACTTTGTGGATTTGTGCTTAATATCAATATAATCTGACTCTTTCATTTAATCTATCTTGTTGATTTAATTAGCATGCTTTCTCTTTACATCGATTATATATTGTTTATGAACATCATGAGGAACTAATCCTTCTATGAGGGATTAGCGAGTGGAGGTACGATCTGTTAATTGTTTTGTAGGGTTACTCAATGGATCAGCTCTTTGGGAAAAGGAGAACGTGAAACAAACCCTAGGCCTGAAAACCCCGAGAAGTCATCAAGGTGGGAATCAACCCAAAATTGGTATTGTCCATCCGTGAACACCTTAACCCTTAACCAGTCTGGACTGTGAGGTCAGAAGATAAGCAGTACTTGCTGACTCATTATGTTAGTGGAAGATTGGAAGATCCTGCTAAGGTAGCGACTAGTTGATTGACAAGGAACCTGAAGCAACAGTTGATGGAGATTACCGAAGCAAGCTAATTACCCATAATCAAATTTGATTTATTCTTCCTTTTTAATCTCTTGAATTTTATCTTTTTATGCTATTTTATTCTCATTATTATAAAAACCCCAAAAATCCTTTATTTTATAACTTTCGTACTATAACTAAATTTAAAAGTACTAATTAGATCTTTGGCATAATTACAATAAAAACCCTCAACGTTTGGGGAATTTTGGTTTTGTGCCCTTGACCTTTTTTTATTGACACCCTCAACGTTATAATTTTTTCAAAAATCAACCCAATTTTAAAGGTAAAGGTGAGTTGACCGTCAGTCAAATGGCAGGTCAACAAAATTATCTATGTGGCATGCCACATAAGCATGATGTCATATATGACATCATCAAAACAATTTTTTAAAATTTTTTCCATCTTTTTTCTTTTTCTCTCTTTCCCTGTTCTCCTCTAACCCCTGTTGCAATAAAACTTTTTTTTTCTCAACACTTTCCCAGATTTTCTCTCTTTCCAAACACCCATTTTCACTTCATTTTCCTCACTTCATGACATATCAACAAACAACAAGATCAACCATGAGAAAAAAAAACAAAAGGCGACCACAATGACATATCACTGTGAAGAACACGAAATTAAAATGAATTAACAGAAAAAAAAAAGAGTATGATAGTCAAGAAAAAGAATTTTTTTCCCTATTTCTGACAGTTTCTGTCATTTTTTCAGAATTTATAAACCCAAATAGAGAAATTTTAAAAGAGAAAAATAGAGTTTTAAAATGTTGGTATAATCTCCTTTGATGAAAAAAAACCTAGAAACCCACCTCAAGATCACCGCGAAGAACACGAAATTGAAATGAATTAATAGCAAAATAAAACAAAGTATAATAGTCAAGAAAAAGAATTTTTTTTCCTATTTCTAATAGATCCTATAATTTTTTTTCCAGAATTTATAAATTCAAAGAGAGAAATTTTAAAAGAAAAAAATAGAGTTTTGAAATGTTGGGCATAGTCTCCATTGATGAAAAAAACAACCTAGAAACCCACCTCAAGATCACTGCGAAGAACACGAAATTGAAATGAATTAACAGCAAAATAAAATAGAGTATGATAGTCAAGAAAAAGAATTTTTTTCCTATTTCTGATAATTTTTGTAATTTTTTTTCCTTTTTTTGTTTCTACCATTATTTCACAGTGATTATCTACGAAAATAAAACAAACACATCAAATGACGAAAGTTGGTGAAAATGGTGGTGGGTGTTTTTTCTTTTTAACCGTAAGAGTAACTACAAGGAAAGGGGAAGGGTGTAACACCCCAAACTCGGTCAACACGTTACGACCAGATCTGGTATGTCACAGGAAAGGTTGTTTAAAGAACTTTGGATTTTCAAGAAACATCGCAATTTTGAAACTTTTCATTTTGTGTTTCTATCTTGAAGATAATATTTAGTTTAAGAGTTTCTTACCAACTCCTATTTTAAAGAATTGTTAGTTGAAATCGGGTTTTGTGGTACGAAAACAAAAACTAGTGATATTCTGAAACGTGATATTTTGGAAACAGTGTTTGTGGTTTTAGGAAAATTCTGAATTACTTAGTTATTCGCTTGTCATACTTTAATAACACTTTTTAAAACTAATTGTTTATAATTTTTATTTTAGAAAACTCCATATTCGGCATCTCATAAGATATGATAACAGCATAAATTCAAAACCCAAATTAAAGATTAGGAGGCCTTATTACATAGCAAAATCTCAATTAAAAACAAGTTTGAATAGAGAAAACGAATTCACGAGAAAAATATTGCATGGCAACCTCAAGTCCGCCTAGGCTCCAAATCCGCGATCTAGGGATTACCTACAAAATTAAGCAGAGGGGTGAGTCACCGAGACTCAGTATCCCCTTATAACGCAATGGGCCTTAAGCCCACAAATGCACATTGGGCCTTAGCCCACACAATATAGCATATGAACAATGTATGCAATGCAACCCAGCCCAACCTAGTTTTCCATCCTCTAGGACACATGTATCAACCAAACACCTGTGGCTTCAAGCCACTGTCATCCCAGACCACTTGTGACAAAGTCACAGAATATATAAACATGGGGCCAACCCACTGTGGTCCCAGACCACTGTGACAATCTCTGATAAGTATATGTGGGGCCAACCCACTGTGGTCCCAGACCACTGAGACAAGTCACTGATTACATATGTATACGTGGTTCCAAACCACTATGGTCCCAGACCACTATGACAATAGTCACTGAATCACACTTCCCCTTTCGTTCACATCCCAGAACCCGATGCAAACATATTATCCATGTACAGCAGTTAATCACGTCATATGTAATCATACTATATGCAAAGCTGTTACAACAGTACTTAGTTGGTGTCTTCCATCTTACCCACGAGGGTATCTCGACTGTTTGTACAGTCATATCGGCTTTCAACCACCACAGTTATTTACGCAAAATAATAAAGAAAAGTGTGAGCAATTACACACCTGATTATGCGTAAAACTAGACTCTGTACGTTGACACTCTCACTAGCACGGATAACAGCAATTTGCCTATCCCAGGCAGAAGTCGGCTCTCTACCACAACCCAGAGGAAAGTCTCGAACTGCCGACACAGCACGTCTTTTAAATTTAGGAGCAGAGATTATGGGTCCACTCCCTTCTTTAGATTGTTCGGCACTTGCATCCATGAATAGACTTGATCAGAGGTCAGAGAGAAACGTCGATTGTCTAAAAGCCCGTGTAAATCGTGGCCAGGCCGTGTTTTGATATTGTCGAATGACGCACGACCGTGTAAATTGGGGGTCAGGCCGTATCCTAGATGATCAATGAGGCACGGCCGTGTGGACTGTAGTTTAGGGCGTGTCGATTTCGTGATATGGCCCATTTACTCTGTTTTGGGCCCGTTTTATGTTCTTTTCATCCTCAGGTGCTTTCCTGGGTCTAAGACACGAAAAGAAAGGATTAAGAGCACCTTTTTATATAAATCAAGGGATAAATCATCCAAAAGTAAGCTAAATGTGGGATTAAAATATGTTACTATTACGGTTTATCACCGACACAGTACGTCTTTTAAATTTAGGAGCAGAGATTACGGGTCCACTCCCCTCTTTAGATTATCCGGCACTTGCATCCATGAATAGACTTGATCAGAGGTCAGAGAGAAATGTCGATTGTCTAATAAGGAAATTTTGATTAAGGCAACCAAAAACACAAAGGAAAAATAATAGCCAAGGAATCCGAAAAGATGATCCCTTACCTTGGTTATCAAGGAGTCGCACCACACTAGGTTTGGCTATGGTCTAAAAGAGAACCCTATAGTCGACTGAAGAGATTCGGTTATCCATATCAATCCAGAGCGACCACGCCATGTTGAGAGAAGGTTAGAAGAGGTTAGCCGCAAACTTTATTAAGAAACAACAATAGCCACTTCGGCTATGACCACACATAGGACCGAAAAGAAAGAAGAAGCAGAAGAACCCATATTACCTTGCACTTACAGAAGACTCGAGAGAACAGAACGGATTCACTACCCAAAAGAACACTCCTACCTATGGCCACAAGAGGAGAAAGATATGGAAAGAAAAGAACCAGTATTGAA
The DNA here is from genome assembly GCA_005393395.2 of Gossypium australe. Taxonomy (NCBI): domain Eukaryota; kingdom Viridiplantae; phylum Streptophyta; class Magnoliopsida; order Malvales; family Malvaceae; genus Gossypium; species Gossypium australe. Next base: position 52,723,162 of record CM016623.1, on the reverse strand, counting down.
GACTCAACCGTGCGGTCATAACTTAGATAAAGAAAAAGAGAAGAAAAACATATGAATAAGTGAACGTATTACCTTGAACTAACACAATCGGATGAAAAGGGACCTTCAGCAACCTACTTACACCTTGCTCCTTGGTATACGGCTAATATTCAAAATGAAAGGACAAAAAGGAGGGATAGAGATGAGAGGTAGCAAGGTTTCAGCTAAAAGAAAAGAAAACCAAAAGAGGATTCGGCTTGAGAAGAAGATAGTAGGGGAGAAAAGATAAAGAAGAAAAAGAAGTAATAGAAGAGATAAAGAAGAGTGTTTCGGCTTTGGAGAAAAGTGTAGCAAAGAGAAGAAAAAGAAAGTTGAACGGAAAGGGAGGATGGTGATGAGAGATTTCGCTTTGGTATAGAGGAGTCAATAGCTAGATTCGGCCAATAGTGTCTTTGGTAACCTTGAAGAAAAAGCAATGCACGAATGGGAAGGTTTGACAACAAAAGCGAAAAGATGAAAAGAAGTTGAGAAGAAACAAAAAGAAATACATAAGAAGAGACCTTAGATACACCAGGGAATTTCGGCACACACAAAATTTAGGCAACCCGAAATGGAAAACAAAAAGCTCTCTCATGCATTCGGCACCCCCCACATATGACCAAATGCCTCCTAATACACCCCTAGCTGAATTTCACCCCCTCTTCCAAGTTCCCACTTTCGGCCAACCATCACCACACCCCAACCCCCCTTGATTTGCTCCACGAAATACTCCCTACCACTATTTCAAACCTGTGGACTTATTCAAAGTCCTCCAAGCTCTCATGTCCATCCATTTCAAATGCTTTGACTCATTCAACAACCACCATGAAGAGTCCCAGCCAAAAGCCAACACTCCACCATTTTCAGCATAAAAATAAAGTTCCATATGCTACAGCTGAGACTCGAACTCCTTCCCCCTCCTGCTCCCTTGTGACGCCACTCCCTTGCTCCTTAAGTGGCGTCACTTGCCATTCTACCACACTCCATCTTGTGTTAACAGATAGTAGAAAATATTCATAAGGCCTGCTTCAACCAGCTCTCCCCCCTAAAGTGCCCAAAAAGCAAAATTTTACCAAGGCTCTGGCTTGACCCCGAGCCTCCCCAGGACCCCCAAACACACCAAAATAACATACTTAACGAGCCAAACACAAGAAATAGTGCAAAATGCAGAACCCCTAATTCCAAGATGTTACAGTTCTACCCCCCTTAAAGAAATTTAGGCCTCGAAATTTACCTGATCAAAAGAGGTGAGGGTATTGCTGTCACATCACATTCTCTGGCTCCCACGTGGCTTCTTCTGCACCATGATTTTGCCATAAAACTTTGACCAACGGAATTGACTTCCTTCTCAACACCTTAACATTCCGATCTAAAATCTGCACTGGCTCCTCTTCGAAAGATAAATCAGGTCTTACTTCAATTTCCTCCACTGGCACTATGTGAGATGGATCCGAACAGTAGCGCCTTAACATCGAGACATGGAATACATCATGTATCTGCCTCAATTCCAGAGGTAACTCAAGCTGATAAGCTAATAGTCCCACACGTTTCAATACTCGATAAAGCCCGATGAACCTGGGGCTCAACTTGCCCTTTCGACCAAATCTTAGAACCTTCTTCCAAGGTGAAACTTTCAGAAAAACCTGATCACCCTCTGCGAATTCTATCTCCTTACACTTCAGATCCGCATAAGATTTCTGCCTGTCGGAAGTTTCCTTCAACCGAGTCCGAATCAACTTAACCTTTTCCTCTGTTTCTGAAACCAATTCCAGACCCAACAATTGTCGCTCACCCAACTCTGTCCAGCAGGTAGGAATACGACACTTACGACCATACAACGCTTCGTAGGGCGCCATTTTAATGTTGGATTGATAGCTATTGTTGTATGCAAACTCTGCCAATGGTAAAAAATCTTCCCAACTACCCCTGAAGTCAATCACACAGCCCCGTAACATGTCTTCCAAAATTTAAATTACCCTCACTGACTGACCATCAGTTTGTGGATGAAATGTCGTGCTGAAATTCAGTCTTGTACCCAACGCCTGATGTAATGCCTTCCAGAATCATGACGTAAACCTAGGGTCATTGTCTGATATGATAGACACTGGTACCCCATGTAACCTCACAATCTCTGCCACATACAACTTGGCTAACTTCTGCAATGAGTAGTCGACATGAACGAGTATGAAGTGAGCGGACTTTGTCAACTGATTGACAATCACCCACACCGAATCTTTCCTAGTAGGCGTAAGAGGTAGCCCACTAACAAAGTCCATAGTTATCCTCTCCCACTTCCAAAGTGGAATCTTCACTGGCTATAGCAACCCCGAAGGCAACTGATGTTCCGCCTTCACCTGCTGACACGTCAAGCACTTACTCATAAACTCAGTAACTTCTTGCTTTAGACCTGGCCACCAAAATTGCTCACACAAATCCCGATACATTTTACTCCCACCAGGATGCATAGCGTATGGACTACTATGCACTTCCTGTAGAATCCTCTGCCTTAACTCGGAATCCTTTGGTATACAAGCCTTTCCATGAAAGCACAATACCCCGTTACTGTTCAAACTAAAATCTTCTGTCTCACCACATTCCACTAGCTAAAATTTAGAACTTAATGATTCATCCGACAACTGCTTCCCTTTAATCTGACTCACCCACGAAGGCTTCACTTAAAGTTCAGCTAACAAGCTTCCATCATCATACAAGCTGAAATAAGCAAACATTGCCCTCAAATCAAATATTACCTTACGGCTCAACGCATCCGCCACCACATTAGCCTTACCGGGGTGATACTCAATCGAGCAGTCGTAGTCCTTCAACAATTCAATCCACCTCCTCTGCCTTAAATTCAACTCCTTCTGGGTAAGGAGATATTTCAGGCTCTTATGATCGGTATAAATAATCGACTTCTCTCCATACAAGTAGTGTCTCCAAATTTTCAGAGCGAACATTACCGCAGCTAACTCCAGATCATGAGTGGGATAGTTCAATTCATGTGGTCTTAGTTGCCGAGACGCATACACTACCACTTTCCCCCTTACATCAACACACATCCTAACCCTGTGTGCGATGCATCACAATAGACGACAAACTCCTTTCCAGCCTCAGGCTGAATCAACACTGGTGCCTCCGTCAAAGTCCTTTTCAACTTCTTAAAGCTTTCATGTTGCTTATCTAACCAGACAAACGGTACCCCTTTCTGTAACAACTTGGTTAAAGGTGCAGCGGTCAACGAGAATCCCTCAATGTAGTACCCAGCTAACCCAAGGAAACTTCGAATTTCCACTACTGACTTCGGTGCTTTCCAATCCAACACAGCTTCAATCTTTTGGGGATCGACCCTAATCCCCTCGACAAACACAACATGCCTCAGAAAAGTAACTTCCCTCAACCAAAATTCACACTTGTTGAATTTGGCATACAGTTGCTTTTCTCTCAAAATCTGTAGAACAATCCGAATGTGCGAATCATGCTCCTCTTCTGTCCTTGAATACACCAGAATATCGTCTATGAATACTACGACAAACCAATCCAGATAGGGTTGGAACACCCGGTTCATCATATCCATAAACGTAGCTGGTGCATTCGTCAACCCAAACGGCATCACTAAGAACTCGTAGTGACTATAACAAGTTCGAAAAGCAGTCTTATGAATATCCGCCTCCTTGACCTTAAGCTGATGATACCCTGACCTCAAGTCTATCTTCGAGAAGACCGAAGCGCCTCGCAACTGATCGAACAGATCGTCAGTCCTTGGCAACGGGTACTTGTTCTTAGTCATCAGCTTGTTCAATTGTCTGTAGTCAATGCACATCCGCATCGACCCGTCCTTTTTCTTTACAAATAACACCGGCGCTCCCCACAGAGACACACATGGTCGAATAAATCCCCAGTCCAACAGTTCCTGAATCTGAGCTTTAAGCTCCACCAGCTCCTTCGGCGCCATCCTATATGGAGCAACGGACACCGAAGCTGTTCCCAGAAGAAGATCAATGTCGAACTCCACCTCGCGATCCGGAGGTAACCCTAGAAGCTCTTCTGGAAAGACATTCGAGAACTCTTTCACCATTCTAATATCCTTTACAGACAATTCTTTGGCCTCCAAAGCACTGATGAAAGCTAAAAACGCCTCACACTCTTTCCGCACCATCCTTTCGGCCTTTAAAGCAAACACTATATTGAATAGGTAATTCCTTCTTTCGCCTATCACTAACACCTCCTTCTCCTTGGGAGTCTTCAATACCATGCGCTTAGCAGCATAATCTAAGTTTGCTCGATACTTAACTAACCAGTCCATGCCTAAAATCAAATCGAACTCGCTGAACGGCAGTTCCATCAAGTCAGCCGGAAAGACTATCCCTTGAACTTCTAAAGGCACACTCCTAAAAAGTCTGTTCACCACTACAGATTGTCCTAAAGGGCTAATCACAGTCATCTCCCTAGAAGCAATCTTAGATTCTATACTTAAAGTCTCAGATACAGTACTAGCAACATACGAATGTGTAGACCCAATATCTGTCAGTGCTGTAAAGGGCAAACCAAAAATGAGGAACATACCAGTTATGACGTCCGGTGGATCGCCATCCTCTCGACGTCTAGCTGCATAGACCAACCCAGGCTGTCTCGCATCTGCATTCCCAGCACCTCTGCCCGGTGCTCCACGCCCTCGACCAAAACCATTTCCTCCTCTGGCCAGACCACGGCCTCTCAGTGGTTGCTGGCCACCTCTTCCGGCCTGCGCATAACCTTGGCCAACTGGCCGTACCCTATTTGGCTCCTGTGGATAGTCCCTTACCAAATGATCTACAGATCCACACCTGTAACATCCTTTACTTCTTGCCCAACACTCCCCTAAATGATAATTCCCACATCTAGCACACTGTTGAGATCAACCAACAGCAACAGGCTTCGTAACTCGACTCGGCCTATCAAACCTAGGCTTCTTCTGGAAACTCCCAGCAGATCCTGACGACCCAAAAATCCTTTTATTCCTACCCCTGTCCTTATCCTGATTCTGCCTTTCAGATCGCTTCACCTCTTCGGCTATCTTATCCTTCTCCACCAAAATAGCAAACTCTCTCTCCCATTACGGAGCTATCAGTACTCGCAACTCGTCCCTCAGACCATCCTCAAATCAGAGACAACACTCGTAATCAGTTGCGATGATACATCGGGCATAGCAACTTAATCGCAGGAACTCTACCTCATACTCAGCCATCGACTTCTTCCCCTAGACCAAGTTCAAAAATGCCTTCCTCTGAGCATCTACGTAACTTGTCCCAACATACTTTCCCTGGAATGCTGACTTAAAGAAGTCCCAGGTAATACGGTCTGTCGATGTACCATCCCATACCGTGAGCCACCACTGGTATGCTTCATCTCGAAGGAGAGACACAACTCCTTTCAACTTTTCCTCGACGGTACAATCAAGATCGCCCATGATTCGTTCAACCACTTCCAGCCAGTATTCAGCTACGTTAGGAGCCACACCAGAAATGCCCCTAAATATCTCAGCCTCATTAGCTCGGAGTCACTCAGAAATAGATTTTCGAGCTACCGATCCCGTGCTCGCTCCAGCAACCCGCTCCAGAACACACAACATAGCTTAAGACACAGCATCGTCTCCACCAGTTTGGTCCTGAAATCTTGCTTCTGCAATTGGTGATGCTGGCACTTCACCTTCCGGCCCATGCCCAGATTTCGAGGGTTCAGCCTCAACATCACGGCCTCTACCACAGCCGCGCATACCATGTCCACGTCTTCTAGCACTCATGATTACGAATTCGACTTAATCTAATTGAAAATTTTATAAGTTAGTATTTCTTCCACTGTTTATTACCGAACAGTCTTATGAAAATAGCATTAGAAGTAGTTTTTTGCAAGAAATATTTCTAAAGGTCTCCATCTCTAAATTTGTATTTCTTAAAACTATCTATCACAATATTTCATAAGAATTTAAGATATAATCAGAAAACTTACAGTGCGGATTGGTGCCGGAGACTTGGGTGTCATACTTCCAGAAAACGTGTATTTTCCTAAACCATTTTCCAAACCAACTTCTGAAAACATTTTGAACCTTAAACCCACAGACGAGTTTTACAAACCTAGGCTCTGATACCACAATTGTAACACCCCAAACCCGATCAACACGTTACGACCAGATCTGGTATGTCACAGGGAAAGGTTGTTTAAAGAACATTGGAATTTTAAAGAAACATCGCAATTTTGAAACTTTTCATTTTGTGTTTCTATCTTGAAGATAATATTTAGTTTAAGAGTTTCTTACCAACTCCTATTTTAAAGAACTGTTAGTTGAAATCGGGTTTTGTTGTACGAAAACCAAAAACTAGTGATATTCTGAAACGTGATATTTTGGAAACAGTGTTTGTGGTTTTAAGAAAATTTCGAATTACTTAGTTATTCGCTTGTCATACTTTAATAACACTTTTTAAAACTAATTGTTTATAATTTTTATTTTAGAAAACTCCATATTCGACATCTCATAAGATATGTTATAACAGCATAAATTCAAAACCCAAATTAAAGATTAGGAGGCCTTATTACATAGCAAAATCCCAATTAAAAACAAGTTTAAATAAAGAAAATGAATTCACAAGAAAAATATTGCATGGCCACCTCAAGTCTGCCTCGGCTCCAAATTCGCGATCTAGGGATTACCTGCAAAATTAAGCAGAGGGGTGAGTCACCGAGACTCAGTGTGTAAATCCCCTTATAACACAATGGGCCTTAAGCCTACAAATGCACATTGGGCCTTAGCCCACACAATATAGCATATGAACAATGTATGCAATGCAGCCCAGCCCAACCTAGTTTTCCATCCTCTAGGTCACCTGTATCAACCAAACACCTGTGGCTTCAAGCCACTATGGTCCCAGACCACTTGTGACAAAGTCACAGAATATATAAACATGGAGCCAAACCATTGTGGTCCCAGACCACGGTGACAATATCTGATAAGTATACGTAGGGCCAACCCACTGTGGTCCCAGACCACTGAGACAAGTCACTGATTACATATGTATACGTGGTTCCAAACCACTATGGTCCCAGACCACTGTGACAATAGTCACTGAATCACACTTCCCCTTTCGTTCACATCCCAGAACCCGATGCAAACATATTATCCATGTACAACAGTTAATCATGTCATACGTAATCATATTATATGCAAAGCAGTTACAACAGCACTTACCTGGTGTCTTCCACTTTACCCACGACGGTATCTCAATTGTTTGTACAATCGTATCGGCTTTCAGCCATCACAGCTATTTACGCAAAACAATAAAGAAAAGTGTAAGCAGTTACACACCTGATTACGCATAAAATTAGACTCTCGACGTTGACACTCTCACTAGTAGGGATAACAACGATTTGCCTATCCCAGGCAGACGTCGGCTCTCTACCACAACCCAGAGGAAAGTCTCGAACCACCGACTGATCGCTCGTCTATCGAGTTTTAAAATTTATAAAGAATGATCGAACCTAGAAACTAACTCTGACAACGATTAAAGGCAAGTGCACCTATCGAACAGTAGTATAGCTTAGGCAAGACCGGATTATCGAACCCAAAGGAACTAAAAGTACTAATACTAACTTTCTTTTTATTATTTAGCCTAAAATAAGTGAGGTTGCTTTAATATAATCTAGACTAATTACTAAGCTAAAGACACAAAGACAAAAAGGATGAATTGGGAAAATAACTTTAGGAAAAACTCTGTTGATTTGGACGATACCCTTAGGAAGAATCCACCTAGACTTCACTTGTTATTAAACCCTGAACCATATGATTTATTTACTTAGTTTGATCCGTAAGACTCCCTAACGTATATTAAACCCTTTCTCGAGGCGAATAACGTCTAACCCTAGGTTAATTAGTGGAGATCTCTTTCTCTTATAATAACCCCCTAGGATAGCAGTAAATCGATCTATGGACTCCCATATTAGGTTTCACCCTAATCCGGCAAAATCTCGTCACCCTATCTCTAGGCGTAGATCAACTCCGCTTAATTATGCTAGAGCTTCTCTTAGGCAGGGTTTATTCCCCCTCCACCTAAGCACATCGAATTTGGATTAAGCTTGCATAATTAAGAACAAAGTAAGTATCTATCATATAATTTAGAAAATAATAACAAGATCCATCATAGGTTTCATCCCCTTCAGGTATCTGAGGGGTTTAGTTCATAGCAAATAAATAAAACATCTCAAGAGAAAAGATAAAACAAAACATAAGAAATCCCTAGAACTCCCTGAAGGAATTTAAGAAGAAATCCACCGTCTTGAGGAGAATTCCGACTTCTTGGGATGGATCAACCGGCTTATCTTCGAGTGATTCCCACAAATCTGACCTTTCTGGTTTGGCTCCTTGGCCTAGCTAACCGCCTAGGTTTCGGCTTTTGCCGAACTCCCTCTCAAGTTGCCCCCTTGGGTGTTTATATAGACTTTGTGATGCCTTACTTGGCCCCTAAGTATCCTGATTTAAGTAGAATTCCTACTAGGGTGTTTGAAAAGGCTTTGGAATGTGTTCCTTTTCCTCCAAGTATCCAAATCCGAGTAAACTTCCTCTTGGCTGCGGTAGGGACACGCCCATGTGACACGCCCGTGTAAATCGTGGCCAGGCCGTGTTTTGATACTGTCGAATGAGGCACGGCCGTGTAAATTGGGGGTCAGGTCGTGTCTTAGATGATCAATGAGGCACGACCGTGTGGGCTGTAGTTTAGGCCGTGTCGATTTCGTGATATGGCCCATTTACTCCGTTTTGGGCCCATTTTATGTTCTTTTCATCCTCGGGTGCTTTCCTGGGTCTAAGACACGAAAAGAAAGGATTAAGAGCACCTTTTTATATAAATCAAGGGATAAATCATCCAAAAGTAAGCTAAATATGGGATTAAAATATGTTACTATTACGGTTTATAAAATACCCCCACATTTAAACTTTTGCTTGTCCTCAAGCAAAATTCTCAACTTATAATTAAAACAAATTTCCTTGATTCATAATATTTAACAATCATGCTTTATCATAATTCAAAGATAATTCATACATGGATAATTCAACTCAAAGAGTCCTAAAGATTTAAACAATCAAAGTCATTCATTTATAGCCCTGAAAACATAGGCGTTTTCCTTCATCTTAAATAATTACCTCTGATTCAAAATCGACAAGGGTTGATATCCTCACTAAAGATTCACTCAAATCACTCAAAGTGTTTAAGGTTTAAAATTAAGCACCCAAAAGTCGAACATGAAAAGTTAATCCCATAGGCTTGCATGAAAATCAAATCTCCACCACTATAAAATGAGATGATACACAAATCAAAAGGTCTTTAACAGGGTTGTAACGGGGCTTAGGTTAAGGGTATGGATATAGGCTGAATTAGAAGGTTAGAATCGAGATTGACCTGCCAAATTACCTAACTAGAAACACGAACTCATAATAAGCACTTTCATCAAATGAAAATTTAAGCTACTAATACTCAAATACGAGCTTCTTCTTTAATAATTGGAATTTAAACATATAAGCTCAATTACATGGAATAAATACTGAATATGCTTCATTTTGTGTGTTTTTTTTTTTAAAGAACAAGTCAAATACCTAGTAAAGGATAGATTGAAATAGATAAAATAGTTAGGCAACCGATCAAATCAAATCTCTATATAAGGGTAGTCAAAGGAATGATGATAGCAAATACAAAGGGTTTTGGGTTAATATTAGTGGGTAAGTCAATGAAAAGGGTTGTTAGGATTAAACGGGGTTTATTAGGGGTTAATTATGAAGGTAAGCTTTTTAGTGAAGTAAGTGGGTTAAATCCTAAGTGCCTTTATCATCTCTGTATATCAAATCAAAAGTGTGGTCTCGGCATGTATAATTGATGCAAGTTCTAGAATAACAAATCAATGTTGACACACTCATAATAAAAAAATGAGCATGAAAAAGAGATATATGCTCTATAAGGATCAAAATCTCACAAAAATTATGGGTATTTTGATGTCAACCTCTTGAATTTCAAATTTCAAATTTCAAAGTAATATTCAGATTCAGGTAGACAACCTAGAAAAAAATTTTAATTCTAAAATTTAGACTTATCATGCTTGATTCTCTAGTATCCTTCAAATTTAATCATCAATGCACAGTTATCAATGACTTAATCCAAAACATATCAACAGAAATCATAGATTAGGAAAAATTCATTCTAATCATAATATGAGAGATTTTACTTTCGAACAAGGCATAATTCAGGGATTATCCAATAATACTATAGCCAACCCCCCACACTTAAGTTGTACATTGCCCTCAATGTACAAAGATAGATAATATCAAAATAGTCATGAAATCATAAGATGGGGAGAGAAGTGAAACTTCCTAAATTTTGGATGAAGTCAATGAAAAGAAACTGGATAGGATTGGAGGTGAACGTGGGGAAGCGTCTCAAACCATTTGAAATTGAATCCTCGAAGCAGCTGTTCTGATTTTATTGAATCCTAAGCTAAATCTAAATATCATAAAGAATAAGAAAAAAATAATAAAGAAAATAAAATAAAGTAAAAATAATAAAAATAAAAATGAATAATGGAAAATGAAAGAAGAAAGACAACTAGAAAAGAAAAAGGAAAAAGGAAGTTTAAATAGGGATGTAGCCCGTATTTTGGGTTTTTTTTTGCCACACGGCCGTGTGTAAGAACGTGTGGTCTGGAAATCTGCTCTTTTGGTTAGTTCAGTGCTAAAGAAGAAGAATAAAAGGAAAGAAGAAAAAAATAAAAATGTAAAAATAAATAGGGTTAGTGCTCGGGTTGCCTCCCGAGAAGCGCTCGTTTAAAGTCTTAAGCTAGACTTTACCTGTTATTCATATGGTCATGGTGGTGAAAATCCTTTCTCATGTGATCAATTCGGTTATGGATATAAAGTTTAAGTCGAGTAGTGTTTACCTCAAAAGTGTTAAATTTAGGACTGGTTACATCGACTGTTCCATCTGGGAGGATTTTGAGTACCTGATCTCCTATCTTAAGCTGGGTTGTCCCATCATTAAGTTCGTCGTGGAGTTGCCTTGTTTTTGCTTCGTGTGTTTTAGGCTCTCCTTGAAGTGTGTCTTCCATTCGTCTAGTTTATCGATCCAAAGCCTTCGTTCCTCATGAATTTCTTTTTTATCGACACGAGGTCCAAGATCTGGCATCTGCGAAAGAGCTTCAAGAAACGGCAAGTTAATATGAAATTTCTTTGAAAGTTTAAGAGACTTACCGAATTCTTCCTCTGTGTGGTTTTTCTTTGTCCCATTGGGGTATGGCACATGAGCTTGGTACTCTGTAATTACCGGGTTTGGTAAATCCTGGCTTACCTCAACCTTACCTCCACTCATCACAGGCTCTTGCCTTGGGTCAGCTTCCACTAACCTTTCACTGTCGTTTATGACTTGAATTTTCTCTTTTGGGTTAGTTCTAGTGCTGCTTGGCAAGCTTTCTTGTAGTTGTTCGAAAATCAGCTTTGCAAGTTGTCCAACTACTTAGTAATTTCCCAAACTGACTTAGTAAGTTCTCCAACTTGGTTCTTGATCCCTTCAATCGATACTTGTCGGTTTTTAAGTGTTGTCTCAGTGTCTTAAGATGGGTATCTGTGGCTGCCATGAATTTTGTCAGCATCTCTTCAATGTTTGACCTCTTCCTGTTGGTGAGGTGGTTGTTGAAAATATGAAGGAAGTTCTGATCCTTGGCTATTTTGATCATCCCATGAGAAATTGGGATGGTACCTCGAACCTGCATTATAAGTGTCATTATAAAAATTATTTTGTGGTCTAGAATAGTTACCCGTATAGTGAGCTTGCTCGTTTTCCATGCCATATCTGTAGGGTGGGTACTCAGGATTCGCCACGCCTCCTAAATTCGAATCATATTGTATTTCTGGGTGTACCTGCGAGAGACTATTCAAACCATTAATATTTTTATTCATCATCTCTAGCTGGTTAGATAACCTGGTGACCACGTCGAGGTTGCAGACATTGGCGGCTTTTGTTGGTGTTGTCCTCATAACTTGCCATTGATAGTTATTTAGTGCCATCTCCTAAAATTACCTGTCAAAGCAAATAGAAGAAAAATTAGCAAAGTAAAATAAAACTAATAAAAAAATAAATTGCAATAATAATAATAAATGGCTAAAGTAATAAAAATAGAGTTTTCTTAATATTTTAGTTCCCCGGCAACTGCGCCAAAAACTTGATCGTTCGTCTATCGAGTTTTAAAATTTATAAAGAACGATCAAACCTGGAAACTAACTCTGACAATGATTAAAGGCAAGTGTACCTATCGAACAGTAGTATAGCTTAGGCAAGACCGGATTATCGAACCCAAAGGAACTAAAAGTATTAATACTAACTTTCTTTTTATTATTTAGCCTAAAATAAGTGAGGTTGCTTTAATATAATCTAGACTAATTACTAAGCTAAAGACACAAAGACAAAAAGGATGAATTGGGAAAATAACTTTACGAAAAACTCAGTTGATTAGGACGATACCCTTAGGAAGAATCCACCTAGACTTCACTTGTTATTAAACTCTGAACCAAATGATTTATTTACTTAGTTTGATCTGTAAGACTCCCTAACGTATATTAAACCCTCTCTCGAGGCGAATAACGTCTAACCCTAGGTTAATTAGTGGAAATCTCTTTCTCTTATAATAACCCCCTAGGATAGCAGTAAATCAATCTATGGACTCCCATATTAGGTTTCACCCTAATCCGGCAAAATCTCGTCACCCTATCTCTAGGCGTGCGATCAATTCCGCTTAATTATGCTAGATCTTCTCTTAGGCAAGGTCTATTCCTCCTCCACCTAAGCACATCGAATTTGGATTAAGCTTGCATAATTAAGAACAAACTAAGTATTTATCACATAATTTAGAAAATAATAACAAGATCCATCATAGGTTTCATCCCCTTCAGGTATCTGAGGGGTTTAGTTCATAGCAAATAAATAAAACATCTCAAGAGAAAAGATAAAACAAAACATAAGAAATCCCTAAAACTCCCTAAAGGAATTTAAGAAGAAATCCGCCGTCTTGAGTAGAATTTCGACTTCTTGAGGTAGATCAACTGGCTTATCTTCGAGTGATTCCCACAAATCTGACATTTTCGGCTTGGCTCCGTGGCCTAGCTAACCGCCTAAGTTTCGGCTTTTGCCGAACTCCCTCTCAAGTTGCCCCCTTGGGTGTTTATATACACTTTGTGATGCCTTACTTGGCCCCTAAGTATCCTGATTTAAGTAGAATTCCTACTAGGGTATTTGAAAAGGCTTTGGAATGTGTTCCTTTGCCTCCAAGTATCCAAATCCGAGTAAACTTCCTCTTGGCCGCGGCAAGGACACGCCCATGTGACACGCCCGTGTAAATCGTGGCCAGGCCGTGTTTTGATACTGTCGAATGAGGCACGGCCGTGTAAATCGGGGGTCAAGCCGTATCCTAGATGATCAATGAGGCACGGCCGTGTGGGCTGTAGTTCAGGCCGTTTCGATTTCGTGATATGGCCCATTTACTGTGTTTTGGGCCCATTTTATGTTCTTTTCATCCTCGGGTGCTTTCCTGGGTCTAAGACACGAAAATAAAGGATTAAGAGCACCTTTTTATATAAATCAAGGGATAAATAATCCAAAAGTAAGCTAAATGTGGGATTAAAATATGTTACTATTACGGTTTATCACCGACACAACACGTCTTTTAAATTTAGGAGCAGAGATTACGGGTCCACTCCCCTCTTTAGATTGTCTGGCACTTGCATCCATGAATAGACTTGATCAGAGGTCAGAAAGAAATGTCGATTGTCTAATAAGGAAATTTTGATTAAGGCAACCAAAAACGCAAAAGAAAAATAATAGCCAAGGAATCCGAGAAGATGATCCCTTACCTTGGTTATCAAGGAGTCGCACTACACTAGGTTTGGCTATGGTCTAAAAGAGAACCCTATAGCCGGCTGAAGAGATTCGATTATCCACATCAATCTGGAGTGACCACGCCATGTTGAGAGAAGGTTAGAAGAGGTTAGCCGCAAACTTTATTAAGAAACAACAATAGCCACTTCGGCTATGACTACACATAGGACCGAAAAGAAAGAAGAAGCAAAAGAACCCATATTACCTTGCGCTTACCAAAGACTCGAGAGAACAGAACAGATTCACTGCCCAAAAAAACACTCCTACCTACGGCCACAAGAGGAGAAAGATATGGAAAGAAAAGAACCGGTATTGAAGACTCAGCCGTGCGGTCATAACTTAGATAAAGAAAAAGAGAAGAAAAACATATGAATAAGTGAACGTATTACCTTGAACTAACACAATCAGATGAAAAGGGACCTTCAGCAACCTACTTACACCTTGCTCCTTGTTATACGGCTAATATTCAAAATGAAAGGACAAAAAGGAGGGATAGAGATGAGAGGTAGCAAGGTTTCGACTAAAAGAAAAGAAAACCAAAAGAGGATCCAGCTTGAGAAGAAGATAGTAGGGGAGAAAAGATAAAGAAGAAAAAGAAGTAATAGAAGAGATAAAGAAGAGGGTTTCGACTTTGGAGAAAAGTGTAGCAAAGAGAAGAAAAAGAAAGTTGAATGGAAAGGGGGATGGTGAGGAGAGATTTGGCTTAGGTATTGAGGAGTCAATAGCTAGTTCGGCCAATAGTGTCTTTGGTAACCTTGAAGAAAAAGCAATGCACGAATGGGAAGGTTTGACAACAAAAGCGAAAAGATGAAAAGAAGTTGAGAAGAAACAAAAAGAAATACAAAAGAAGAGACCTTAGATGCACCAGAGAATTTCGGCACACACAAAATTTAGGCAACTCGAAATGGAAAACAAAAAGCGCTCTCACGCATCCGGCACCCCCCACATATGACCAAATGCCTCCTAATACACCCCTAGCCAAATTTCACCCCCTCTTCCAAGTTCCCACTTTCGGCCAACCATCACCACACCCCAACACCCCTTGATTTGCTCCACCAAATACTCCCCATCACTCTTTCAATCCTGTGGACTCATTCAAACTCCTCCAAGCTCTCATGTCCATCCATTTCAAATGCTTTGACTCCTTCAACAACCACAAAGAAGAGCCCCAGCCGAAAGCCAACACTCCACCATATTGAGTATAAAAATAAAGTTCCACATGCTACAGTTGAGACTCGAACTCCTTCCCCCTCCTGCTCCCTTATGACGCCACTCCCTTGCTCCTTAAGTGGCGTCACTTGCCATTCTACCACACTCCATCTTGTGTTAACAAACACTAGAAAATATTCATAAGGCCTGCTTCAACCAGCTCTCCCCCCTAAAGTGCCCAAAAAGCAAAATTTTACCAAGGCTCTGGCTTGACCCCGAGCCTCCCCAGGACCCCCAAACACACCAAAATAACATGCTTAACGAGCCAAACATAAGAAATAGTGCAAAATGCAGAACCCCTAATTCCAGGATGTTACAAAGGGGAAGAGGAAAAGAGAAAGAAGATGGAAACAAAATGAAAAAAAAATTATTAAACAAATTTTTTTATAAATGATGTCATTTATGACGTTGTGCACTTATGTGGCATGCCACATAGGCTATTTCGTTGACCTACCATTTGACTAACGGTCAAGTCACATTTACCATTAAAACTGGACTTAATCATGAAAAAATCATAATGTTAAGGGTGTCAATAAAAAAAGGTTAAGGGCACAAAACCAAAAACCCCCCAAACGTTGAGGTTTTTTTTTTGCAATTATGCCTAGATCTTTTAGTGTTTAGGTTAGAATTGATCTAGCACTTGCCTCACTTGGGTACGATCCTCAAAGTACTCACCTACTCCATTGTAAAACTATATTACAACTAGACCTGTATACTTGCAAATACGACCTCATAGTTCTATATTTTATTGCAGTATTCACACTCTAGACATTAGTACATTCAAAGGCGGTCAAGTTGTTGGTGCCATTGCCGGGGAGGCAACGTCACTAGATTGATTTTAATTTTTCCACTTCATTAGAATAATTAGAAAATTTTTAAATTATAGGTACGATTCACACATAGGTTATTAGCAATATACAGGTCCTGGGGACATTATTTGATGTAAATTGGCTAAGGTCTAGCATTTCCAACTTGTTATCTATAGTCCACATTTTGAATTAAGTCCTACTCTACTAACATGGATCTCTAATAATGTCAGGTTTCCCAATCACGTCAATGAAGATCCTATCGCGTTCTTGAGAAAATTTGACCTTATATGCAGTACTGTTAGTTATGTAGAAATTCCATCTCAATCTATAAAGTTATTATTAATTCCATTTGCATTAGATGGAAAGGCAAAAATGTGGCTAGAAGCACTTCCTCTAGAAACTATCACGACATGGAACAATTTCATACAGTTATTCCTTCGCCGAGGGTTGCCTATGACTAAGGTATTAAGTAGTTACACTCAGTTATTTTATTTCCAGCAGAGCATCATTGAAACGTTGGGATAAGCATGGGAAAGATTCAAGGCAATCTTGAGGTCTATATTAAGAGGAGGAATACATTTTGCAGTTAAAATACTGCATTTTTACTATGGGCTAGATAGTCAAGATAGATGAAAATTTGATACATGACTGGGGAAGTATTTGGATGAAAACTCAAAAGGAAGTAATGGAGATACTTGAAAGATACAGCACCAATGAATTAACATGGGAAGAATGTCTTGAAATATTTAATCAATGACTGGAATTTGTGGAATATAGAGAGCAAGAATGCAATCAATTGGAGCTCAATGTAAAAGAATCAACGGGTTATGAAACAGAAGAGGAAGGGGACAATGCGAAATAGGAGAATCACACATGGTAACTCAATTGGACTGGTGGAGACAGAATAAGGAACAGCCAGAGCAAATAATCCCAAACTCAGTAAATATGGTACTATCTATTGTTAAACCTCCAAAGTTAGAACTAAGGCCCTTGCCCAATCATTTAAAGTATGGATATCTGGGGAAACAAAATACCTTACCAGTAATTATTGTAGCAAGTATAGATGCGAAACAGGAAGAAGCTTTATTAAATGTCCTAAAAATACACAAAAAAGCGATAGGATGGACACTTGTTGATATTAAAGGAACCAGTCTTGCATTTTGTAAATACAAGATTAGATTAGAAGGGGAAAAAGACCTGTGGTAGACACTCAGTGAAGACTTAATCCAGCCATGAAGGAGGTGGTAAAAAAGGAATTGCTTAAATGGCTAGATGTAGGAATTGTTTACGTTATTTCTGATAGTGAGAAGGTTAGCCCAACCCAATGTGTTCCAAAGAAGAGCAGTTTAAATGTAGTCGAGAATGATAATAATGAGTTAATTCCCACTCAAACAGTTACAGGTTGGAGAGTATACATTGATTATCGAAAATTGAATGATGCAACAAAAAAAGACCATTTTTCGTTGCCATTTATCAACCAAATGCTTGATCGGTTAGTAGGAAAAGACTATTATTGCTTTCTTGATGGGTACTCAGGGTATCATCAAATCCCAATTCATCTTGATGATTAAGAGAAAACCACATTTACCAACCCTTTTGGTACGTATGTCTGTAAGAGAGTGTATTTTGGCCTATGTAATGCTCTAACAACTTTCATGAAATGCATGACTGTGATCTTTGTTAATATGTTACAAGAGGGGTTAGATGTATTCATAGACGATCTTTCTGTATATAGGGACTCTTTCCAAGAATGCCTGGATAACCTTGAAAAAGTGTTAAAAAGATGCGAGGAAACTAACATGGTACTCAACTGGGAAAAACGTCATTTCATGGTGAAAGGACTGGTCTTAGGGCATCAAATATTTGGAAAGGGTTTGGAAGTAGATAAAGCCAAAATTGAAGTCATCAAGCATCTTCTAAATCCGATGAATGTTAAATGTGTGCGAAATTTTTTAGGCCATGCAGGATTTTATCAGAGATTTATAGAAGAATTTGCTCATATTTCTAAACCTCTGAATCAACTTCTCAAAAAAGATACATCTTCCGTATTTGACCAAAGTTGCGTCAGAGCTTTTGAGGTAATAAAAAAAACTTCTATATGCTCCTATAATCATTACCCCAAATTGGTTGGAACTTTTTATTATTATGTGTGACGCTAGCGATTACGTAGTAGGTGCAATATTAAGACAAAAATGGAATAATTTATTTAGGGCTATTCACTATGCTAGCAAAACATTGATTTTCGCACAAAGCAGCTACACTACAATTAAGAAAGATATGTTAGTAGTAGTGTTTTCGTTAAAAAAGTTCGACCGTACTTAATGGCAAATCGAGTATATGTGTATATTGATCACTCTGCGCTAAAATACGTTATGAAAGAAAAAGAAACAAAAGTCAGACCAATGAGATGGGTTTTATTACTTCAGGAATTTGATTTATGGATAATGGACAGGAAGGGGACTGAAAATCAAATTGCAAATCACCTATCTAGAATTGAAAACCATTCACGAGAGGAGGAAATTGAAGATATTAAGGAGACCTTTGAGATGAACAATTATTCAAAGTAGACATTGATCAATCAAGACCAAGTAAGCATCTAACACCATGGTATGCAGATTATGTTACTAACATTGCAATGGGGCCTTCCCAGCACAGACATCTTCGCAGCAGATAAAACGAATAGCTCATGAATAAAAAAATTTACATTTGGGAGGGACCATATGTGTTTCAAAAATGTGCATATCAATTAGTCCTGCAATGTGTAGCTGAGGAAGAGATTCAAGATATTTTACAAGCTTGTCATACATATCCCTATGGAGGGCATTTCGGTGGAAAATGGATAGCTCAAAAAATACTGCAATCACAGTTTTATTGACCAACAATGAATAGAGACACTTATGAATTCATCCAAGGATGTGATAGGTGTCAGAGAATTGGAAATATATCTAAAAGGGACAAAATATCATAAATAGGAATAATCGAGGTCGAAGTGTTTGACTTATGGGGAATTGATTTCATGGGACATTTTTCGGGTTCTTTCGGGAATCAATATATTCTCCTGGCTGTAGGTTATGTCTCAAAATGGGTTGACGTTGTCGCACTTCCTACTAATGATACAAAATCTGTAGTAAGATTTCTCAGGAAAAACATATTCGCCAGGTTTGGTACACCACAAGCACTGGTTAGTGATAAAGGATCTCATTTTTGTAGCAAGTAGTTCGAAGCAGCATTGGCTAAGTATAGTATAAGGCATAGGATGACAATGACATATCACCCACAGGCTAATGGGCAAGAAAAAGTCTCTAATCAGGAAATAAAATAGATTTTAGAGAAAACAGTAAACCCAAGCTGAAAAGATTGGACAGCCAAGCTAGACGATGCATTGTGGGCTTACAGAACAACATATAAGACCCCATTAGGCATGTCCCCATATAAGCTAGTTTATGGTAAGAATTGTCACTTACCAATCGAATTGGAGATGAAGGCATATTAGGTGATCAAAGAATTAAATATAGATCCTGAATTAGCTAAAAAAGAAAGACTACTCCAACTCCAAGAATTGGAAGAGTTCATATTTATGGTTACGAAAATACTAAGCTGTATAAGGAGAAGAGTAGAATTTGACATGACAGAAAGATCAAAAAGCGAGAACTTTTATCAGGGCATAAAGTACTGTTATTCAATTCAAGGTTAAAATTATTCCCTAGAAAGCTTAAATCAAGATGGACATGTCCATATATACGAAGCTGTATAAGGAGAAAAGTAGACTTCGACATGATGTAAATAACAGAAAGCGAAAACTTTTATCTAGGCATAAAGTACTGTTATTTAATTCAAGGTTAAAATTATTCCCTAGAAAGCTTAAATCAAGGTGGACAGGTCCATATAAAATACAGCAGGTAACCCACTCATGGGGCAATAGAGTTAATCAGAAAAGGGGGTCAAACCTTTCTTATTAATAGCCAACTAGTAAAACATTATTTTGGAGGGAATATTAATACTGTACTGGAACAAAAAACCTTGCAGTGAGCTCCCTTTGGGACTTCTAAGACAAAAAAGGAAAACCAACAAACATGAGGGAAGATAAGGAAAAAGGTAACCCAATTGATGATTTCACAAAAAAATGGAGGAATTTGGCCATCATGTCGCGACACCATTCCAGGATGTTGCGACAAAGAACAAAATTCTAATTTAGGAATCTTCTCTTGATGTCACGACATCACCCAAGGATGTCGCAACATCACCCAGGGATGTCGCAACATCACCTAGGGATGTCGCGACACCACAACATAACCCTATTTTCTAAACTAATTTAACTATTGATGTTTTTGTAGCTTAATTGTATTAGGATTCTTTTTTTTTAACTGCTTACTTAGTAAAACTAGATTATAATTCTTGAATAATTTATTCTTTCTTCCTAATCTATAAATAGGACATATGGCCACCTTATGATACCATTAATAAAGATCAAATTGTAGGCAACTCTCTTTTATCAGCAACAAAGGGTAATTTGCAGATATAATAAGAACATATCATCAGATGACAAGTTTTAGTGCAAGTGCTTCAAGCCCAACTATAGAGTTTCAAGAAGGTGACATGGATAAGTATCTGAACAATTACAGCTATATAATTTTATTCAAGAACAGGGATTTGACCCTTTAATGAGGAATTGCAAAGGAATATGGGAAAATGCAACCGAAGGGGAATGGACGAAATTTTGTTTGCTAGCCGAAGAACCCTTAATAATTCATGTAGTGCAAGAATTTTATCTAGCATTAAAATAAAGGGAAGCAGCCAAACCATTCTACGCGATGCGCTCCTTTGAAAAGGTCATAGGGGTTAATGTTCCAGTAACTAAGATGAGTATTTGCCAAATTTATGATACACCATATTATTATCTCAATTACCTCTATATAACAAATTTAAAGGAATTCAAAAACATTGATATAGAAGAAGTATTGAGATTCCTAACGGCAAGGAAAGAGATGTGGACATATCGAATGGGAATAACAATTCCTGAAACGTTCAATCAGGAGCTGATGACACCAAAAGTCAATATATGGATGAAATTTGTATGTTCAATAATATGGCCTATAACAAAGATGTCCGAGATTAGTCCAATTCAAGTGATCATAACTTATGGGATCCTTCAGAAGAAGCAAATATGTATTGGAACCTAGTTATATAAAAACATGGTTAATTGTACAAGAAATTTAGGAAAGGGGATATTTTTCCCACATTTAATTTCAGAACTATGTAAAAGGGCAGGAGTAATCATAGAATGGATGGATAAAACCATGAATGCTCCAAGGAAATCACTTGATGATGATTTATTCAAGCAATTTGTTCTTCTATAGACGAAACAAAAAGAGGAAAGGAGAAAATGAGGATTTTAGGAAGATGAGGACTAATACTCAAGAGTAATCTAGTAGGATTAGGAGTAGACAAATTTAGGAAAACTTGAATGCTTATTTCTTTATTTGTATTTTTTATTTTTAGGGATTGTATTAAATTTTAGGGTAATACAAATATCGTTTTAGGATAGGGATAAATACATAATTCTTTGTTTTGAAGTTTGTTTAAATCTTTCATATTAAAAAAACCCCGACATGGAGGAGACACAAACAAATCGAGCTTCACACGATTAAAGGAGGAAAAAGCCAACATTAGCCACCACAATCAATCAGGTAACTTTTCTCCTTATCTCTATATGGGCTACACATTGAGGATAATGTGTCAATTAAAGTGTGGGGGTACCATAGGAAATTTGCTGTTTTAAAATTTTCTTTTATTTTTCTTATCTTTTGTGCGCTTGAGCTTGTAGAAATACAAGGGATTGGTTAAGAGCATGTACATAGGTTGCTTGTGTTTATGAATAAATTTGGCATGATGATAGGTGATTTTAAACTTTTGATTATTAGGCTACTAAGTTCTATATGTTACACTAAAAATAGGTATTAAGCAATCAACTTTACCAAGTGATATAGAAAATACAAGGAAACGAGCATGCTAGTACGAATGATAAATAGTTGAATTTGTATTCGTTTGGTTGATTAAATTTTTTCATGTTGAGATATTTAAGGATGACCTAAGGCATTGTTTGGAACACATACATAGCCAAAAAGCTACCTTAATTATATTTCACCTTTAGAACCAATTTTTGAGTCTATTGACAATTCTTGATGAACCACATTGCAGGCCTCGATCCTGAAAATGTCAATTTGTATTTGCCTTTGTTCTTTGGTCTTGTATTGCACAATTATAGACATTTGGCCATACGTATTGGGGGGTTAAGTAGATACATCATGGCAAAGTTTGTAAAAATAAAGTGAAAAAGGAAAGACTAATGTGATATGGGAATTATAGGTTAGCCTAAAAGTGCAAAAAAAAAAAAAGAAATATCTAAAAGAGAAAATCCATATGACTAGAAAAACTACCTAAAAAGGCAAAAAGCATTCTTAAGTGAAAAAAATTTGAAAAAGAACAGTGACAAAGTCACAATAATAGAAAAAAATAGTTCATTAGTGCACCAAAACTCGTAGGCTAGCTGTAGTTACTATGTCATGCTATGATTTCCTATATGGAGAGACAAGGAAGGTGAGAGAATGAGAAATAAGGCAGTGAACGGGTAAAGGCCACTAAAGGGGAAGAATAAGGATCAATACAATGTTCCAAACTATTTTCGTGTTTGTAAACATTTTAATGCTTACTATCTTTCAATTCTATACATGTCCTAAGCTTCAGAATGTTACAAGCCAAAAAGTCCTATGTGACCTAAATATCCTTATACATGAATAGACATCATACTAGACATGTGCATAAACGACTATTTTTATTCTACTTGGCTAATCAAAGTACTTGTATGATTTGTTAATGGATTCCTCTGAGAGAGACCTTTAATACTTGTATATTTTCTAACATACTGAACTTAGATGTTTAAAGTCAAAGGTGGTAAGTAAACTATTCATCATGTTGAAGTTGTTAATAAACATGAAATGCCTAAGTTATATGCTCCGAAGTCAATACTTGTATCATACTTGCTCAAGGGTCGTCATGTTTATTTGTCATATTTTTTTATGTTGCTTTATGAGAATCAATGACTTAAGTGTGGTGGAGTTTGATCTGCCAAAATTCTATGTAGCAGATTAAACTAGCTTTCACACTTAAGGAGCCTGAATACAAGTATTTTCATTACATTTTAGTTAAGTTTCTTTAGTTTTACCTACATTCAATAAAATGTGTAAATAGAGTCTTTTATTACCCTAAGCGCCGAATAAGGCCTAAAGGAGAGTTAACGTACTTTGTGAGTGCACAGAACACCATCAAAAGGCATTTTAGGACAATACTGGGCGCTATGTCATAACACAGGAGGACTGATGTTGCAAAATAGGAAATAGAATAAAGAAAACTCAAGTCTGCCTTTAATCTCACGGCACAGACTGAGGGTGTCGCGACATACCCCTAAAGATGGCTACAAAGGAGCATATTGGTTGCTATGTCGCGACACAGGTCCTGGTGTGTCCGACATCAATTTTAGAACGAAAATTAGACATGAAGTAGGGGAGTTTTGGTCCGCACAATCAAACTTAAATCTTAGGAACGTCAGGTAACCTGGGGTTAAGGACAACGGCCACCTAAATGCTATAAAGAGGCTCATTTGGCACATGTTAAAAACACTATTTGATTAACTTAATTTCTTCCTTTATATTTAGTTTCATTTTCTTAGGGTTCTAAAGTTTAGTTTATTTGTTTGTTGTTTTCTTTCAATAGATTTGGATTGTGGGATCATTCAACTCTGTAGAGTTGTACTTAATATCAATACAATCAAGCTCTTTCATTTACTCTATCTTGTTGATTTAATTAGCATGCTTTCTCTTTACATTGATTATATATTGTTTATGAACACCATGAGGAACTAATCCTTCTATGGGGGATTAGCGAGTGGAGGTATGATCTGTTAATTGTTTTGTAGGGCTACTCGATGGATCAGCTGTTTGGGAAAGGGAGAACGTGAAACAAACCCTAGGCCTGAGAACCCCGAGAAGTCATAAATGTGGGAATCAACCCAAATTTGGTATTGCCCATCCGTGAACACCTTAGTCCCTAACCAATCTGGACTGTGAGGTTGGAAGATAAGCAATTCTTGTTGAATCATTATGTTAGTGGAAGATCGGAAGATCTTGCTAGGGTAGCGACTAGTTGATTGACGAGGAACCCGAAGCTACAATTGATGGAGATTACCGAAGCAAGCTAATTACCCATAATCAGAATTGATTTATTCTTCCTTTTTAATCTCTTGAATTTTATCTTTTTATGCTATTTTATTTTCATTATTATAAAATCCCTAAAAATCCTTTATTTTATATCCTTCGTACTATAACTAAATTTAAAAGTACTAATTAGATCTTTTAGTGTTTCGATTAGAATTAATCTAGCATTCACCTCCCTTGGGTACGATCCCTGGAGTACTCACCTACTCCATTGTAAAACTATATTACAACTAGACCCTTATACTTGCAACTACCGCCTCATAGTTCTATATTTTAGCGTAGTATTCACACTCTAGACATTAGTACATCTGAAGGCAGTCAATGTCATCTATTTATAGCGAAAAAAGGTAGAACCCTTGTTGAGTTGTAGTAGTTTATTTCAAATAGAAAAATATCCTACTTAGAACAGGAGTAGGGTGGATGGCATACCCTAGTATTCCTACTAAGGTTGCCACCACCTTCAAGTCCATGAGGGATTTTTAGGCCTCTCTCACATCGAGTCCAATTACGAGTACTTCCTTGGCCTTTTTGACATAGTACTCTGTTATGTGATCTAACCCGATTCAATTTTTCTATGTCCTAAAATAAAATTTAATATTTATATATAAAATAATTTTCTCATCCCTATTTTACCCTCAGCAAAATTTTGACAAATTTTCCCTAGTAAAATTTCAAGAAAATATGTTCAATATTTCACAACTCAACATGTTCACTATAACCGAATAGATTATTGTCATTTTTCGGATTCAAAACATTCTAAAAACATAAACTTATTCTTTCGATCATTTTTTAAATACCCTATATAGGATTACAAATGGATCATTTCCATTTTTGGAAACCTACATTCATTTCAAATGATTCCATTTCTCCATTTTGGAGAAAATCATAATCATTCCTGAATTTTTCCCATTTCTCTTTTCCTGCTCATTCCGTTCATTTCTATTCAAACATGTAATTCATTTTTCGTTTTAAAGAGCTAGCAGAAGGACTGCTTGGACATATGTAGTTGAGGCTCCAATGATTTATATTTAAGTTTTGACTTTTCACCTATTAATTATAAACTCATTTAGTCACGATGCCATTCAACTATAGTATCGTGACTGAGCTCATCCCAATAACATAACATTACGGAAGCAACTACTCAGTGCTCGTCCAATGACCTTGTCATAAGTGTGTTACCCTCATAAGTTATCATTGGTCTCTTTGGGATAATATCCATTCTCCCAATATGATCCTATTTTATCTCATGGTAATCATTACATCTTCCTTCATGAAAAGTTCATCTCTATCAAATAGTGATTAAGTCATCCATCAAAAAGACGGATGACCCATGGCAACATTTACTTTTCATTAACCATGTCATTCCAATAAGAGGATATCATTTACCCATGTTTTGGGCTATGAATTCCACTATTGTGAATGACGCTACATACTACAGAAGTTGTACACCCAGCGTACCAGCTTTCGATTCCTTATTTATTTAAACTCAAGCTTTTACTTACATCAAAGTGTACGAGTCACACATACATAGTCCGCCATCCATTCAGGATTTAGGTATGCCACACTATGAACATCACAAGTGAATAAATCCATAAACGAATTTAGGATCTATTCTACTTGGGTCTAATCTAATGTACTGTCAGTCTAGTTAGTCACATTTATGTCTCTATCTTCTAGGAGTCATCCGCTTTGATGCCCAAGACAAGGCATCTCCCCAATTGGACTTGATAGATGACATATTAGTCTTTTAATTAGTTTGCTCATTTCCAATTAAACTAAGGATATGTTTAGGTTTGTTTACTAATACAAGTTGTCTTTCCGTACTACAATTCGACCATGGAATACTGCTTAGTATCAGTTAAACATTTAGACAACCAATGAGCAACATTTGCTTCTTGTTTTTTCTCTGCATCCAAAAATCATGTGAGGACAATATACAAAGTATTAATGTATTAATGAATAAATTTATTAACCAATTTGTACAAAAAAATTACAAGATACTTAGACGAAAATACTACACTTAGGGCACCAGATCCAACATATAAATATTGTTGATATGGTCAAAAAATTTATAGAACTTTTTATGCATTGAAGTATTTGAAATTGCAAGTTCAGTATGTGATGATGCGATGTCACACGAATTTCATCACAACGATGAATTTAATCATCGTGACAAGAAGGCCTTTAGCCAAGTCAGTATGTTACGTCACGATGAGGAGCCCCCTCATGTCACGACATTGATCATGAATTTTGAAATTTTTACATTTCAATGATCTCAGATTAGTTCTAGAGCATTCGTAAGCTCGTGAAAGACTCAAGAACTATTATATATCGTATTAAATGTATGTTTTGTTTGATTTTAACCATATAAATTGTATAATTAAATTGTGAATTGATTGTAGTTGCAATGGTAACGAATGTGACACACTATAGCTCAAACCCAACGATCGGGTTGGGTTTAGGATGTTACAGAGTTTCAATCAATAGAAAGCTATGTTAACAAAAGCTCCAGTGTTGACTCGGCCTGAATCTGAAAAAGGATTCGTTGATTTTGGTAATACTTCACTTAACAGATTAGGTTGTGTACTAATACAAGATGGGAATGTGATAGTCTATGCTTCTCGACAGCTTAAGCTGTATGAGAAGAATTATCCCACGCACGATCTGGAATTAGCTGAGGTTGTGTTTTCTTTGAAAATCTAGTGACACTATTTATACAACAAGAAATGCCATATTTTTACTGATAAAAAATGCTTGAAGTATTTGCTGACACATAAAAAGTTGAATCTGAGATAGCGTGGATGGCTCAAGTTGTTGAAAGATTATGATCTGATTATCGAATACCATCTAAGTAAAGCTACTGTTATAGCTAACCCTTTGAGTCATAACTCTATGTTTGCTTTGAAAGCAATGAATACTCATCTAAATTTGCAACGTGACAATTCTATTCTAACCGAGTTGAGAGCTAAATTGGTATTCTTGCAAAGAATTAAGAAGTTGTAGAAAGATGATTCAGACTTGTTTCTAAAGCAAAAACTAGTTGAAAGTGGTTAGACTGATGAATTAACCATTTGTGATAATGGTAGTCTATATTTCTGAAACTGTTTGTGTGTGCTAGGAAATTCAGAATTGAAATATATTTTACATGAAGTTCACAGCAGTACTTATTCAATTTAGCCAAGTAGTAATAAAATGTATAACGATCAGAAACAGTTGTATTGGTGGCCATGAATGAAATGAGAAATCTCAGAGTTTATGACAAAATGTTTAGTATGTCAACAAGTGAAAGCCAAGCATCAGGTTTCGTTAGGTTTGTTACAACCTTTGATGATTTCAGAGTGAAAATGGGAGTGTGTTACTATGAACATTGTATCAAGTTTACCGCTGTCACCAAAAAAGAAAGAAGCAATTTGGGTAATAGTTGACAGATTACTAAGTACGCACATTTTATTCCTGTTAGGGCAAATTACTCGCTTGAAAATTCAGTTGAGTTGTATATCACTGCGATTGTTAGATTGCACAGTGTGCCGTTGTCTATTATTTGTGATCGAGATCCGATAATTACTTTCAGGTTTTGGGGTAAGTTGCATGAAGCCCTGGGTACTAACTTAAATTTCAATATAAATTTTCATCCCCAGATAGATGAACAATCAAAACGGGTGATTCAGATACTTGAAGATATGTTGCATGTTGTATTATTGAATTTGAATGCACTTGGGAGAAATTTTTGCCGTTAGTTGAGTTTTCCTATAATAACAACTAACAAACGAGTATCAAGATGGCACCGTATGAGGCTTTGTATGGTAATAACAACTAAAGTGCATGAATTTTGAAATTAGTGTAATATTTCTATAATTATTGTTAATATAGGGTTATAGAAGAATGTAATTGAGATCGATTTTAAAATCGAGGCTCAAATATAAAAGTTATGGTAATTTTGATCTTATGGACTTAATCAAATAAAATGTGAAACTTCAGATGTAATATCCCGGGTTAGGGGCTATTTTTGTTATGGCATGTTTTGCATGTGTTTGGTGTGTTATGTTGCTGTTTTGTTGTCTTAGGGGCTTAGTTGTAGGCTAGAAGTAAGCCTAAATAGGTAGGAAAAACTTTTGCTTTTAGGCTTAGGTAGGAGGAGTTGATGGAGCTAGGATATATGTATTTTTACTTGGTGTTTTAGAGCACAAGTGATGGGCTAGCAAAGTGGCAAAGTAAGCGCCACTTGGAGCTGGTGGTTGGCGTCAATTGCAGGAGTGGAAGGTCCTGAGTTCAAGCTGTGAAAATCCCCCATTTTGCTTCCATTTTGACGCCAAGATGGTTGAGGGAAGACCAAGTCAAAAGGTTTGAATGTTGGGTGGAGGGTAAATTGTGGAGGAGACTTGTTCAAAGTGTTTTGAAATGTGTGGTTGTGAGTGAATGGGGGAGGTGGCCGATTGTTGGAGAGATTGTAGGAGGGGGAAGTGGACGGCTTGGTGTGGGGAGGTGGTAGCCGAAATTCATTTTGGCAACTTTGGTATTTTTTTTTCTCGGTCACTTTTTGTCAAAACAAAGTTCTCTCTTTTTGTCATAGTAGCCGAAATTTCCAAAGAGTTTTTCTCTTATTTTCTTCATTTCTTGAACCGAAAGTCCAAACATTGGTGTTGCCAAAACTTTGCTTGGTCTTCTTGCTTGTGTGCTTGTGGCCGAATGCTCCCTCTCTTTTCTTTTTCTTTTTGTTTATTGTGTTGAACCGAAACTAGCACCCTATTCTCTCCATATTTTCTTTTTTTTCATTAGTAGCATTGGTAGCCGAAATTATATTCTCCAAAACACCTTCTCAAAACCGAAAATACCTTCATTCCATCCACTTCTCTTCTTCTCAATTACCTTTGCCGAAACTTCATTTTCATCTCACATTTCTTTTCTTTCTTGTTCACTCAAAGCCGAACCCAAGAGGGATAAACACTTAAAGCCGAATTCCCTTTTTCTTTCTTTTAAAGTTTTGACCGAATCTATCCCCTCTCCTAGTGGTGTCTATTTTGGCCAAATATTGGTGTAGTGTTGATCTCGTTTGTTTCTTTTAATCGTCGAGGAAGGTAAGTCCATAGCCGAAGGGTATTTCTTTCTCCCTTGTTCTTTGTTGATATTGGTCTGGCTAAGAACCGATTGTGGGATTGGTGAAAGAAGTTAATCTCCTGTTTTGTGTGAACTGATTCCATTGTAGGGTCTTTGGATTGTGGTGGGAATCAAGTGAGGCCTTTACCTGTCAGGGATCGACTAGTAAGTGGTGGTAAGGGTGGATTCTTCTAGCCTATTCGGTTGGTTTTGTTAAGTCAAGTTATTAAAAGAGTAACTATGTTTTTTCTTAATAGGGTGTGACGATTGTTAAAGGAGAACCACTGTTTGGTTCGGGGTTTGGTAGGAAACCAAATCATCTTCAAGGTAAGGGTTAAGTGATAAACCCTTTGGTTATCTGGTCTTAGCCGAATGGTGTAGAAGGCTAATCTATGTTGTGGCCGATTGTTTTTAGGATCAAGATTGTCGAGGTGATCGAGGGATTTAGTCGAGTTCTTTGGGGGCTAAACTTGTGATCTACCAGGTGTGTAAACTAACACACTTCTGTTTAGTAATGTGATTAATAACCTGTGTACTTATTAAAGTGAAACAATGTGATAGATGGATTTGGTACCCGATGGGGTATAAGCACGGATACGGGTAAGCCCGTTTCATTACGAGATCTGTAGTGGTATATGTGATATCATGTTTATGATGTAAATATTACGAGATGCCATGTTGAGCATGTTAGCATGATTGCATGTTTTATATCATTTGCATTAGTATGACATGTATGGGTGATATGAGAGGAGGGGGATTATGATATCCGTGTCTTTGGGACACTGTGTCTTTGGGACACCAGAGGTTTGGCACCTCCAGTGGTTTGGTACCACAGATGATATTTTGTGATTTTGGGTCACCAGAGGTTTGGCACCTCAGCTTCTCGTCCCAGTGACTTAGCACCACGGTGGGTTGGCCCCACAGTTGATTATACGGGATTGACGCCAGTGATTTGGTATCACACGATGGGTTGGCCCCATCATCGGATTCGTGACTTCGGTCACCAGTGGTTTGGTACCACATTTGTGTCTTTGGGACACCAGAGGTTTGGCACCTCATTGCGACGCGTCCCTGTGGTTTGACACCACCGTGGGTTGGCCCCACTTATGAGATACGGGATTGTCGCTAGTGATTTGGTATCACACGATGGGTTGGCCCCATCATTGGATTATTTGTGACTTTGGGTCACCAGTGGTTTGGCACCACACTTATGGATATCGTGACTTTGGGTCACCAGTGGTTTGGCACCACCAGTGGTTTGGTACCACACGGGGTAGAAAGGTGATATGGATGGTTAGGACCAGGGTGCATTAATTATGTTGCTATGATATGATGTGTGTTAGCATGATGCATTTTTGGGGAGGAGGATTTATGCACTGAGTCATGCGACTCACCTTCTCCTTTGACATTTCAGGTGACACTTAGACGCGGACCTGGAGCCGGGATGGACCCGAGGTGCTCATGCCATGCTTAAATAAAGATTTGCTCAAACTTTATAAAATTTGGTACTTTAGCTTATTTCTTGCTATTTGGTTTTATTTGGGTTGTAAACGGCCTCTAAACTTATGTTTTTCTATGTTTATGCTTAAATTAGATTTTTAATATGCCTTAATAAATTAATTGGGTTAAGATTTGTTAAAACTTGGAAAGACAACGATTTCAAAACCACAAAGCGATATGTTTTAAACGAAACCATCGGGTATCACACTATGATTTGAGACAAAGGGAACTCAAATGTTTTTCTCCTAACTTAAACTCGATTTTCTATTAAGTCAAAATGTTTTAGTAACAATAAGAAACAACTTGAGTTTCTAAATGAGATAGTTTTGTTTTAACTTCATAACCAATTAAGTTTTCGAAATTTCTGAGTTTTAAACAAAACATCAGTTTTCAAACAATCATGCCCAAGATTTCTGCAAGTAATAAAAAAATTTTATCAAAGGGTTTTATCAAACTTTTAAACGGAAAACCTATCCTCTCAAAAACGTTTTTCTCGTAACATACCAGATTCGGTCGTGGTCTATTGACCGGGTTTGGGGTGTTACAATTGTGGTATCAGAGCCAAGTTCAAAAGCTCGGTTGTGGGCCTGAGGCCCAAAATATTTTCAAAAGTTTGTTTTAAGTGTTTTGATTTTGGAAAATATGGTTTGAAAGGCATGACACCGAGTCTCCGGCACCAGTTCGCCCAGGTAAGTACCCCTTACTATTGCTTGTGTTTCTGATATTGATGAGATGTGATTGGATGGCTAGTAATAGTAAGACTACTTTAGAAACTGAAACTGATAGGATTCTGTGAACTCGCGAAAACAAAGCTTCTTTACTATTCATAAGACGTTGCTTAAAAACAGTGGAATAAATACTGATGCATAAAACTCTTAAATCAGATACGTAGAGATTTTAGTCATGAGCGCTAGAGGTGGACGTGGTCGTGGACGTGGTCGTGGTAGGATGACGGTTTCTGAACCCGTAGGATCTGGTCAGGGGTCAGAAAATGAGATGCCGGTACCGCCACCAGCTGGAGGTGGTGAGTTCCAAGATCAGACCGGGGATGATGCAGTGTCACAGGCGATGCTGCGAGTGTTGGAAAGGGTAGCTGGAGTAGGTGGTGGTGCAGGAGCTAGGAAATCTGTGCCTGAGCGACTTCGGGCAAATGGGGCTGAATTCTTTCGAGGTGTTTCTGGTGTTGCTCCCAACACGGCTGAGTATTGGCTGGAGGCGACAGAGCGGATTATGGACGATTTAGACTTGACTGCTGAGGAGAAGCTGAAGGGCATAGTATCGCTTCTTCGGGATGAGTCATACCAGTGGTGGCTCACTGTTCGGGACAGTGTGGCAGCAGAGGATCTGACATGGGATTATTTCAGGGCTGCATTTCAGAAAAAGTACATTGGAGCTAGTTACATCGACGCGCAGTGAAAAGCATTTCTGAGGCTAGTCCAGGAGAGTAAGTCTGTTTCCGAGTACGAGGCTGAGTTCTTGAAGTTGAGTCGATATGCTAGGGGCATTGTGGCTACAGAGCACGAGAGGTGTGTTCGTTTTGAGGATGGATTGAGAGATGAGTTGAGGCTGCTGATTGCTCCTCAGCAGGAGCGTGAGTTTGTTGTCCTGGTTGAGAAGGCTAAGGTAGCCGAGGGTGTTAAGGAGTCAGTGAGGCAGGGCATGGACAGGAGCAGGCATAAGAGGAGCTTTGGTGTGGAAGTGTTACACACCTGATATCGCGTAGTTTTACTCCCTTAGTTAAATCCTTACTATCTGGATTTACAACCCTTAGTCTAAAACCTTTCTCAAAAGCCGGAAGAATACGAAGATTTGGGCTCCCCTTGAAATCCCGAAAGTAACACGATTCGAGTGCTACTGAACTCTGACTTAGAGATCTAAGCAAATGAATCCCCCTATAGTTTCCTTCAAAATTCGGCCCAAGCAGACTCCACTGAAGAAAATTCGGCAACTTCAAGAGATGAGATCTAAGGATTTCGGCTTTTATGAAAATCCCGGAAAAGATGAACTGATGCGCTTTCGGCTTTTAGAAGATCTAAGTAAAGTGTTTCGGCTTTGGCTTAGAAAGAAAGAAAGCAAGGAGAGATTTAGAGATTTCGGCTAAAGTATTTGAAAGAGATGAGAAGGAGATTGTCAGAGTGTTCGGCCAATAAGGGAGAAAAAAAAAGAAAGAAAGTTGAGAGGGAGAATGGAGTGGAGGTTTCGGCAGAGAAAAGAAAAAGATGACAAGAACTTAGCCTCTAATTTTCGGCACAAAGAATGAAGAGAAAATTAGGGTTTAAATGCCAGAATCAAGGAACTATCCCCCCCTATTTATAGAAATTTCGGCACCTACTGCTTAAAACCGAAAACGCCCTTCCTGATAATTAAAATTTAAGCTAATAAAAAGGGAAAATTCGGCACCCATATATACTAAAATAAATAAATAAATAAATAGAATAAACCTACACTCCCTAATCGACTCAAACTTATCACCAATTAAATTCCTTTATTATCACTCAATTTTATCTTCAATCCTCATCCAAAAATTCCATTACTAGCCAAAAATCCAATTTGAATAACATTCAAATTGCTTCCCCCGAACAGCAGCCATCAATTGGTGTTTTGGTCCACTTCAAACACCTTCCCATGCCAGCAGCAAAATTTCAAGTTATTGCGCACAAGGCAACTCGAACCCGAGACCTGCAGGAACCACCACACGCTACCAGCCACTGCACCACAACCATTCTTGTGATATATTCCGTTGTCAACTTCTTTTAAAGCCTATTTTCCCAGCGACCGAATCATCCAAAGAAATCTAAAAATACTAACCAACACCCAGCTTCGAACCTCTGACCTCTTCACTATGTCACACTCCCTTTGCCACTGCGCCGCCCGTTTCATTTGAGTCATAATTCCTTCCCAATTAATTATCAACCTTTATTCCGTGCTCCAGGTTTACTTCAAAAAAACCCAACATTTTGCGCACAACGCGACTAGAACCTTGCTCCCCCCTCCTGCTCCTAACGCCTTTGCCACTGGGCCAGGCGTTTCCTTGTGTCATGAAACAGCCCCAACTAATTATAAAGCCAAAACTCTGGCCTTCATACTAACATATGCGAAATAATAAAAAAATTTTGCCATACCCAAGACTTGAACCTTTGACCTCCAGCTTATTGAGAACGCCCCAAGCCATCAGACCACCTACTTCATTGGGTTATCTTCAACCCAAAAATATTTTAAAAGCCTTCTAACTAAAACACCAACCACTCTTAAGGGTAAAACAAAATTTTTACTAAATCCCTTGATCGAGCCTAGGACTTTTCCAACACTACCAACCCTTCCTAAATTAAACTAAACATGCAAATCATAATTTTTATTTAATTCCACTTAATTCATTATTCCCTTTTTTTTCCGATCGACAAAAATCCATTTTCTGAACACACGAAACCCATTTATTCTAGGCCCAAATTCAGGATGTTACAGTTCTACCCTCCTTAAAGAAATTTCGTCCTCGAAATTTCCAACTAACTACTAATCGTACTACCCAAGTCTCACCACTATGCTTTCGCTGTGCACTCTAATTCTAGAGCCAAAATAAACATTTAGAATACTATGGTAGAGTACGCATCAGTATTCGCATCCAAAGCGTCCTCGTCCCCCTGGCGACGTGCTGCATAGACCAAAGCTGGCTGTCTCGCCTCAGCATAACCTGCACCTCTACGACCATGTCCCGTGCCATTGCCACCATTGACTTGACCACGACCCCTTGGTGGTTGTTGACCTCCTCTCCCAACCTGATCAGAACCTCGTCCAGCTGGTTATACCTGATCCTTCTGTGGACAGTCCTTTATCATATGCTCCAGGGATCCACACCTGAAGCATCCACCGGTTTTCCTTCTGCACTCCCCATAATGTGCCTTCCCACATGAAGGACATGATCGATTCTGACCCTCAGTAGCAGTTGTCGGAGCACGAGCTGGCCCATCAGACCTAAGCCTTTTCTGAGAATTTCCAGATGATCCCGACGGCCCAACATTCCTCTTATCCCTATTCCTATCCTTATCCTTATCCCTTTCTTGTCTTTCAGTCCACTTCACTTCCTCAGCTATCTTAACTTTCTCAACCAAGACAGCAAAATCTCTTTCTCACTGCGGTGCTATCAAAACCCTTAACTCATTCCGCAGTCCATCCTCGAACCGCACACAACGTTCATATTCAGTTGCTACCATTCCTCGAGCGTAGCGGCTCAAATGCAGAAACTCCACCTCATATTCAGCCACAGATTTACTTCCCTGCACCAAATTCAGAAATGCCTTCCTCTGGCCGTCCACATAACTAGCCCCAATATACTTTCCCTGAAATGACTCCTTAAAGAAGTCCCAGTCAATCCGATCTGCGGCAGTACCTTCCTTCACCGTGAGCCACCACTGGTAGGCCTCGTCTCGAAGAAGAGACACGACCCCTTTCAACTTCTCCTCCGCCATGAAATCCAAGTCATCTATTATACGCTCAGTCGCTTCCAACCAATACTCAGCTGTGCTAGGGACTACGCCAGAAACACCCCTAAACACTTCCGCTCCGTTGGCTCAGAGTCGTTCAGATACCGATTTTCGAGTTCCTGAACCCGTGCCTACCCCAGCAACTCTTTCGAGTACCCGCAACATCGCCTGAGATACCACATCATCTCCGGCCGCCTGATCCCGTAACTCTCCCTCCACAGCTGGAGGATCCGGCATTTCGTTTCCTGACTCGTGTCCAGACCTTACTGGCTCAGACAAAGTCATCCTACCCCTACCGCGTCCACGCGGCGGACGTCCACGACCCCTTGTACTCATTCTTCCGATTCACGTTTATCTGGTTAAAAATTTTATGAATTATTAACTCTTTCCACTGATTATCCACGAACAATCTTATGAAAAGAAATTTTAAGAGTGATTCTTTCGAATTCGAACCTATCTACAGTTTCAGTCTCAAGTTTACCTCCTAATTCTAAAAGCCACATACATTCAACAATCAACATATAGACAACATCCATGCACCCACATTCAACACATAGGGGTATTTTTGTCATTCCACTACCCAGGGGTATTTTCGTAATTTTATCCTACAGGGATATTTTCGTAATTTTCAAAATAGAGTTCCTTGTTGATTTCATGAAATAAGGGTATTTTGGTAATTTTGTAATCCGGGGGTATTTCGGTAATTTTAAAGTCCAAGGGTATTTCGATAATTTTGCAATCCAGGGGTATTTCGGAAATTTTAAAGTCTGGGGGTATTTCGGTAGTTTTAAGATCAGGGGTACTTTGGTCATTTTACAAATCAGGGGCAATCTAGTAATTTTTACAAATCAGGGATATTTTGGGAAATTTTACAAATCAATGGTATTTTCAAAAAAATTTACGAAACTAAGAAACTTTTTTTTTTAAAACTGGGGTAACTTGGAGAATTTGATTTCAAAGAAAATAGTAGTGTTCAGGTGTTTGTGAGTTTTTTTTTTCTAAGGAAAAGTTTTGTTGACTTTGTAAATCGGGGTATGTTTGCAAATCATGGGTATCTTAGTAATAATAATTTTTTTTTGTAAAAATAAGGTGGCTGGTCCCTTTCGGGTTTTAATTATAGAGTTAGGCCCGTCAACAAATCCTCGTGGCTAGGGTGAACAGTCACCACGCACCAGGTAGGATTCTAGCGAAGAGGAGGTGAGTCACTCGGACTGCTTAAGTACCAGGCTCTTCCGGATCCAATCCTAGACATGCGCATGCCTGTTGCCACACCCTAGTCTTGCGACTTGTTCACGGGTTTTGTTTAGTGAAGTTAAGTCTTATGAGATTTAAGGAGTTGTTTAAGCTAAGCCTAGAGTCCATCAAGTTCTAATCTAAATAATCTACGTCCCATAAAGCCCATCAAGCCAACATACATATATAACACACAGTGAGTTCAGAATACTTACCTGGCGGACTTGGGCCGGAGACGCAGATGCCATGCCGAGCTAACAGACCTGTATCATTTATAAATATGCATGTTTCAAAAACCCAACTTTAGAAAATGTTTTGAGCCCCAAAACCCCCAGAGCCGAGTTTTGAACCGAGCTCTGATACCAATTTGTAACACCCCAAACCTGGCCCAAACACTACAACCGGATCTGGTATGTCACTAAGGAAATTTTATAAAAAGATGTGGCACTTTGGAAAACAATTATCAGGTTTTAAGTATTTATACCGAAAACTTAATAATTTGGTAATTAATATAAGATATATATTTTATAAGATGCATTGGTGAATTTTAAATAAAAACCAAAATTTTATACATGTCTTAACTTAATTCAAACATAGAATGTAAATGCCCAGTAATAAAAGCCCAACATAAAACCAAAACATAAATAATAGTCTAGTGGCCCAAGGCCTTATTACAACGAAATTTAAAACCCTTAATCAAAAATATTAAAAACAACATTCTAAGTAAAATCTTCTGTTGGATCAAGTATTCTCTCACATGGCCACCTTGCGCTCCTCTCCAGCCCGGTCCGATGCACTAGGTGCTACCTGAAATTGTTAAAATAATAGGGTGAGTCGCGAGACTCAGTGTGCAACCCTCATGCACTATTAGATTTGGGCCTTAACCCTACAGAACATATAACAGAATATAATATATCAGAAAATATGCAAAGCCCAACCCAAATCCTAGGTATCCATCCGCTACACGCCACCCTTACCTGCCAGTCACACCATTGGGGATTTCTACAATCAACCCACACCGCTACACACCATCGATGGCAGTCATGCTGCAGATAGCTGCTCATCGTCAGATCATGGCCGTAGCCACTACAACAGGTCATGGCAAAAGCCACTACAATAGGTCACAGCAGAAGCCGCTACAACAGGTCACGGCAGAAGCTACTACAACAGAACACTTCCCCTTTCAATAAACCCAACCCCATGCAATCACAGAAAATAGCATACTTATCACATATGTCATCTTAACAGGAACATTCACTTAGGAATGACAGAGATCACTAACCTGGTGATTCGCTTTTACCCTCCTTGGGTTTCAAACATTATGCCAGGATTTCAGCATTTATCAGAATATAACAGATTAATAAACATATTTTAACAGGTAATCTAAATAGAGTGGAAGTGTTACACACCTGATATCACATAGTTTTACTCCCTTAGTTAAATCCTTACTATCTGGATTTACAACCCTTAGTCTAAAACCTTGCTCAAAAGCCGGAAGAATACGAAGATTTGGGCTCCCCTTGAAATCCCGAAAGTAACACGACTCGAGTGCTACTGAACTCTGACTTAAAGATCTAAGCAAATAAATCCCCCTATAGTTTCCTTCAAAATTCGGCACAAGCAGACTCCACTGAAGAAAATTCGGTAACTTCAGGAGATGAGATCTAAGGATTTCGGCTTTTATGAAAATCCTGGAAAAGATGAACTGATGCGCTTTCGGCTTTTAGAAGATCTAAGTAAAGTGTTTCGGCTTTGGCTTAGAAAGAAAGAAAGCAATGAGAGATTTAGAGATTTCGGCTAAAGTATTTGAAAGAGATGAGAATGAGATTGTCAGAAAGTTCGGCCAATAAGGGAGAAAGAAAAGAAAGAAACTTGAGAGGGAGAATGGAGTGGAGGTTTCGGCAGAGAAAAGAAAAAGATGACAAGAACTTAGCAACTAATTTTCGGTACAAAGAATGAAGAGAAAATTAGGGTTTAAATGCCAGAATCAAGGAACTATCCCCCCTATTTATAGAAATTTCGGCACCTACTGCTTAAAACCGAAAACGCCCTTCCTGATAATTAAAATTTAAGCTAATAAAAAGGGAAAATTCGGCACCCATATATACTAAAATAAATAAATAAATAAATAGAATAAACCTACACTCCCTAATCGACTCAAACTTATCACCAATTAAATTCCTTTATTAGCACTAAATTTTATCTTCAATCCTCATCCAGAAATTCCATTACTAGCCAAAAATCCAATTTGAATAACATTCAAATTGCTTCCCCCGAACAGCAGCCATCAATTGGTGTTTTGGTCCACTTCAAACACCTTCCCACGCCAGCAGCAAAATTTCAAGTTATTGCGCACAAGGCAACTCGAACCTGAGACCTGCAGGAACCACCACAAGCTACCAGCCACTGCACCACAACCATTCTTGTGATATATTCAGTTGTCAACTTCTTTTAAAGCCTATTTTCCTAGCGACTGAATCATCCAAAGAAATCTAAAAATATTAACCAACACCCAGCTTCGAACCTCTGACCTCTTCACTATGTCACACTCCCTTTGCCACTGCGCCGCCCGTTTTATTTGAGTCATAATTCCTTCCCAATTAATTATCAACCTTTATTCCGTGCTCCAGGTTTACTTAAAAAAACCCAACATTTTGCGCACAACGCGACTAGAACCTTGCTCCCTCTCCTGTTCCTAATGCCTTTGCCACTGGGCCAGGCGTTTCCTTGTGTCATGAAATAGCCCCAACTAATTATATGGCCTAAACTCTGGCCTTCATACTAACATATGCTAAATAAAAAAAATTTTGCCATACCCAAGACTTGAACCTTTGACCTCCAGCTTATTGAGAACGCCCCAAGCCACCAGACCACCTACTTCATTGGGTTATCTTCAACCCAAAAATATTTTAAAAGCCTTCTAACTAAAACACCAACCACTCTTAAGGGTAAAACAAAATTTTTGCTAAATCCCTTGATCGAGCCTAGGACTTTTCCAACACTACCAACCCTTCCTAAATTAAACTAAACATGCAAATCATAATTTTTTTTTAATCCCACTTAATTCATTATTCCTTTTTTTTTTTTCCCGATCGACAAAAATCCATTTTTTGAACACACGAAACCCATTTATTCTAGGCCCAAATTCAGGATGTTACATATGTGATGGGGTCGGGTAACACCTCGTAACCCTATTTCGACGATGGATACGGGTTAGGGTTGTTACATTTGATTGGTATCAGAGCTACGATTTAGTCGGTTCTTGGACGAACGTAGCGCGTAAGAGTTTAGCTATACATGCCATATTTTGTGATATGATAACGTGATTGACTTCTGACAGTGAAATGTATTTGTTTCTCTTATATTAGTAATGGATCTTGACCCCGAGCGAGCTGTAGCTGAGGACGTCGAGAGTGTGGCGCCCATTCCCATGCAGGGGACCGCGCCAGAGGAATCTCGACCGGCTACGAGTAATCCTGATGAGGGGGCTAGACATGCCTTCTATAGCATGATGAACGATTGGTTCAGTCATTACATACGAACCAATCCGATGTTCAACCACCCCTGAATCCGAATGTTCCCCCGGTAATACCAACTGTACACCCAGTTGCCCATCCCGAAAGAGTAACTAAACCTCCTGTTGATCGTATACGAAAGCACGAAGCTCAGGAATTTAGAGCCAAGGATGGCGATGATGCCGAGAGAGCTGAGTTTTGGCTCGATTGTAACACCCCAAACCCGGCCTAGAAATTAGGCCCGAATCTGGCGTGTCAAAAAAATTCTCGTTTGAAAGTTTTCAGCCTCTTTGTTAAAACCCAAAACACTTAAGCAATTGTTATCTACTTGAAAACGTAATTATCTTTAAAAAACCTTTTTGGTTGCGAAAACATATTTGAAATAATCCATTCACGAAAATATGACGTTTGGAAATAGAGTTGCAGAAGCATTTTGAAAACATTGCGGAACGTAGATAAAATACAAGTATTATTGATTGATGAATCAAAAATCAAGGAATTGAACTTTAAAACCGTGACTTTTGAAAATAGCGTTAATAGTTTGAGAGAAAGTATCCGTGTTAAAAATATTTGTAAAAGTTTATTTTGAAAATTCATTTGTTATTCGATTTTGAAAACCATTATTTAAGTTTTCAGAAAATTCCCTTTTTAAAAAATTTAAGAAAAATAATAAAAACATCTCAACCATAAAGCAAAATAAAAATAGTCCAGAGGCCTTATTACAACATTTAACCCAAAATAGTAAAGTAATAAAATAAACGAGAAAGAAGTCTAAAGTCCAAATAACCATTTCTAAAGTATAGCCTCCCTCGAGTCATCCATAGCCCAAGTCCATACCATCAAGCATTACCTACAAGAGTTAAGAGAAAAGGGGGTGAGTTACAAGAACTCAGTGTGTAACCGACTTACCGTTGTCCACTGGGCCAAAATCCCATTAAGCAATTATTTGGGCCAAAGCCCGTTTACAATAATATAAATGTATCATATATATAATATGCATATGATATGCAATTCCCAAACCAAACCTAGTTTTCCATCCGCTACACACCACCCGTACCAACCAACACACCTGTGGGTGATCTTTAGTCAAGCCACCCCACCAACACACCAAACGTAGGCAGTAAGCCATTTATATCAAATTTGTGGTCAAGACACCAAATTAACAGAATTTACATGGCATTGCCATTTTTCAGATTTGTGGCAGAGCCACCAGATTTATGTAGCAGAGCTACCAGAACTTCTCTTCATCATTATCCCATCCCATGCAAAACATGTATATGATGCATAACAATTTACAACAATGTATTCAGATATTTCTTACAAATTTTATGGCCCATTATAACAATTTATCAAAATTGGCCCATTATGTAACACCCCAAACCCGGCCCAAACATTACGACCGAATTTGGGTTGCTACAGAGAAAACATTTTTGAAATCTTTTCAAAACCGTTTTAAGTTTTGTCGAAAACCTTGTGTTTTCAAGTCTCTTGTTAAAAACCATACTTGGTGTTGTTTAGAAATATTTATTAAGTCGGGTTGTTTATAGATTGCAAATGTGCCCGATGGCATTTTTAAAACATTTTACGTTTGATTGGGAAAAACATGTGAAATCATTTTTAACATAATCAAATAGTTTAAACAAATATTCAAAGCAAGTAACAATAATAAAATAATTCTAGGAGGTCCATCCGGCTCCATCTCCGCGATCTACTCATCTGCAAAATGTTAAGGGAAGGGGTGAGTCACCAAGACTCAGTGTGTAAATCCCCCACCTGGAAAATACATCTCATTCACAATTCATTAATAAACATGCCCATGCAACCCAACTAGCCATCCATACTCCTTTTCTACCCCGTGTGGTCAAAACCACTGATGACCATAGGTCACAATATATCAAATGTGGTCAAAACCACTGGTGGTACCAAACCACTGGGACTTAGTCGCAAATAATCAATCGTTGTGGTCAAAACCACTGATGACCATAGGTCACAAATAATCTGATGGGGCCAACCCATCTTGTTGTCAAAACCACTGACGACAGTCCATAATATCATCCCCCTCCTCTCATCAATCCCACCATCACATGCTTGTATATCAATTATCATATATCATGGCATAACATTTAGCATCATGTGACAGCATGCAATCATATATCTACAATCACAAATTAGGGGACTTACCCGGAATCCATGCTTAGCCATAAGAAAAACACTACCAAAAGGTGAATAACAACAACAATAGTCATGTAAATTAATAAAGTGTGTAGAGAGATCTTACACACCTGTTGCTATCGAAATTCCTAGATCCCGAAGAATCAAGTCGACCACACTAGGTGTCCTTGCCCTAACGCCCTT
Organism: Gossypium australe; assembly: GCA_005393395.2. Classification (NCBI taxonomy): domain Eukaryota; kingdom Viridiplantae; phylum Streptophyta; class Magnoliopsida; order Malvales; family Malvaceae; genus Gossypium; species Gossypium australe. Next base: position 52,680,747 of record CM016623.1, on the reverse strand, counting down.
GAGTACTAGCCACCAAGTGTTTCTGCTTCCCAAAGTTGCCTGCCTTAGATTGCTTGCTCAAAATATCCCGGAGTCCTTCCCAAACCGCTTGAAGGAAAAGTCCCGAGGAGATCTATGCTACCTTAATATTCGGCCAAAGGGGTTCCAAAATAGGAGAAAAGAATTTCGGCACTACAAGGGGTATATTCGGCTAAAGAGAGTTTAACAGGAAGAAAAAGAATTTCGGCAAAGGGTAAGGTGTAGGTTCGGCTATGGTTGGTTTCAATATCTATCAAGGCTTGACTTTGAGTGAAAAGAGAATGGAGAAGAAGTATGAGAGGAGTTTCGGCCAAGGTTTTGAGAGAATGGAAAAATAAAAGAAAAACAAAGAAGGAAGAGGTTAGGAATTTCGGCTAATAGCAATAATGGGAAAAAAAAAAGGAAAACAAGGTGGTAAGTTGATGCTTTTATAGGCATTCGGCACCCCCCCTTAAGCTTGCCTTCCACTCTTCATTTGAAGAGTTTAAAATTCAACAACTACCTACAATTTCTCTTGGCCACTAAATTTAAACTATTCCAAAATAATTTGAATGCTCACATGCCTAAATTCTCTCTTGCCAACTCTTAAGGATTACTCAAATAATAATTCAATTAAAATCAAATTAAAAAAAAACCTCATTATCCCTTCACCTCTTCAAATAAATAATAATAATAATAATAATAATAATAATAATAATAATAATAAATAACCCATGTGCTTATCAATTTCTTCCAGCCGAATATATGCAAAAATTAAGCTCAACCTTATCAAGATAAGAGTCCAAAATCCAGCCATCAGCTCACCCATTCACGCCAGCAGCATAAAAAAATAATAATAAAAACCATTTACAGCTGCTGGGGTTCGAAACCAAGACCCCACTGCAGCCCCCTCTTCCAACGCCCTTGCCACTTCTCCCATTTAGACTTTCATGTCAATTTACCCCACCGTTTAATTATAAGGCCTTCTTAGGTCGTTTACCCCAAAAATTAAAATGCAAAACGCTGCTTCAGCAGCTCGAACCTGCGCCCATCCACCTCCAAGCCTTTAAGTGGCACACGGTAGCCACTAAGCCAACCCAACTTTCATGTCTATACCTTGCCCCCAAAGTTCTTTAAAGCCTTCTTACTTAAGCTCATCACCCCAAAATAAAAACGCAAACTGCTGCTGCTGCCATTCAACCTTGAGACCCCTAGCAATCTTTTAGGCGCACCACGCCACTTCTACCAACCCATTTCTTGCTGCATAAACCCACCTAAATTACTTATAACCCTTAACTCGCCTAGCTTCCCTCCTTTAAACACAATAAAAATAAATTTTAATACTAAGTCAGGCCTAGCTCGGGATTATTTCTAGACCCTAAAATATGCCAAATAATCATAGAATTTAATTCTTCAAGCACACACATGGGAAAATATTTAAATTTTCAAACAACCCCTAATTCAGGAAGTTACACATTAAGCAAATATCAATCGGCCCACATAATCATATATCAATTTGGCCCACATAGCAATTATATCAATTTGGCCCACATAGCAAATATATTGATTTGGCCCACATAGCAAAATATCAGATTGGCCCATTATTCAATATGTCCATTCGGCCCATAAGCAATTTTGTATTTCGGCCCCTTAGGGGAATTTCCATAATTCGGCCCGTAAGGGCAATATAACAAATTGACCCATTAACACTTTGCAATTTGGCCCAAATAGAGCAATCTTATCAAATCGGCCCATAGGGGAATTTTCGTAATTCGGCCCATTAGGGGCATTTTCATAACTCGGCCCATAAGGGCATTTTCATAATTCGGTAATCGTACCCACTAAGGGTAATTCGGTAATTTACCCTCTAAGGGTATTATGGTAATTTCGTAACCTAGGCTTAATTACTAATTTGGGGCAAAAAAATCGAAACTGTCCATCTGCGTCATACTGACCAAATTGACTATAACTCGAGTTATGAATCTCGAAATCTAAATCCGTAAATTTTCCTTGAAACTAGACTCATAAATCTTCTTACTACAATTTTTCTAGAATTTTTGACTTAACCATTTAGTACAGTTTATTCCTTAAAGTTTCCCTTGTTTCACTATCCAACGATTCTGACCTCTTTTAACTTAATTTCAAATATCTCTCTATACGGTTTTCATATATTGCTCCCACTTGTTTCTATTGGAAATAGGCTCACTAAGGAATCCATACATATAAATTATAACCCATAATTCACTTTGTATAATTTTATATGATTTTTCCAAAATAGATCAGGGAACCACGACGTCAGTCAGAACCAGTCCCACTAAAATTAACATATCTCAGTATATAAAATTCCTTTTCCTTCTCCGTTTCTTCCATATTAAAGTAGACAAAGTAAGATTTAATTTGATATCTTATTCACTTTCTAACTCCCTTTCTCTTATTTTTAGTGATTTTTCAAAAACACGTCACTGCTTCTAGCCGAAACTGTTTTATTACGAAATATGATTACCACTACGATCATACGCACGCCTGAGTGATCACGGATGCCGGTTTTCGATTTTCTTCGGTATTTCGACCGATTCACAGAATATTTCATACAAACTTTTTGAGAAGTGTGAGATTACACACTATTTCAAATATGTATACGAAAGGTACGGGATTACAGTACGGGATTACACACCTTGATTAGGGTTCCCTAAAGAACCACTCTTCGTTGACCCACTATATCCGAAGGATTTGCAAATAGGATATATCGACTGATTTCGTCCCTAAAACATAATCAATTAGTCAAAACTTCAATCCGATTTGCAACATAGCCAAATAGAGATATAACGAAAAATCCAAAATGAACCCCCTTACCTTATCGATATTGGATCCAATTTCCACCGTTTGACTTCGGCTAGAACAATACACGGTCTTCCACTTAAAACACTGCGAAAAAGAGAAAATGATCTTGTTTAAGAGGGTAGAATAAAATGGTGGTCTCGGTTAAAAGGACCATCCCATGCCAAGACATATTTTCGGCTAGGAGAAAGAAAGATAAAAATGTTTGAATAGAACCACTTACCGATTGATCAAAGGAGTGAGTGTTAATACGAATGAGAAGAACGATAAAGAAGAAATGAAGGGTTCGTGTTTTTTCCAAAGGAAAACGAGTACAAAAGAAATGGTCTCCAAGTTGTGTACATTCGGCAAGAAGAAGAAAAGGAGTTCGGAAAGAAAAGATGAATGATACCAAAGTTGCCAATAGGGATTTGGCCAAAACAACCAAAATTTTACCAATTGCCAAGACCAAATTCAGCTAAAATTTTTCTATGCCCCTTAAGCCCCAAAAACTGTCCACATACATAGCTAAAATGGTCAACAATTTGCCACCCCAACTTTCCAAAACACTATCCACGAAATAAGCCTCTTGTCCCCCTTACTTACCTTTTTCTTTTGATTCCTTTCCCCAACTTCCACCTTGCCTTATTTCTTTAGCCACCATTCTAAAAATAAAGAAGTTAAACTTGCCATAAATACCTCTTGGCCGACACTTAAGGAAAGAGTGCAAAAATATTAGTCAAAATTTGCACACAAAGTGATTCGAACCTCTTCCCTTCAAGTCCATCATGTGGCATCATATCCTTCTTACCAATAGCTCATTTATGCAAGCACTTTACTCATTTATTTCTATAAGTCTTGAAGCTACTTACCATCTCTCCTTAAAGTGCTAAAATACCAAATTTTTCCTAAGGGCCAATTAAACCCGAGACTTCATATAAACCTCGTAACCTTCCAATTCACTTAACCAATAAGTCCAATTTGCAATAACACCATTACCATATTCTCGAAAATTTTAAACACTCCTAAGCCCAAAGCCCAATCGGCCCAATCCTACTAGGCCCAATTTCGGGATGTTACATCGATAATACTGTTCGTGTTTTCGATGAGCTGTCTTGCACACCCGATGAGTGTTTGAAGTGTGCCATATCTTTATTGCGGGATTCTGCATACTACTGGTGGAATACCCTTGTGTCAGTTGTTCCAAAGGAGAAAATTACCTGGGACTTCTTTCAGACGAAATTTCGAAAAAAATACATAAGTCAGCGCTTTATAGACTCCAAGCGTAAAGAATTTCTCGAGCTCAAACAGGGCTGTATGTCTGTATCCGAATATGAACGCAAGTTTGTGCGACTTAGTCGCTATGCTCGCGAATGTGTATCTTCTGAGGCTACTATGTGTCGGAGATTTGAAGATGGTCTAAATGAAGACATAAAGCTTTTGGTTGGCATTCTGGAGATTAATGAGTTCGTTGTGCTAGTTGAAAGAGCTAGTAAAGCTGAAGAACTGGGGAAAGAAAAACGGAAAGCTGAAGTTGAATCTAAAGATTTCCGGAAGAGATCCGCAAGTAAATTTTCACAGATGGCAACAAAGAAATTCAAGAACGATGATAGTCGATCCAAAACCAATACTGGGATTTCTATTCAAGAGCGGCCACCAGTGAGTTCTCAAGCTACATCAGTGGCTAGTGTCGGCAATGCTCGATTGAGCAAACCTGAGTGTCAGCAGTGCGGTAGACGGCATTTCGGTGAGTGCTGGGGTAAATCTTTTAATGTTATCAGTGTGGTTCACAAAATCACTTCGTTCGGGATTGCCCGGAGACTGTTGAGAAGGGTTCTACTCAGAGCGCAAGACCGAGCGGCACTGCAGCTAGAGGCAGACCAGCTCGTAGTGGGGGAGGTAGGAGTGGTGCACAGAGGGGAACTACAGATGCAGTTATCCGATCAGATACCCGTGTACTGGCTAGAGCTTATGCCATCCGTACGAGAGAGGAGGCATCATCTCCAGACGTTATTACCGGTATTTTTACTGTTTTCGAAACTAATATAACTGCTTTGATTGATCCCGGCTCAACTCATTCGTATGCGTGTGAAACATTAGTAGCCAGTAAGACTCTACCTGTTGAGTCTACTGAATTCGTGATTCGGGTTTCAAACCCCTTGGGTCGATGTGTATTGGTGGATAAAGTGTGCAAGAACTATCTTTTGATGATTCGAGATATGTGTTTTCCGGCTGATCTGATGTTATTACCTTTCGATGAGTTCGACATCATCCTCGGTATGGATTGGTTAACCACACACGATGTAGTAGTGAATTGCAGACGAAAGACTATTGATTTGAGGTGTCAGAATAATGAAATACTTCGGATTGAATCTGCGGATTTGAATGGGTTATCAACTATGATATCATCGATATTGGCTCAACAGTATTTGAGAAAGGGTTGCGAAGCTTATCTTGCGTATGTGATTGACAGTAAAGTAACAGAAAAGAAGATTGAATCTGTGCCTGTTGTTTGTTAATACCCAGATGTGTTTCCGGAAGAATTGCTGGGATTACCACCTATTCGTGATGTAGAGTTTGGTATTGAGTTAGTGCCAGGGACCACCCCGATTTCGATAGCTCCGTATAGAATGGCACCTACAGAATTAAAAGAATTGAAGGCTCAGTTGCAAGAATTGACGGATAGAGGTTTTGCCCGACCGAGTTTTTCTCCCTAGGGTGCGCCCGTTCTTTTTGTGAAGAAGAAAGACGAAACATTTAGAATGTGCATCAATTATCGACAACTCAATAAGGTGACAGTTAAGAACAAATATCCATTGCCACGTATTGATGATTTATTCGATCAGTTGAAAGGAGCCTCTGTGTTTTCAAAAATTGATCTGAGGTCCGGATATTACCAATTGCGAGTTTGAGAATCAGATATATCAAAGACTACTTTTCGGACAAGATACGGTCACTATGAATTCTTAGTGATGCCGTTTGGGCTCACTAATGCCCCTGCTGTTTTCATGGACTTGATGAATTGGGTATTTAGACCGTATTTAGATCAGTTCGTAGTTGTGTTCATTGATGATATACTGATTTATTCGCGAGACGAAACTGAACATGCTGAGCATTTGAGGTTAGTGTTGCATATTTTGCGTGATAAGCAATTGTACGCGAAATTTAGCAAGTGTGAATTCTGGTTGGGTGAAGTTAGTTTTCTCGGACATGTTGTTTCAGCGTCGAGTATTCGGGTTGATCCAAGTAAAGTTTCAGTAATACTCGATTGGAAACCTCCGCGGAATGTTTCTGATATTCGTAGTTTTTTGGGGCTAGCTGGGTATTATAGACGCTTCGTGAAATGGTTTTCTATGATAGCATCTCCGATGACAAAGCTACTTCAGAAAGATGTAAAATTTGAGTGGTCGAAAAAGTGTCAGAAGAGTTTTGATCAACTGAATACCTTGTTGACAGAGGCTCCGGTACTCGTTCAGCCAGAATCGGGTAAAGAGTTTGTTGTTTTCAGCGATGCATCTTTAAATAGACTGGGTTGTGTATTGATGCAAGAAGGCAAAGTCGTAGCCTATGCCTCGAGACAGTTGAAACCACATAAGAGGTATTACCCGGTTCATGATCTTGAATTGGCTGCTATAGTCTTTGCTTTGAAAATATGGTGTCACTATTTATTCGGTGAGAAATGTCACATCTATTCAGATCATAAGAGTTTAAAGTATTTAATGACTTAGAGGGACTTAAATTTGAGACAGCGACGATGGTTAGAGTTGTTGAAAGATTATGAGCTCGTGATTAATTATCACCCAGGAAAGGCTAACATTGTTGCAGATGCTTTAAGTCAGAAGTCATTATTTACTATTTGTGCGTTGAACGCATATATGGCTATGGCGGGTGATGGTTCGATAGTAGCCGAATTAAAAGCAAGACTGTTGTTTATTCAACAAGTTTGCGATGCCCAGAAAGTTGACAAAGATTTGTTGGCAAGACAAGTTCAGTGTGAAAGTAACGTTGAGTCAGAGTTTCGGATTGATGAGAATGACTATCTGAAATTCAAAGGCCGATTATGTGTTCCGAGGAATGTGGAGTTGATTCAAATGATATTGAATGAGGCTCGTAATAGTCGATTATCTGTACATCCGGGTAGCACGAAAATGTATAATGATTTGAAACAGTTGTATTGGTGGCCTGGTATGAAACGGGACATATCTGAATTTGTCTCAAAGTGCTTAGTTTGTCAGCAAGTGAAAGCCGAGCATCAAGTTCCATCAGGATTACTTCAGCCGATTATGATACCTGAATGGAAATGGGATAGAATTGCTATGGATTTTGTATCCGGTTTGCCTATGACACCGAGCAAGAAAGATGCAGTCTGGGTTATAGTGGATAGACTAACCAAATCAGCTCACTTTGTTCCAGTTCGTACGGACTATTCGCTCAATAAACTTGCTGAGTTGTATGTATCTCAAATTGTGAGATTACATGGTGTGCCGATTTTCATTGTTTCGGACAGAGACCCGAGATTCACGTCGCGGTTTTGGAAGAAATTGCAAGACGCTTTAGGTACCAAACTACACTTTAGCACAGCTTTTCATCCACAGACAGATGGTCAGTCTGAGCGAACCATTCAGATACTTGAGGATATGTTGAGATGTTGCCTCCTTGAGTTTGAAGGTACGTGGGAAAGATACTTGCCTTTGATTGAATTTGCTTACAATAATAGCTTTCAATCTAGTATCAAAATGGCACCTTACGAAGCTTTATACGGTCGCAAGTGTCGTACACCATTGTATTGGACCGAGCTCAGTGAAAACAAGATACACGGGGTTAATTTGATTAAAGAGACTGAACAGAAAGTGGCAGTAATCCGAGATAGTTTGAAAGTTGCATCAGATCGCCAAAAGTCATATGCGGATTTGAAACGTAAAGACATTGAGTTTCAGACCGGAGACCGGGTATTTTTGAAAGTTTCTCCGTGGAAGAAAGTGCTTCGATTTGGTCGAAAAGGCAAATTAAGTCCGAGGTTCATCGGACCGTATGAGATCATCGAACGTGTTGGGCCTGTTGCTTATAGATTAAAGTTGCCCGCTAAACTAGAAAAGATTCATAATGTCTTCCATGTTTCGATGATTCGTAAATATCGATCAGATCCGTCACATGTGATTTCTCCGTCTGAGATTGAAATCCGATCCGATATGACTTACGAGGAGGAACCGATCCGCATCTTAGCTCATGAAGTGAAAGAGTTGCGAAATAAGAAGATATCGTTGGTTAAGGTTATGTGGCATAAGCACGGAGTAGAAGAAGCAACCTGGGAGACCGAGGAATCAATGAAAGGATGCTATCCACACTTATTCACTGGTAAGATTTTCGGGGACGAAAATTTCCTAAGGGGGGAAGTTGTAACAGCCCGTATACGACCCTAATCGGAACCGTGGTTTCGGGACCACGAATCCAAGTTTTGAAAATGTTTTAGTTATTTATTTAATATCTATATTATATGTTTGAGCATGTGTTGAAAATATTGAGAGGTAACTTGATTACATGTATGTTCAATTTAAGGAAAAGGATTAAATTTGCATGAATAGTAAGAATTTACTATTTACTCAATTGGGAGGGGGGTTAAATTAATATGTCTTTTATATTAAGGGGGCTTTATGTTGCAAATATTCCTATTTCTATTGTAGTGGATGGCAAGATGGGATAAGATGACATAATTGTATGTTTTGTTAGTTAAAAATACAAATATAATAATGTTATATAATATTTAATTTATACGGTGGAATAAAACATATAATAAAATAAGGAAAGGGTGAGTGGCTTTGTTTTTATCACCACTTTCTCCTCTTGTCGAAACCACAAAGAAGAAAGGAGAAATTTTGCTTCCAAATTTCAGTCACTTAGGTGTTTAATTAAGGTAACCATTTAGTTTAAATGGAAATAATTTTTGTATTTTTGAGCATGTTGATTTGAGCTTTAACTAGCCCATGTAGTAATTTAAAGTTTGGTTAAATTTTTCATGAGATACCATTGAAGGAAGAGTTATGTTCTTGATGATTAATGATAAATTATTGATGATAAGAGATAGAGTAGTGATTTTTGTTCTTGAACTTTAAGTAAAATTTAGTAGATTAGAATTTAAATGTTAACGAAATTTCTTGAAGGATTAAAATGTTGATTAAATAGTTTGTATGGACTCAAATAAGCTAGAAGGATATTCGGCCATGGTAAAATGAGCTCAATTTTATGTAATTTGCGTTTTATGCTTGAAGGACTAATTTGTAAAAATTTTAAATTCTAGGGATCAAATAGTAAATTTTGTAATTAAGAGTTTTTGGATCAAATTGAATAAAATTTTATTTGAATGAGCTCAATCTGGGATTATTTAGATCAAGAACAAAAGGAAATGGGATTGGGTCGGGGAAAATCGAAGTTGCACGAATAGTCGGGAAGCTCAAATTCATCAACCTCCGAGGTAAGTTTATAAGCAAATTTGGTTGAATTGAATTCCTATTTTAAATAGAATTAATGTGTATTGATTTATTTGAATAAAGCTCATTAAATTATGTGAGGCCGAATGGAACATTTGAGTAAGGTATATGTGGCCGAATGTATGGTTGAATTATGCATCAAATTTCATATATTTGAAGAAGACGAACATGTATGGATTAGGTAGTAAACATAGGTGGACTTTGAATTGATGTTGGTCATAATCGAACAAGCAAAGTTTATGTAAGTATGTGTGTGGCCAAATGGATGGTAAGTAATAAGAATAATGTTTTGGCTTGAATATGTAACTTATGTGTATTAGAGATTGCCGAAAGTAATGGGGTTGAAATGGATGAATGAATTATAGATGATAATAATAATGAAATTATATGACTATGTGATTGTAGAAATTGTTTGGCTAAGGGCACTGTGTGTGCGAATTTAATTACCGAGCACTGTGTGTGCGAAATCGGTCAATTGGCACGAAATGTGCGAGAATTAAGCAATGGCACTGTGTGTGCGATACATTGCAAGCAATGGCACTGTGTGTGCGATACATTGCAAGTAACGGCACTAAGTGTGCGATACGTTACATAATGACTTGTCCTACTTGTACGGGTGGTTAAACTGACAAGAGACCTTGATAATTGAGTGGAAGTGTCCGAGAAATGGTATACAGGTAATTATGATGTGACGATTGAAGTATTAGTATTATTGAGGTGAGTTGTTCTTGTTTGATATTTATAGTAATGTAATAGAATTACTTATATGTGAGCTTGGTTCAAATTGGCATAAGGCAGGTGAAGGTTCGGCAGGAAATCTATTTAAATTGGTGGATTATTGAACGATAAAAAAAATATACTTAATGGTGCATAAGTAGTGGTTAATTATCCTATTGTTTGATTAAATTTTATATTGATTAGTTGTATAATTTTTTTATACATAAGCTTAAAACTTACTAAGCTATAATAGCTTACTTGGTGTGTTTGATGCATTATACTTTAGATTTGAAGTGAAGCTTGAGCTCGGGAATCATCGTCGAAGTCAATTATGCTATCAACTCTTTTGGTACCTTTTTTATTTTCAAACCAAAGTCCATGGCATGTATAGACTAAGCTACTTGTTGAAATGTTTATTTAATGGAGTTAATGTGAATGTACAAGAATGCCATGCGAAAATGGCTATCTTATTTTGTTTAAGTTGACTTGTTTATGCATGGTAAAATGTATATATTCATACTTATATTGTCTTTTATTAACGCTCAAATGTGAATGGCTTTGTGGTAAGCATTTAGGGTAAAATTTTTATACCTTGATAAAATGCACACATAGTACTCATAAATGCATGCAAATTAGGCTTGATTTATGCATGTAGTATACTTAAGAATTAAATGAATATAGGTATAATTATTTGTATGTACGGTATGTTAAGTATATAAACAAATTACTAGGTTATGAGTTGATCTTGTTGGAGTCTAAGTTTATATTTGAATGCTAACTAATTTTCAGTTATGAGAAATGAGTACTAATGTATGATTATGAGGTTATATATATATATATGTATGCAATGGTCATTGCCGAATAAGATGGGTGATTATATGAATTGATGAATTGTTGGTATTTATGTATATGTTATGCTCTTGTGCGAATTAATTACATATGAAAAAAGGCATGAACTTAGGTAATGATGAAATGAAAATTTTATATGATAAATAGTTAGGTATACGATTCAGAAAGGGGTACATGATTTGATTCAAGGTTGATTAAAAAAATGGATTTTATTAAAAATTATCATATGCTTATTAAATCTTTGATTATGAATGACTCAATGAATAATGAGTCTTTAGTTGTTTTTGTTTCTATTTGTGAATTGTAAATGAATGTTTGAGATCGGTCGAGAGATACGGCTTTAATTTTCTTTATGTAGAATAAGTTAGTATACTTTATTAAGTAATAACTTTTATAAAGGTGCATTGATATGTGATGGGGTCGGGTAACACCTCGTAACCCTATTTCAACGCCGGATACGGGTTAGGGGTGTTACAGAGTTTATTACAGATCATATCAAAGATTCAACATTTCTTTCAGAATACTAAATGTCTCTTCGGAGACCTTGGTGTGGTGGAAGGTCGTATTTTTATACAATTATATATGATAGCCTATGGGCTTTGCACTTCGGTGCCTTGGTGTGGTGTAGTTATTACCCGGACGAGTAATTTGGTCTAGTGTATTTACCTTTGTATTCGAATCTGTTCATTAAAGTTCTTCGGGCTAAATGGTTAATGAAAATGAAAAATGACAATGGAATGATATGAGTTTGGTTTACAAATGGTTAACTGTTGATTAGATTATGCAGACAGTATTGAATTATTGATTTCATGTGAATGGTATTGAATTGAATTAAGATGTTAAATGTTGAATTGTTATACGATTGGTCATATGATGAACTCACATTTTGTTGTGATTTGTTATGTTAGGCATATTTTGACAAGTTAATTAGTTTGATATGTTTGATTGTAACTCGATGTAAGTTTATCATTTAAACACCTATGAACTTATGAAGCATTTGAAATGCTTACACTGTTATTTTCCCTTTTTCTTGTAGATTTCCAACTTGCAAAACATGTCGACCAAATCTACGAGAATCTCGCACTATCCTATTATTAATTTGGTATTCTTTTAATCGTTTTGAAGTTCGATTTTATGGCATGTATATATGAGTTATGCTTTTGGTTAACTTTGGAAGTTGGTATAGTTGTGATCAATCTTATGCTTGAATTGGTAATGTTGATATCTTTTTGAAATGATTAGTTTTTAGCAAATGAACTTGAATTATGCTTGGTAGCTTATAGTAGCATATTTGAGTTTGAATTATAATATTTTAGATGATGCTATTGAAAGGATTATATATATGAATGAGTAGGTGAAATTGGTATAAGTTGGACTAATATGTTTGATGCCAAATTGTGGAAATGTTGGAATGGATATTTGGAATTGGTTAAATGAATTGTTTAGTCATGGTTTTGGTTTGATTTTATGCAAGTATAAGTGTGCATTTAAGCACCATTTGGGTAAGTTGATAGGTTGGCATGAAATAAGTACCAAAATGTATATTTTTGACATTTTTCTATGAGGTATCAATGCCTAAGGGTATCGATGCTTTAGCAAAATTTTCTAATTTTTCAAAACTTCAAACTTAAAAATGGTATCGGTATAGAGGTAAGGTATTGATAACTTGAAAAGGGTACTGGTACTTTATGACTGGTATTGATATATTTGGTTTTAATTCAATTTTTCTAAACATCGAAGCTCAAAATGGTATTGGTACTTGTCAGGGATACTGATACCTAATCTGAAATTTTGAAAATTTTGCAATTTGGTTATATTTTATGTTCGGAACAAAAAATGAGCTTTTGTAAGCTTGATTGAGTCTCGAAAAAGTTTCTATAGCATGTGATAATTGTGGTTATGGAATGTTTGACTGTTTAAATGGTTTATTTATAATGTTTTTTATAGTTGTTGCTCCGGCAACATATGTAGCATCCTATAGCTCGGACCCAACAATCATGTCAGTCGAGGGGTGTTATATCTAAACTAGTTTGTAAGAGATAAATTAGTTCGTCAACCAATATCTAATATCACCCTTCATTCACCAACTATTTTATATGCATAATGATGTTTTTACTATTTGCACGCCACTTATATACTTTTCTTGCATTAAGTGTCATAAGTCAGATCGAGTATTAATGTAGTTCGAGATGGTCCAAAAAATTCTATCAAATCCGTATAATATGGATGAGTTTCATTGCATTGATTTGCGTTCTAGTGGGGAGCATAATTAGGCAATTAGATTTCTATAGCAAGTGTCCTTGTGCGACAATCATTTTTAACATCACCAATAGGGTGCAAGGGTTGAGGATTGAAATTTGCAACTTCAGAGATGTATATAGAATGGTTTAGTAGAGACAATACACCATTATCTGCTGGGAGAAGCTCCATTACCTCAAGTAGATCGTTCAGTGTCTAATTGTCAGAGGAAGAACACAAAAGTGTGTGCCAAGATTTAGCATATCAATCCAGCTCCAATTTAGTGGTATCCGTTGGAGGGGCTAAATCAACAAGCTTCTTCAACCACATGCAGTTTAACCGACACCATCTAATTCCATTGAATTCTCCCTTAATGGCATGACACCTAATAATTGCTCGCAGTAATACTCCATGTCGATACCATTAGGTCTGATCATTGTCATCTCATATACTGGAAGGCCGATTATCAATGCAACATCTTCCAGAATAATGATTGATTCCCCACAAGGCAAATGAAATGTAAAATTTTGTGGCCCTCCATCTTTCGATCATGGCAGCAACTAATTCATGAATAATAATAAAATTTTCCATTTTAGGCACCCCATACAAATCGACATCCTCCAAGCGTCATTTGATAAGATCATCGGGAGTTAAGAACTTTAAGTTTTGTTAGGGAAGGAGAATTTGGTCTATTGACTATTTAAAAATCACAAACAAATAATTTAATTTACAACTAGAAAAGTCCATATATATACAATAACTAATTATTATTATTATAAAAAATTAAACCCTATATTTTACCATATCCAAGGCGTAATTGGCTATTGGTTCATCATTTTCTCACTGGGAGCTAAGTAAATAAAAAAATTTCTAACAGTTGTATGGTTAAATGTCTTGATAACTTGAGAGTTTGGAAGTATTAGAAGAATTTGGGTGAGAAAAAAAAGAGGAAAAAGTGGAGTTTTTATAAAATGAAAGTTGACAACCACCTTAGTGGACTTCAATTGTATTAATTATAATTGTTGAGCCAATTGCGAAAAGGGAAAACTTACTAACCCTAAAGTTGACAACCATTATCGTTGAGTTATTGTGTATAATACTTGTGTGTGCATCCTTCTACTAACATGTAGAAGTTTTATGCACGGATAAGAGTGTTGATTTGATAATACATTAAACTCGACAACCCTAATTGTTGAGGTAGTGCTAGAAAGTACTTCGAGAAATAAGTTTCTCTTCTACGTATTTAAGTAATATATATATATATATATATATATATATATATAATATAAAAGAAAAAACAATAAATTGGTCATATTTTCAATTTTAAAATACAACTTTACAATTTTAAATTTGATATATAGGCTTTTTAATTTTTAAATTTAAAATTGTAATTTATTAAAAATGTCTTTTAAATTTTAAAATTGTCGGAGGTTATTTTTTTTTTTAAATGTTAATAAATTGATAAATCATTTGGCTTAAAAGAGAATTTTTTTCACTTTTTTTTACGTGTTAATTAAAGAGAACATCAACATAAATATTTACCTTGTTATGTATTTTCTTACCCATAGTGTATATTTAATAAAATGTATTATACTAGTTTATTTGTATTAATCTTTCAATAATTGCCAAAATTTTAAATTGGTAAGAATTTTTTTAAAATGTAGTATTTTTTTTTTGTTGTATGGTGAAAAAATAATTATTAAAGTATTTTTTTTATTTTTTATGAAATTTAAAAGAGTATAATTAAATTGAAGTTAAAAGTAACAATAAATTTCAAAAAATGTGTAATAAATCATTTAAAATGTAATAAAATTTTTATTTAGTTAGTGTGAATTGTTATAGATGTTTAAATTCAAAAAGTATAAAATGAAATTTTGGTTAACTAAGGGTCTCTTTAGATGGGTGTTTACTTTTAGTACGGTGAGCTTAGTTTTCTTTTTGTCTCACGCTATAATGTCGTTACAGTATGAATGTAGACAATAGTAATTATTTAACATTTTTACGAATTTATTTTAGTTTAAATTAAATGCTAAATTTAAAGAAATAATTAAATGGTTACCTAAACTTGCTCTTGCATGTTTTTTTTTATTTAACCTTTTGTTTAATTTATAAGTAGTGATTATTAAAATCTATTAATTAATTTCGTATTGGAAAATGATAAAGGAGTATTTTTTTTAATTAAGAAAATGAACTTGTAAAATTTGAAAATGACGAAAGTAATGTATTATTTGATGAAAATAATGTTGTTTTTATATAATAAATAGATTGGAGTTAAGGTAAATGGTGTAAGCAATTTATAATATTGAAGACTGAATTTAAATAAACAATGTTTTGAAATTATTTAAAAATATAAATATTATAATAGTAAATTTTGTGAAATTCTATTTTTTATATATATTTTATCTTAATTTTTATTTTTAATTATTGAAATTAGATTGTTAATTAAATTTAAAAATTGAGATCACTGAATAATTTATTGTAATGTTACATCTACTTTTAATGTAATTGTGTATTTAATTGGTGAAAAATAATGATAAATTTAGAAAGAAGTTTTCTAAATCGCTTTAACTTTTATAATTAGTTATGTAAAATTGTAAGTTGAATTATTGAATATAAGCAATGAAAGGACTTATTATGAAAATACAACTTGAATAACACTTAAAAATTATATAAAAAGGTGGAGGGGTTTATGTTGTAATTTTCCCCTCCACAAATGGTTTTTTATATAATGCTTAAAACTAATCATAACTAGAGGTGTATTTTGTGCATTTCGGTTCGGTTTTTGGACAAAAATTAAATCGAACCACTCCATTTGATTTTTTAACTTTTGAAATCAAAACCAAAAAAATATTAAATAAAAATTGAAATATTTGAAACCAATAATTGCAGATTGATTCAATTCAGTTTGTCAATTTTTAACAAATTCGAGCTTTTTTAAAAAAAACTTGTGAATAATTATTTTTTTTCACAACAATCATAATACATGCTCTAAAGTAATTTATATATAAATATAGGCCCATTTAAAAAATGAGTTTGGCCGAATTCACAAAAGGACAAAAAAATCTGTTATTTTTTTGTTGTTTTAATGTTATTTTCTTGTTGTTTTCTCCCTATTTTACTACCATTTTATTATTATGTTACTACTATTTTATGGTTATTATTTGGATATTGTATAACACTTGTTTTATTGTTAATTTTGTAATTATTTTAGAGGCATTTGCTTGTTAAGTTGCATCTATCTTAGTGTTATTTAACTATACATATATTTTAAAATTTGTTGGGAAATATTTATTTTAATGTTTTTAATATTTTTGATGTATTATATATATATTATAAATTATATAAAAATAATATAAAAATTTAATATGGGTGGGCCGAATCGGGCCCAGGTTTAATCATTTTATCTAGGCCGGGTTTGGGTAAAATTTTAGACCCAATTTTCGGGTCGAGCCCTAGCCTAACGAACATGCCTAATTTTTTGGTTGGGCCCGGCCCATGAGCACCACTAGTTGATATCATTCAAAGTTGTTAAAAGGAAAACTTATACATAAATCGTCATACGTCTAATGTTTTGTTATGTCATTTATTTTAATTAGTTGTTACCTTTAATTAATTATAATTGAGTTATTGCAATATGCCATATAGCAAATTAAATTCATATATGTCAAATATATATAATTGACAATTTGTGAATAATTGTTTTTTTATAAATAAAATATTATAAAGTTTAATAAACTATTTTCCCAAAATTAGAATTATGATTATAATTTTTTTAAAAGGTAAATTCATTAATTCATTCAATAAATGGAATCATACAATTCAAAGAAAAAAATAGCAAACATTCGTCGTAGACAGTGAAGTACAAGCTCCATCGTTTTAACCTCAACATTAATCGAACATTATAACACGTTGACAATTGGCTTTGTCACAACTCAAGCACGACATATTTGGAGTGATTGCAAACACTTAATATGATAAGGAAATCAGCCCTGGATGGTCCAAAGCGACGAGCAAAAATCGACAAAAGAATCGAGCATTCACCAAACTAGAGAGGACGACAACAAAATCATCTCTAAAATCACTTATAAAAATAAGATTACATGCATAAGCAAGACTAAAAAAATGTGCTAAAAGAGCAGACAAAAACTTCTAAAACTGAAGACTTACTTAATAATGGAAAAACAAACAAAAAACATATAAAACTTAAGACAACATAGGTCCAAATCGACACCAAATCGACACATGAAATCATTTATTGTTCTAAAATACTCTCAAAACAAAAACAAATTAAGAAGTTGACGAAGAGCCACCTACTTTCCAAGAAAAACTATTGGTAGCCGGTGGAGTTTTAGTGAACGACAGACACCATCATCTGTCCATCACAACTTGTAAAGACAACAAAAATACCTACAAAATAGATCTGCAAACTAAAAAGAGATAAGACATATGTAGTGAATGAGAAAAAGAAAGAAAGAAATTGTTGACAGGAGAGGAAAAAGACGAGCGATAATCAGCCCGGAGGCTAGCATCGTCGCTAAGCAAAAACAAAAGACAAAAAGCAAACAACTTGAAGTAAAAAAGAGAAAAGTTTTTAGGGTTTTTCTTAATACATGACAATTATGATTATAATTATAATTATTATATTTAAAAAATGATCTATTTACTCTAATATAAAACTGTACTTTCATAACTTTTTTATAAAATATTTTTGTAACTTTAACTTTTTGTATGATCATATCTATTTTTTTAATAATAAATTAATATCAATTGAATTAGTTTATATAAACATTGAAATAATCAATTTATTATTCTTTTAAGACTATTTCTTCAAATATATATTCATTTTCTTTACTACATGCTAAAGTTTATAGTGTGAGCGCATTAGAAATTTAATAACCTTGTAATATATATGGTATATAGATATATGATTAACTATTAGATTAGATTTTTTTGTAAGAGTGAGATTTTGGGTGATTAAGATAATGAAAATATAATTTAGATACCAATTTTAAAAAATAAAAACCAACTAAAAAAGGGCATAGTTAAATAAAAATTGTCAATACCAATATAAAATATTATATATTTGGGTAAATTATAAAATTATTATTAAACTATTGTCTTCGTTCTATTTTGATCACCGAACAATTAAATTTTTTATTTAATCATTAAAATTTTGAAATCAAATATTTTGTCACTCTCTCATTAGTTGCAGTTAGATTACTGACAGAAAACTGATGTGGGTTTTTTTATTGGCTTAATAATAAATTTAGGGCTCCAATGTTTACACATTCTATCGATTTGATTTTAAATATAAAATATTCAACAAATTTAGCCCTTAATATTTACAACAATTTTTAATTTAGTTTGATAAAAAGTTTTATAAATTAACCCTTAAAATTTATAAAATTTATCAATTTAGTTCTAATCCAAAAAAGATTTAAATGATAAATTTTTAATTACTATAAATTTAATTCTAACTCTTAAAAAAATTGTCATTTAAAACTTTCATTTGACAAATTTAGATAAAAAAAAATTGATGCTGGTGCTTGACGTTGCACATAGAAACGTATCCTTGATATTGCTTAATAACCAGAACATTTATCATTTTTAGGATTTATATTTGATAAATTGATAATTTATAAATATATATTATCAATTAATTAGATGATGGAAAATTATAGAAAGATTAAATAAAATAAATCTAGATGATTTAATTTTTTGTGATGTGTCAATTAAATAAATAAAAATATAAGAAAAGATGTGATCATGGTTTGTTTATCCAATTTTGGTGTGAAAACAAAATCCTCCATTGAAAATATATGAATTTAATGGTCATTTTACCCAAAAACGCCCATTTCTAAAATTATTTACGGAAATGGGCCTTCTGATTATTTATTGGAAAAGGCCGAATCCTGCGAAATTGCGTCCACGTCAGCGCGTTCTCAGGTGATGTGTCAGCAAAACGCGTTCTTGGGGGAGCGTTTTGCTGACGCCCAACGGCTACTTTTTTTTTACTGTTTGGGCTCCAACGGTCAAAAAAAAAAAACTATAAAAGGCCTTCCCTTTTATTTTTTTCACACAAAAGTCCTCCTCTCAAATTTTCTCAAAGCTCTCTTTAATTTTTGCAAAAAAACTCTGTTTAAAATTTTTTTGAATTAGTTTTTTTTAATTAAAAAAATTCGATCGTGTTAGCAATGACCTGAGAATTAATTCGTCTCGATAATAAACACATCTCCATCGATCAAATGACAATGGT
The DNA here is from genome assembly GCA_005393395.2 of Gossypium australe. Lineage (NCBI taxonomy): Eukaryota > Viridiplantae > Streptophyta > Magnoliopsida > Malvales > Malvaceae > Gossypium > Gossypium australe. The sequence goes on along the minus strand of CM016623.1, from coordinate 52,661,388 downwards.
AAGTGATAATTTTAATTTTTCAATACTATTTAATATTTTTTTTCATTTATGCAATTTTAATTAATTTTTCAATACTATTTAATATTTTTTTCATTTATGCAATTTTAATTAATTTTTATTTTATAATTTTTTTATAACAGTCTGTAGATCGGGTGTTGCAATGCTATATTCGTAATATGTCTGGTCCTCCATTGTCATTGATAGAGAATTACCTACGGGAAGTGGGTTTTTGGCACGTGGCCACAATAGGCCGGGGGTGCAAGTTGGACCCAAAACTAATCAGTGCGTTGATAGAGAGGTGGAGACCAGAGACACACATTTTCCATTTTCCATGCGGAGAGTGTACTATCACTCTGGAAGACGTGCAGTTGTAATTGGGATTGCCGATAGATGGGTACGCAGTCATCGGGTCCGCTCAATCTGCTTATTGGGGAGCCGTATGCTATGAGCTTTTAGGTGTTATTCTGGATAATATTAACGAAGGTCGAATTGAGATGGGTTGGTTACGAGACACATTCCCGGAGCCGGATAATGATTCGATTGAACTAAAAAGAATACGATATGCTCGGGCATACATTCTTGAGATGATTGGAGGTTATCTGATGCCGAACTAGTCACGAAACCTCACACGTTTGAGATGGCTACTGAAACTCACTGATTTTAGAGCAGTTGGTGAATTTAGTTGGGGGTCTACCGTGTTAGCAACATTGTACCAGGAGAAGTGCGAGCGACGCGACCGAATAAAGCCAAAATCGGGAGTTGCCTATCACTACTGCAATCATGGGCACGGTTTCGCTTTCCATTTTTACGTTCTTGAGTGGACCATCCATATACATTCCCACTCATAACGAGGTAAATTTTATATTAGATTTTACAATTATTACGTAGATTTAAAATATAATTGTATGCTAAAAATTTATTTAATTAGGTGGAACCATTCTGCGAGTTATGTTGGAATACCTACCTCTCTTAAAGATATACAGCTTCTATTAGACCAACAGTCGGAAGCACAAGTAAGTATTAAATAAAATATATATACATAATAAAATAGTCGTTTCGTATTTAGCATTTAGTATTATGTATATAACTAATATTTTTATCATGTTCATATAGTTTCAATGGACACCATACAAGGATCCGACAATTCGGGCAGTAATTCCGGATGAATTCTTTCAAAATATGAACATTTGGCATGTGAAGATCCCATTGGTCAACTATGCCACCGTGGAGATGCACCAGTCAGATAGAGTATTGCGACAATTTGGATCCCGACAACCGATTCCTGTGGCACCTGAGGTGCTCGATGATGAGCACAAAGTCGACTTACGGCAGTTGCATACGGATTGGCTGAGATTCTGGTCAGCATATATCGAAATATGGGAAAATCGGTATGATTATATACCTACTCGGGAACTGATCATTATTCCTGAGTTTGCGTGCGTGCCGAAATACATGCCATGGTTTAGGATCCATGACAAGCCATATTTACTGTCGGAAGAGAAGAGGCGACGACAAATTCGTTCCAAAATGAACGACGGGGCCCTTGAAATCTAAGAAGAATGGATGACAACACGGGCCCAAATGGATACAACACGGGCCCATCAACAGCACCCACACCCATATCACTGCCTTTTCAGATTATGTCAGGTGCGTATCCTAGCGCTTATATATATCCTAACCATTATATGTTTCCTTTTCCCAGTCCTGTAGCAGGTTGGAATGCATGGCTCGGTTCATCTCCGTTCCCGATTACTCCGAGTCAACCGCCGATCTATAGGCCACCGTTGCATGAAGGATTGCATGAGGAGCCGTTGGGGAGCTTTTCTTTTTACCAGTCCCTATCACCTTATAGGATTCAAACACCTCCACCATGGGTGATGCAAACACCTCCGCAATCATTACTCTATCAAGGTGGGTCATCTTCCCAACACCCACAACCAAATCCCCTGCTGAAAGAACCACAATCCTCGTCGGAGCAACCACAACCCTCGCCGGAAGCTGAACTAAGGAGGAATCCAGCGCGTAACCGTCGACGACCCCTATGTGGCACTGATTCCGACCAGCACCAACACTGATTTTTATTACTATATTTGTACAAACGTTTTTATATTGTTTCATTTAATAAAATAAAAGTTGTTTTTAATATTTTAATTGTAATTTACTTTTTATATTTTTAATAAAATAAAATTTCTTTTGAATAAGGTAATATTTTTAATAAAATATAAATAATGCAACATAATTTTATTACAACAACTATCAGCTATTCCGATTTGGACATGGTCGAGTTGTATGGCCTAGGTTCCTACACCATCCGCATAACTTCTGTTGGTTGGTTGTTTCTCGTATATCCATATTGTTACGTATTCTAGTCGAGCAAGGTCGACCTTTTGGTTTGCGACGCAGTTCTCTATTCGGTAACAGCTTAAACGGAGCAAGCAATACAGACGACCACTTACGTTCATCTGGGACTGGTGGGAATACGTGTTTCCATACGTTGTACATGTATTCTATTTTGTACACTTCGTTGACATAGCTCATGGGATCCAGACGGAGATTCTGACAAGCTGCAATTACATGAGTGCATGGATAACGAAGTGCGTCAAACATCTCACAGTCGCAGGTCCTATTTCTCAAGTGTACACGATATTGCCCACCAATAATACCTTGGTTCGGTCTGTCAAACCCCGTCACACGAAACCATAGGTTGTCGCGATCATGACAAACTGTGTGCATGGTGTTGGCCCGTGCTTTCACTTTGTTAATTTCTTGCAATACATTCGCGCACCATACATGGCCTCCCTGCATTTGGCCTTTATAACTCGCTGCTCGCTTTGGAAATAGTGCCGCTAAACAAAAATATGTCTCTCGCACAATTGATGTTATCGACAAATGAGACGTTCCTTTTAGAACAGAATTTATGCATTCAGCTAGGTTTGAGGTCATATGACCATATCGTAGGCCGTCGTCGTATACTTGTGTCCACTGTTTGAAAGGTATGTTACAGAGGTAGTTTGCTCATTCTTCGTTAACTGAACGCCAAACCGCCAACATATCATGAAAACGGTCATTACTTATCTCATACCCTGCCAATATAAGTTGATAACAAAAGTTACATATTACTATTCCATTCAGAATAAATTAAATATTACAAACGAAATTATATTAATAAAGAGTAAATACCCATGTTGGTAACTTGCCATCGTTCAGTTATAGATCGATATTGCTCGTAGTAGTTGGATGCAACATGCCTTAGGCAATACCAATGGTGTGTGCGATGCCATAGGCTTCCTTGTTGCTCAACTGCGGCTAGTATTCTAGTGCCCCGATCCGATATAACGCAGATATCAGGTTGGGGGCAGACATGCCTCCTTAATCTAGAAATAAAGAAATCCCAGTCATCAGCTGACTCCCTCGATGTTATTGCAAACGCAATTGGAAAGATTTTCCCACTATCATCACGCAACTAGCAATAGCCGATGGGTATATCTACCATACATAAAGGTACCGTCAATTGGTACCAATGGCTTGCAGTATAAAAATGCGTCTCGGTATTGCTTAAAGCTCCAGAACAGATGCTTGAACACTTGGCATCCACGGAGCAATCGGTCGTTGTAGTACGCAGGTGCCGTTTCAAGGTCTGTTATGCAACCTGGGACATATCTCTCTAGCACTTGACACCACTACCACACTTCATTATATGAAGCGTCCCACCCACCATGCATCTTTTCCAACACCTTCTGCTTAGCTATCCAAGCCTTGCGGTAAGAGGGCGTGTACCTCAATTGGCTACTAATATTGGCAATTAAGACCGGCACTGAAGTCCTAGGATCTGCCTTCACCGTCGGTAGTATTAAGCTAGCTAACATATCTGAATTCATCTTGGGATAATCTTGTGAAACACCTATCAATGAAGTGCGTTAAATAATGCAACATTATGTAATAACAGTATTATTCAAAAACCCTAAACACCTAGTGATACTGTACCGCCAACACATGTATGTGGACCTTTGTACTTTTTTATCTCTCACAAGCCTGTCATTTTCCTCAACGAGGCCATGATTTTCCATGAACATGTATCGTCTTGCACTGCACACTTGGCCTCATACTTATCTAATTTGGATCTAACCACGTTGTAGTTAACCCCGTTCATGATGCTATGTTGTTTCAATGTACCAAGAAAAATATCCTTATTGGAAAACTCCTTACCAACTACCAATTCACTCGAATCCAATGACGAACTTGTACGATCACGCCTTCTGTGTGGTAGATTTGGAAACTCCAACGCATCATCTTGAGATAGATCGACATTATGCATGTGGGCTGGAGGCGAGTACGCCCTGAATCGTGGATCTTCTTCTTCTTCACCTGAACCCCCTTCAACATCTTCAGGTATGGTTGGAACATGCTCCGGTTTAGAAAATAATGCAATTTCTGCACCATCGGGGCCGGGCTCGCGAGGTGGATCCACATCGGACTCATCATTCGACCTACCATTATCTGCAACGAACGAGGTCCCCTCGCCGGTAGACGTCATAGGGAGTACATCATCCCTTATTGTATATGTTTCATAACGTCCCCAATCAGATGTGGATTGCCAACCACTAGAAGTTGAGGTCACTCCCCAACACGTATTTCCAGTATCAAACATCGACCTACCGAGGTGCATGTCTAATCCACTAACAGAGTGTCGTGCAAGGGTTATGTATTCCATACTGCTACCAAACACGGGCGCTTCCGTGTTTTGCCACCCACTAACGGAGTGTCGGGTAGGGGTCATGTATTCCTCTTGAACAGCAATAGATGTTGAAGTCGCAAATGCATCATTTGGCGATGAAAATTGTACATATAACTCAAGATAGGGTGATCCACTAGCAAGATGAGTCTGCACCATTGCCTCCAAGCTACGAGGACCTTTGATGTCGAATGAGTCATATCTCACGGGATCAACCGAAGCACAAAATCGATACTTAATATACAAAACTTTCATTGGTGTCGTTCCGAAGATTTTAAGCCTAATTCTTTTACGAAGTTCTGTCAAATCTATGTTCTGGTTAAAAACCAGTCGCGCTGTGTTCTCCGATAAAAAAACAACGTCGTTCTCGGTTTCACGGACCTCACCATCATAGTAAATAATAACACTAATACGTTCACTCATCTTCAGTTTCTATTCTACTTTAGCCTCAATTTCTCTTGCTGTAACTTATGCAACTTGAGAATGAAATTTGGCTCATTTATAGTCTAAGGCCAAATAAGAACTACTGTAGAAAAAGAGCGTCCACGTGAGAGCTTTTTTCAGTAATCTTGCTGATAGTGCATCCTGCTTGAAGCATTTTGGACACTATTTGTTCAGAAACGTCTTCTCAAAATTATTTTTTCAGATACTACTGTAGAAAAGAGCGTCCACGTGGGAGCTTTTTTCAGTAATCTTGCTGACAGTGCATCCTGCTTGAAGCGTTTTGGACACTATTTGTTTAGAAACGTCTTCTTAAAATTATTTTTCAGATACTACTGTAGAAAAAGAACGTCCACGTGAGAGCTTTTTTCAGTAATTTTGCTGACAGTGCATCGTACTTGAAGCGTTTTAGACACTATTTGTTCAGAAACGTCTTCTCAAAAATATTTTTTAGATACTACTATATAAAAAAATAAATTTTTTTTATATTGCTAATATATTTTTCCAAAATCCTAAACACAAAATTATTTAAAAAAAACTAAAATATAATTTAATTAATTAACCCTAAAACCCTAAACCCTAATTTAATTAATTTTTTAATTAATAGTTAATTTATTTAATTAACCCTAAAGCTTAATTTAATTAATTGTTTTTCCTAAAAAATCCTAGAACCAAGCAGAAAACCCTAATCCTAAAAAAAAGGGGGCAAAACGCATCTTTGGGGAGCGTTTTGTCCACGTCAGCAAAGCACTCATTCAAGGAAGCGCTTTGTGTTGACGTGAACAAAGCGCTCCCCTAGGGACGCGTTTTACTAACACATCACCTGAGAACGCGCTGACGTGGACGCAATTTCGCGGAATTCGGTCCTTTCCAGTAAATAATCAAGAAATTGGCCCATTTCAGTAAATAATATTAGAAATGGGCCTTTTTGGGTAAAATGACCGAATTTAATGAATGATTAATCTTGGTTGATGGTAATTTGAAGGTTATATTTATTGAAAAATATTGTAAATTTTGATAGTTAAATTTATTGAATATTTTATATTTAAGATCAAAATGATAGAATGTATAAATATTGGATAGCTAAATTTGTTATTAAACTAATAAAAAAGGCCGACATCAGTTTTTCGTCACTTATCTAATGACGACTAACTGGAAAGTGAATAAAATATTTATTCAAAAAATAGTGATTAAATCGAAAAATTAATACTTCAGTGACCAAAATAGAATAAAGACAATTGTTTAGTGATATTTTGGTAGTATACCCAATATATATTAACTATTAAGGGCTAGTTTAACAATGCTTTTGAAAAGTGCTGTGAAAAAATACTTTTGAGAAGTGATTTTGAAAAGTTTAGTTTAAAATTTAAGTGTCTAGCATTGTTGTCAAAAAGTGCTTTTGAGAAATAAAATGTCCATTTTAGACATGTTATTATCAAGTAATAAATATACATTTAAATAATATTTAAATTAGTTAATATTATTATATTTTAGTAAGAATATAAAAAAATTATTATAACTTGTTGTTAATAATTTAATATATGAAATATAATTTTTAAATATTTTTAAGCAATAAATATTAATTAATTATAAAATTTAATTAAAAAATATAAATTATATTTTAAATATTTAAATATAACCATTAAATATTTGTAATTAATATTTTAAAAAATTTTTTTATGTTTAATTAATAATTTTAACATATTTATAATTAACCACCAAGAAAAAAAAGAAAATTATATTATTAAAATGGTGAAAAAGTAATTAAACACCAAAGTATTTTTCAAAAAAAAAATTAAAATTTTAACTTATTCTTTTCAAAAGTAATTTTCAAAAATACTTCTAAAAAATTAAAAATTTCAGCCACACAACCCTTTTTTAATAGTATTTTTGAAATTAAAAGTACTTTTTTTAATCACTATTAAACACGTAGTAAGCCATAAATGAATAAATAATCATTTTCTTACAAGAAAACTGAACACAGTCGCCGAGAAATACACGTGCGGGCGCTTTCTTCCTTGCTAACTTTGGTCTCTGGAGCTAAACATCAAAACGACATCGTTAGAAAGTTGACTGCTTGTAAAAGTAAAACCAAGTAAAGTGATACTTTTTTAAGTTAAAAACAAAAAACCGTAAACCCTAATTATTTAAATAGCCCCCCCTCCCTTTATCTATTTCTCTCCACCTCTAGCTGTCTCCATACTGCCATCTCTTTCTTCTTCTTCTTCTTATTTTATTATTTTTTTCAATTTCCATCTCTTTCTCTCAAGTCTAAACCCTAGTTTCTCATCTCATTGTACTGAATTTGAGCAGCTAGGGTTTAGAATTGTTTTCCTTTTTAAAATTTTTTGATTAAAAAAATGGATCTTCCAAGTCTTACTCTTGTTCTTCAAGCTGCTCTTAGTTCCAATCCTGCTGAACGCAAAGCTGCTGAACAAAGTCTTAATCAGGTTTCTTTTTTAATTGTTATTAATTGATTTTGATAATTTGTTTTTAGATCAAATGATTGATTTATTGGATTTTGGATTTTGTTTGGTTTCAGTTCCAGTATACACCTCAGCATCTGGTGAGACTATTGCAGATCATCGTTGATAATAATCGCGATATCGCGGTTCGTCAATTTGCTTCTATTCATTTTAAGAACTTCATTGCTAAGAATTGGGCTCCTCATGATCCAAGTATTCAAAATTTCAATCACTTTTTTCTTTGTATATTTTTTTCTGATGTTTATGTTTATATCTATGAATATGAACGTATATATATTTTTATTTTTAATAAATGTAGATGAGCAACAAAAAATTTCTCCAAGTGATAAGGATGTGGTTCGCGATAATATTCTTGTGTATGTGGCTGAAGTTCCTCCTTTGTTGAGGTAAAATTCTTTGCTGGTCCCTTTTTTTTATTGTTCTTTGAATTGTTTACTGTTTCATTGGTAGTGCGTGCAGATTACATGCGTAAGTTGTAAGATTCATCATATTGGCTTTGTTGCAGGGTGCAATTGGGTGAGTGTCTCAAGACCATTATCAATGCTGACTATCCGGAGCATTGGCTGCGTCTTCTCGACTGGGTAAAGCATAACCTACAAGATCAGCTGGTTTATGGGGCTTTGTTTGTGTTGCGGATTCTTGCTAGGAAATATGAGTAAGCATACACCATATTTTTCTCTTTTTGTCTGCATGGTTTCTTTGTTGTCGTTTTCATATCTTAATTTTCTTAATGCAAGTTGCTCACTCGAGGTGATGGAAGTATTTGTTTAATTCAACTAGCACCTTTCCATGGCGTTAATGCTTGGTTGCAATATATGCTAGAAGGCAGCTTTCTCCATTTAAAAGTGTTATAATGTTTTAATACAAATAACAACTAATTGTTTCTCTTAGTTTGGTGATTGAATTTTTTTTTTTTTTTTGTAATACTAATTTCCTCATTTTCTTTATTATTCTAGGTTCAAGTCGGAGGAGGAGAGAACTCCTGTTCAACACATTGTTGAAGAGACATTTCCTCATCTTCTCAATATATTTAATAAACTTGTGCAGATTGACAAACCATCAGTGGAAGTAGCAGATCTAATCAAGCTTATTTGCAAAATTTTCTGGTCATCAATCTATGTAAGTTTTTAATTTACTGGTTTTATAGTGCATCTTTTTTGTATTTATCACTTGATCTGTTAATGGGGTGCTAAAGGGGAGCTTTTGACATGTGTTTTACTTCTTTTTTATATTCATTCCTGTTTTCCATATTCTGTTTTTATTTTTACTTCCAACTTTTTGGCATAATTATGTAATGAAAATTTTCTTATTTGAGATTGTACCTAGTATGGTTTGTAATGTTTTGATACGGATTTGTTGATCTTATATAGTGCTATTATTATGAACTCTTGATCTCTCCTTATGTTATCACCAATAAAATAATAGGCAGTCTTTACTTTCTTTTTAGTTCAGATGTACAAAGTTTCTTAATCTATTACTAGCATGCTAATTAATCCAATGTAAAAAAGAAATTTTTGCTGATTTTTGGAGCTGCAGGAAAAATCACATGCCAAATATTTTGAGCAAACTTGTATTATATTTCTACTACAGCTTGTTTCCTGTGACTTGTTTTTATGAGAGTTGTATGATTCATATGCCATCTTTGGGCTATTGTCTAATTTTCAGTTGGAGATTCCAAAGCAGTTACTTGATCCAAATGTGTTCAATGCTTGGATGATGCTTTTCTTAAATGTTCTGGAGAGGCCTGTACCTCAGGAAGGGCAGCCTTTAGATCCTGAGTTCAGGAAATCATGGGGGTGGTGGAAGGTGAAGAAATGGACCGTACATATTTTAAATAGGTTATTCACTCGGTATGTTTTTAAAATTGCAACATGGTTTGAAGTAATTTATGATAGGCCTCATGTTATTAGGCATTTTGTGATTTTGGTGGCTATTTGGTAGGTTTGGAGATTTGAAGCTTAGGAATCCAGAAAACAGGGCTTTTGCTCAAATGTTTCAGAAGAATTATGCAGGAAAAGTTTTGGAATGCCACTTAAATTTATTGGGCGTTATTCGTGTTGGAGGCTATCTTCCTGACAGAGTTACCAACCTTGTTCTTCAATATCTAAGCAGCAGGTTCGCAATATCTTTCTGCATAAGTCATACCAATAGCTGGTGCTTTTGATATTCTTTAGTCGGTGTAAGATGTTCATTTATTCTTTTGTTTGAGCTGGCTATTATTTCAGGATAGCTGGACCATACAATTCTTTAGGCTAGAGGTAGCTTGCATTTAACAGAAACAATAGCATTGCAGTAATTATTTTCTATCCAGTGTTACCTGTTACTTTCTTTCTATTGCTAGGAGATAGAGAGCAATGTGCTCAGCTTCTTGATGGATTTATGATTACCTAAGCATTTCTGAATCATATAAAATCGTGAGTTTTCTTTGTAGTAGTGATAATTAGTCTTTTTTTTTGTCATGCCTATTTCTATTTCTCTTTCATATAGTAATAAATTATGAAGTTTGATTGGGTCATTTCTTGATAAAAAATCATTATTTTATTATAATTTTATACTACATTTATAAATATATCTCCTGTACTCTTGCTTTGTGTTGTAGAATTGTTTATTGGTGGCCTTAGTAGTTGTGTCAATATTCAAGACTATAGATGAGATTCCAGATTTCACTCTTTCTATGCATCTATAATGCAAGTTGTTTTAAAGTTTTCAGAAATGCTAGTGATGGATTTGACCAAAAAAAATTATTTATGTGCAGCATCTCGAAGAATAGCATGTATACTTTGTTGCAGCCACAGCTTGATGTCCTCCTTTTCGAAATAGTTTTCCCTCTCATGTGCTTCAATGACAATGATCAAAAGCTTTGGGAAGAAGATCCACATGAGTATGTAAGGAAGGGCTATGGTAAGCTACTATACCTGGTGCGTGTTACAAAACCCTGTACTGGTCAGACTGATTCATACATTAAATTTTTGTATTGCAGATATAATTGAAGATTTATATAGTCCAAGGACCGCTTCCATGGATTTTGTCAGTGAGTTAGTAAGAAAACGTGGAAAAGAGAATCTTCAAAAGTTTATTCAATTCATTGTGGAAATTTTCAAGAGGTATTTTGGAACTACCTGAGACTGGGAATATTGGTATCTTTTGATGTTAGTTTTATTTTGGTATATTCATGCTACTCTTTATTCCAGATATGATTCAGCACCAGTAGAATATAAACCCTATCGACAGAAAGATGGTGCCCTCCTTGCTGTTGGAGCACTTTGTGATAAACTGAAACAAACTGAGCCCTACAAATCTGAGTTGGAGCATATGTTGATGCAACATGTTTTTCCAGAGTTCCGAAGTCCTGTTGGTCATCTTAGAGCGAAGGTTTATTTTCCTTTTCTTTATTTCTGAAGACTTCTTAATCAAGGTTTCCAGGAGATATTTGTATGGGAGAATTTTCTTAGTTTTGTACTTTTGTGGTCTGGATATTAGGCTGCATGGGTAGCAGGACAGTATGCCCATATAAATTTCTCTGACCAGAATAATTTCCGCCAAGCACTGCATAGTATTGTTTCCGGGTTGCGTGATGCAGAGCTTCCTGTTCGTGTTGATTCAGTTTTTGCATTAAGATCGTTTGTAGAAGCTTGCAGAGGTATATAGGTTTACTTTTCTCTTTATTGTATTTTGTACAAGTTGGGTTTGGATTGAGCTAGCTTGAGCCAAATCTGAATCTGGAGTTTGATGGCTGATGGTTCTATCTACTCACACCTTTTAATTTTTTCCTGAGTATTGAGGGCTTAACAGAAACGAATTTGTTTTGCATGCAGATTTAAATGAGATTCGTCCTATTCTTCCTCAATTACTTGATGGTAAGTGGTATTTGGAAGTTGTTTGTCTCATTAATAGTCTCTGATTATTGATGGTTGTTCAAAATTTACTGGGCTCTTTGGAACATTCTAGTTTTTGTTCTTTTCTCAACTTTGGTTTCACATACACGATTCTAGTCAACATTCACAGAGCAAATAGTTACTTTTCATTATTCAACTTAGTCAATGATTTGCTATTTCTTTTCCTTCAGAGATCTTTAAACTCATGAATGAAGTTGAGAATGAGGACCTTGTTTTTACTCTGGAGACTATTGTTGACAAGTTTGGAGAGGAGATGGCGCCTTATGCTCTTGGTTTATGTCAGAATTTGGTAATGCATGTTGCCATCATTTTTATAAGTACTAAATTTTGAATAGTCTGTACTGAAAACTATCATTTATCTGTTTGTAGGCAGCTGCGTTCTGGAGGTGTATGAACACTGCAGAAGCTGATGATGAAGCCGATGATCCTGGTGCTCTGGCTGCAGTTGGTTGTTTGCGTGCCATAAGCACAATACTTGAATCAGTTAGTAGGCTTCCACACCTTTTTGTTCAGGTGGAGCCAACTTTGCTTCCAATCATGCGAAGAATGTTGACAACTGATGGACAAGGTATGTAATGTGTTCCCTCTTTTTTCTCATCCCTGCTTTTTAATGTTTTTATTTTCTTAATAGTGATGCATACTCTGGGGCAGGCAGAAACAAGAAGTAATGAGTATATAGTACGAGTTGATGAAACAATATAAAGTTTGAATGTGAAATGGGAATTTGCCTTGGTTTAATTCTGGTTTTTTCCCCTAAAATTTGTATATAATAGCATTGTTGTAAAGATACTGTCAAACCATTATGTCTCTAGGGTTAAGACTGTTTAAAAGAACTGATGTTTCTAAATCCGCCAAGTGAAATATAGAAGTGGAAATTGAATAGATTTTCAGCTGTAGCATTTCAATCATACCAAATTTGACTTGTATAATATTGTATTTTGTCAATTTCTTTTTCATGGTCTTATGCAGAGGTTTTTGAAGAAGTCTTGGAGATTGTTTCATACATGACCTTCTTTTCTCCAACTATTTCATTGGATATGTGGAGCCTTTGGCCTTTGATGATCGAAGCATTAGCTGATTGGGCTATAGACTTCTTTCCAAGTACGGTTCCATTTACCTTTTCCGCTTTTATTTTCCTTTATCATTTCCAAATATGAATGTTTTTAAATTTTTTAACTAGACTTCACACTCAGCAGTTTAAAAATTTTACGGTCAGTGGTATGATAAGTTAGTGATATTACAGATCTGAAACTTGTGTTCAATGCATTTGTTTCTAATTTCCACATTGCCAAATAAATTGCAATTATCTTGTGTCAAATTTGTTGATAGAATTAATTATGTTAGTTTACTTGCTTGATGTTGAATATATTTTTCATGGATTTTTACACAAAACAATCCTCATTATTCCAAGTTTTGGTAATTGGAACAGTTTGTGAGACTAACATGTGTAAATCTGGGATTGGACTGCCAATGCAATATGGACCTTCAGATTGTTTATGATTGAATGTGCACATTTCATTTCTGTTGGTTCTCGTGGGTCCTTATAAATATTTTATATGATAACAACAGAGAGTGGGGGGTTTCAGACTCTTTCTTTTTGTCCAATTTCAATTTATCAGTATCTAATTTTGAATTTATCTGTAATTTTTGAGTTGTTTCTCAGTAGTAACTGTTTTCATGCAGATATTTTGGTTCCTTTGGACAACTATATATCCAGGGGAACTGCTCATTTGCTCAATTGCAAGGAACCAGACTACCAGCAAAGTCTTTGGAATATGATTTCTTCTGTGAGTTTATTTGTGTTGATAAAAGCTGCCTGTAGATGGACAACTTTCCAGCAAAAATGAAAATGAACTAAATATTCTTCTGTTTTTATCTTGTAATTTTTCTTTATGTCAGTCCCTTCAGTTTATAAGGCGTATGCTCTTTGCTTTTCTTTGGCAGATCATGACAGATAAAAATTTAGAGGACAACGACATTGAGCCAGCTCCAAAGCTGGTAGAAGTATTGTTTCAAAACTGTAGAGGGCAAGTAGATCATTGGGTTGAACCATACCTGAGAATCACACTTGATCGATTGCGTCGAACGGAGAAATCAAGGTTGAAATGTCTTCTTGTACAAGTGGTAAGGTGTCACGACCTAGCTGTACTTTCTGCAAGTTTATGTCAAACTTCGTATAGTTATATCTTGTAAATATTACAAATTAGATGTTCCTTAATTATTCACTCACACAAGGGTACTTAATGCATCAAATTTATACAACACAACAAGAAAACACTAGTGGATTGATTTATTGCCAATTTAAGCTAATTTTGATATGTTTTATCTGTATCAAATATTATTTGTTGCTTCTTGTCTCAGGTTTGAAGTAACAGTGTATGTTGTATCAAAATGTTTTTGTTAGGATCTAGATTGTTCTCTTATGTTAAAATTTGGTCTGAAGTGGCCATTGCCAGCAATTTACACTTCTGGGCATAAATACTGTTATTGTTTTGCAAGTTGCTTTGGTTTTCTTTCAGAACACCTTTTGTTCCCGGAAACAGCATTTTCCTGTGATTTTCTAACACAATGCTGGTTTTCTTTAACCCAGATTGCCAATGCAGTATATTATAATGCGGTTTTGACACACAGCATATTGAACAAGTTTATGTCATGCTTTGGATAGTTATATCTTGTAAATATTACAAATTAGATGTTCCTTAATTATTCACTCACACAAGGGTACTTAATGCATCAAATTTATACAACACAATAAGAAAACACTAGTGGATTGATTTATTGCCAATTTAAGCTAATTTTGATATGTTTTATCTGTATCAAATATTATTTGTTGCTTCTTGTCTCAGGTTTGAAGTAACAGTGTTTGTTGTATCAAAATGTTTTTTTTAGGATCTAGATTGTTCTCTTGTGTTAAAATTTGGTCTGAAGTGGCCATTGCCAGCACTTTACACTTCTGGGCATAAATACTGCTATTGTTTTGCAAGTTGCTTTGGTTTTGTTTCAGAACACTTTTTGTTCCTGTGATTTTCTAACACAATGCTGGTTTTCTTTAACCCAGATTGCCAATGCAGTATATTATAATGCGGTTTTGACACTCAGCATATTGAACAAGTTTTGTGTTACATTGGAAGTGTTCAACCTTTGGTTCCAGTTGTTGCAGCAAGTTAGGAGGAGCGGTCGACGGGTTAATTTTAAGCGGTAGGTAGTCTTGTTTTTGCTTTGAGCATCTTCCATCAATCCTCATACAAGCCTTGCGTGTAACGTTATTACTCTTATAATGAATCTTTTACATTTGGTATTGTCTGGCTCTGACTTTACTAAACTGGGTTCTATAGGGAACATGATAAGAAAGTTTGCTGCCTGGGCCTTACTTCACTGCTTGCAGTTCCTGGTGAACAGTTAGATGGGGAGGCTCTTGGACGTGTGTTCAGGGCCACCCTTGATCTCCTTGTTGCATACAAGGATCAAGTTGCAGGTCTCTCTCTCTTTCTCTCTCTGTGTTTAGGTGTGCATGGACAGGCGCACCTGCACTTATGAGTAGCTGTTGTGTGTGAACTTCATTTGCAAACTGTGTTCTTTTGACTTTGGCATTGCTGTCTTTTGGAGGTTTTCTTTTTCCATCTTTTGCCATAATATTGGATTTTCCTCTTATATATTTGAGCAGAAGCTGCAAAGGAGGAAGAGGCTGAAGATGATGATGGTATGGATGGTTTTGAGTCTGATGATGACGATGACGATGCTGATGGTTCTGACAAGGAAATGGGAGTTGATGCAGAGGAGGGCGATGAAGCGGATAGCATCAGGCTTCAAAAATTAGCTGCCCAGGTATTTCCTTATTTTGATCCTTCTTGAAAAAGGATTCCTGGACTTTCAATATTGAAGTTCAGCTGACTTTGTTTTCTATAGGCTAAGGCTTTCCATGAAAATGATGATGATGACGATGATGACTACTCCGATGATGATTTTAGTGATGATGAGGAGTTACAGTCTCCAATTGATGAAGTGGACCCTTTTGTTTTCTTTGTGGATACGGTCAAAGGTAAATGTTTGATTAGCCTAATTTTTCTTAAATGCAACTTCTATTTCTTTTGGTTTTTTCTATCCGTTGTCTGAAAAGAGGACCTTTTTCTTCACTTACCCCCAAATTTAAATCTAGTTTTGCAAGCATCGGATCCTATGAGGTTCCAGAACCTTACACAGACGCTGGATTTTCATTATCAAGCTCTTGCAAACGGTGTTGCTCAGCATGCTGAACAGAGGAGAGCAGAGATTGGAAAGGAGAAAATGGAGAAGGCATCTGCTGCCACTGTTGCATCATGAGTTGAGTTTTGGATTAAAATTTGAGTTTCATTCATTTAGAAGTGGTTTGATGAAAGTCTCATTTCATTTACAGCATTCATTGGTTCATATGGCCGTAGAGTTGATTGAACCTCATAAGGTTGAGGTTCAAGTGCACATAGTTTGTGATTTTGGTTTGGTGAGACTGGCAGATTCTTGGGCAGAAGATGCTCGTCTCTACCACTTTGTGGTTCCTTATACTCCTTTCCCTTTACTCTTGTTCTTTTCTTTTCACCAGCCGCTCTTTTCCATTATTTCTTCACGTTTTGTCAATTTATTGGTTAAGGTCTTCCCAGATTTGTTGTTTCTGGGAGGCCGTTCTTTCAGGGAGTGTCAGTTGCGTAGTATATTAGATGGTTTTTCTTTTCATTTTTCTTTTTGATGATATTGGTCAACTGGTAGTCTACACCCCCCCCCCCCCAAAAAAAAAAAAAAATCCTTTCTGATTTCTCTTGTTAGGTATAGTTGTACCAATATCATAAAATATTATTATTATTTTGGTTAGGGTTACTGAGAGTTTTGGTTTCAGAGGGTTTATAGGTTGATGATTTGCAAGGAAGATGTAATGACATTTATTCTTTATATTTTGGAATATATTATTATTCATGAAAAGAAATTTAGATTTTACATCTTTGTCAGATTTTGTACTAAATACAATAAGAATTGAGAATCATGTCTCATGTATTTTCCATACTGATTTTACATCTTTGTCAGAATTTACTAAAATGCAAACATGGTTAAATTCATACAATTATTTTATTCGTTAAATTCATATAATTATTTTGAATAAAAAGTTTGAAGATTCTAAACATGGTGTTTGGCGAACAAATCAAGGACAGTATAGAATTGGTAAAAGATTGTTTTTCTACTGAAATTGGTAGCTCGGTTTTGAATTTATCATTATTTTTTAAATATATTTTATATATGGATATAAATATATTTACAAATATTAAATTAATAAATTAAAAATATTCATCAATTATATAATCAATAAATAAAAAATTATCATTCAAATAAATTTAAAATTAATAATAAAAATTTGTCAAGGTGAAATGATATTTTTTTCTGATAACCGAGTGAATTGAGTTTTTTTAATTATATTTTAATCGTCAAAATGTCAAATTTTTTTAATTTGTTTTAAAATTATATTTTGATGCAGTTTTTTTTTATTAGTCAAGTTTTTAGCACAATAATAAAATTTTATATATTTTTTAATATTATTCATGCATTAGACGATGTATTATGTTTATTGGTATAGATTGCAATTTTTACTGATATGAAAGTGTTGGGTATTCTAATTTAACATTGAAACAATGTGCATTAACTGATACAACCGGAATTTGTGCGGAATTGATCATTATTAAACATATTCAATTCTAATTTGAATAAAGTATCTTCTATAGAAATATAAATTTTAAATTAAGCTCTTGTAGAGACATTATAAAAAACTTGAATTAAAAAATAAATTCAAAATATTAAGGTTGTTTGAGAAAGTCTCTTTAAAAAATACTTGGAATATCTTGAATTACTTTGGCTTTATATTGAATTATTAATTTGGAATAATATTGCAAGAAATTTCATTGGAATTGGTAATTATAATTTCTGTAAAGCAATTGAGTGTTAATGGAAGAGTTTCAAATAAAAAAAAGCAAGAGAACATTGTTTTATATAATATATGATTTAGGTGATGTTTGATAAACTGAAAAATTAAGTATTACAAAAATAAATATTGAATTTAAGTTATAAAATTTGTTTGGCCTATTACTTAAAATTAAATCATAACAATTGCTTGTATTTCTTGTCACAAAAAATTGGGGTAATTCGCAAGTATTTGAAATAACAGCATAACAATCATTCACAAGTATTTAGAATTATGCTAACCCTGAAAGTGAAGAAACCATTTGAAATTAGGCTTGCCTTGAAGGCTGAGCAACCATTTGGGATTATGCTGATGATATAAGGTGAACCACCTTTAGATTTACGCAAAGTATGTAAGGAGCAACAATTCAGTGAGAGATGTTTAGGATTGTGCGAAGTATGTGAGAATTGATTAACATTAATAATTAATTGATAAAGGGTTATGAGAATATTATCTTTAGAGCAACCGTTTAGTAAGATTGTGGCGCCCCAAACCCGATTGGGACAATCCGACCTGAATCCGACACGACACATTAGTCACCGAAGTGACCCAAAACACAACATAACATTTCACACATCATTAACTATTTGTTTTCTTTTTCAAACTGAAACGAAAGTCTCATGCATGCATTCAACTCATATGTATAAGACATGAATAAACAATTGAAACCTAGTTGCATGCTTTTTCTAACAAAATTTACTCGAACGAGGCATAAGGGCAAAAACGTCATTACATGTCTAAATTATGCAAACACACGTGTATCATCGATTTAAAGGTACTTTTTAATTCTAAAATATTTTTAGGAACATTTGGTAAAGAATCAGTTTAATTCGATCAACAATTCTTAGTTAATTTTAAAAAACAAGTATCTTAGGGACAATCAAAATAATGACAAAGTATTAAAGATAATCTAATCAAATAATTATCAGTAGATTTACGAAATTAAACATCTAAGACCTTGGTATATGAATTTTCATAGCATTATGTAAACTTTTGGGACTCCAATTATGTCACGAAATCTAAGGACTAAATTGCAAAGCTGTGAAGACATGTCATGGACAAGCCAGGTGCCACGTCGAGAAGACGCGATGCAGCACGTTGGTACGAGCTCTGGAAGGGGTCACAACGTTGATCCCACGTTGGGATGTCATCTAAATGACGTCGAGACATCAATTGCAATTCCAGTTCGAAACTTGTATTTTTCAAGTTTAAACACTGCCACACATATCATTTCATGCATTTGACGTTATTTCTCACTTCAAATGTGTTATACTACTTTCAAACAACAACTGGAACATGCTCACATACACCATAACATATCATAGCGAGATTTGACATATTATGTAACCATCATGCTAGCAACCATACTTTTACTCCAACAAACCATTACTCAACATAACAAACCAGCATCTCAAGGTTTCCTAAGGAGCCTAAATGTCCACTTTGAACCATTTGGTCATTTTAAACATGCTCAAATTTCCAAAATACTAATTTAAGCCCATTAGCACTTTTTAACCATTTTACATGCCACTTTATTACATATTCATCAAGAAAACATAATATGCATCATCAATATCATTTTCAAGCATCAAAATATCCACAATAAAAGTCCAAAAACATTATCAACAGTCCATGAGTCTAGTCCCAAAATAACAATCCACATTGCCTTTATTCAAAGTGTTCAAAACCACAAAAAATACTCAACCATGATGCCTTGCGCGGATTACTTCCTTGCCCACTTCACACTCCCTGGATGCACTATTTTTATGTAGAATTTAAATAAAGGGTGTGAGCTTAAACAAACCCAGTAAATGTTCAAAAGTAACACTGAGCATACACAATAACATAAGTTAAGCAAGAGCATACTAAAAGTAAGTACACAAACACTTTCTCATCATGTCAAATCATCATTTTAATGTTTCATTTTCTCACATAGGACAAATATAGATTCTTTCACAAGACACTTGAGTCACAAATTATACATTTCCATTTTGATATATTGGATCCTTGAGACTAAGAAACATAAGTGAACCCAATCGCACTCATTGGATAAACAAATGTCCAACACACTAATGCCTCAAAGAGTCTAACATGTCTCATTAAGTGTAGCCTTAAGCTAAACACGCTCTAACACACCAAACATATCCCGTTGAATGGAACATAGCTCAACATTCCTTATCTCTCTAACTTGTCCCATGACATCAATCGCCTAATCACAAACACAAGGGTGAGTACTCACAAACCTATTACATGCCAACTATATCCAATAGTTTCAAGGGATCACAAGGCCAACATATCTACATTAGCACATGATTATCTATTATTTTATTGCACAATTCCTCTTTTATTGATCATCATATACGCAACACTATCGCTTTCACATAACATGCTTATCATACTCACATTTGATGCACTTACAAATGCTAACACAGTGCTAAATGAGCCACAATCTCATTAGATCACATATAAGTGCATTAAAACCAGTAAATCACATAACACATCTGATGCAAATCATGTATCACATGTTTTGCTGCATCAATTACCGTACCTCATAACACATAATCACCATTTTGCAAAATGATGCAAAAGGAATAGGAATGCTTACTCTTCAAAGTTAGGATAGGTGTTTAGGCTAACATAAGATCCCGATTAACACAATGAATTGTGCATACCAATAGCGACTCCAGAACATTCATCGATCTTGCTTTCGCTTACTAGTTGAAAGCTTAAACAAGCTTCACCTTGCCTTTCGCCTTGCTTGTAGAGGGTTCTGATGGTTCCAAAACTCACAAACATAATACTCACAATACGTACAAACATTAATAGCCGCAAACACATTAGAAATCAAACAAAATTGCAGATTGAATCTAGTTCATCTTAAACCAAATTTTTTTACTAGTTTAACTGAATCTTAAGTTTCTTGATCTGAATCTATTTCCATTGCTTGGAACTAGTTCTAAACATCCAATTAATTGATTTATAACATATCTAAACCACTTAGAACAACTAAAATCTTAGAATCAAATTTTTCCGGAAAATCACCCATGAGCACCTTAAAGAAAATCATCAAATCTTTAAAATATCTTAATGATTTATCAATGTATGATTTCCTACCTTGACATTCTACTCTCCATCTTTTTCGCTCTCAGCAGGCCTCCTACTTTTAGTTTTCAAACTATAGCATTCTACCTTTATGTGACCCATCTTTTTTCAGTAGTTGTATCTTTTGTCATGGTTCCTCGACTTTGACCTTGACTTAGACTGTTGTCTGCTTCTGGCAACCAAAATCGAGGCTCTTTCATTAGATTTTCTGTTTGAGCCTAATTCATTGTTGAATTTTTCCTTGCTGAACAAATTTCCCTTCACATCCTCAAATGAGAGTTTATCTCTGCCATAAATCAGGGTCCCCCTGAAAGATTTATCGAAGGGGGCAAAGAGCACAACAATAACATAGCTGATTTTCATCATCTATGTTAACCTCGACGTTCTTCAATCATTCAGAATTGTAATAAACTCACTAATGTGAGCCATAATGAACATTCTTTCATGCATACAAAACGTGTACAAGCACTGCTTCAATACCAATCGATTGACCAACGACTTTGTCATATAAAGAGTTTCTAATTCCATCCATAAAGCAACCGTTGTTTTTTTCTGTGAGTACTTGTGGTATATTATTCGTGAAGCATAACTGAATCGTAGATAGAGCTTTTTCATTAAGTTCTTCCCATTCCGATTTTTCCATACCTTCAAGCTTTTTACCAGTAAAGACCTTCTTTAGGTCGTTCTAAACTAGAAGTACTATCATCCAAACCTGCCATAAACTGAAGTTTGTGATCCCATCAAACTTCTCAATATTGAATCTCATTGTTGCCATCCTGAACAAGTCAATCTCCGAAAGATGAACCAGGCTCTCATACAAGTTTGTTGAGGATCGACCCGTATGAACAATGAGATAGTAAAAGTAGAGAAGAATAAACACAAGTATTTACATAGAAAACCCTTACTAAAGGATAAAAAAACCACGGGAAAATGAGGTTTTGGCTTTGACTAAGCAAAAAACAAAGAGTATAATGATTGACAGTATTCAACCCAAACACAAAGAACAAATCCCAAATATCCCAAATATAAGAGCTTTCTTAAAAACTCATTTAACAGATCTCACACACGAGATATATAACACAAATTTGATTCTCTAAATCTAATTTTTTTTAAATAGGGTTCCAAAAGCCCTTTAAATAGGCTTGGGACGTGGGTCCAATATGACTAAAATAAGCCTGTAGGAAATAGAGTTTGAATGAGAGAAGAAGTCCTATTAAGAGTAAAAAAAACATAGTTGTATTTGAGCAAAAAACATCGCCTCATCTTAATGTGGCCTACCTGCTCATCACGATGTTGTAGCCTTGCTTGGCTGCCAAGGACGTCACTTCATCCCGATGTATGGGACATCCTCATCCTGACGTCATGTGGCTTTCTGCTCCTTTTCAATTTCTCGTCGATTCTCATCCTAAGTGCCCGCAACGTATTCGATAAATGCAAGGCACATCCCATAGAATCAAATGTGCAAAAAAAAAATTATTTTAAAAAAATTGAATAAAAATAAAACTCTTACAAAATAGGTCAAAACTTTTGCATATATTATAATTTATTTCATTTTTAAAGATTTTTTTAATCTTATTTCTGTTACAAACGGGTTCAAAACTTCTACAATATTAGAACTTAAGATCTATAATTATTAATTTTCATTTTAGAGATAATTATATAAATTATTTAAGTGTAAAATATTATTTATTAGTATTAGAATACTACTCGTACTATGTTGTAGATATAGAAATAAAGAAATCAATAACAAATATTGCAAAAATTAGGAGGAGGTGAGTTTGAGTGTACTTTTGATTTAAAGGTTAAAAAAGTTTAAAAAAAAATAAAATTTTACATTGTATTAAAAAACTTGAAACAATAAACAATATATAAAACTATACTTCAATTTAAAATTCTGATCATCAGTACAACAATATCGGCAAGGTAACTTTTTATTTATTTATTTCCAATCATGTGTTTATTTTATTGAATATTTTATTTTAATTTATAAGCTTTTAGATCAATACAAGGAGATTGTTATATTTAAATTCATTATTTTCAAGAGTATCTTTCAAATCTAAGATTGTTTAAGGTATATCTTATATCATGACATCTTGATACTATTTAGGAATGTGAGATTATGAGATGGTTGGAATGTTGAGAATCCAAATAACGTAATCTTATTTTGAAATGTAACATTATGAGTTGTAATGTAAGATTTAACCACTGAATATTGACATACGAGGATGAAGCGACAAATACAGAAGAAGGAAAATGGAAGAAAAGTGCAGGGAACAATTGAATAGACAAAGAAAAACTTTGAAAATGGTTGAGAGCATGACGTCGCCATAAAATAGAAAAATAATGATAGTAATAAAAGAAAGTGTTTTCTGAAGAAAAAAGGGAGGGGTTTTATAGACCCCCAGCCAAACATTTCGTTTGGTGAATTAATGAACCTCTGCATTTACCAATAATAGAATGACATGTGTCCACTCGGGGTAACCTAGATGAGGTGCCATCATTGGTACCGTTTCCCTAAGCATAATTGTTAGGCCCTGAATTAAATGCTCTTCTGATTGTATTTTTTGTCCTTTTGTATGTTGTTTACAACATGCTTCAACCAAGCACCAATTCACCTACCCTGAACAGCTACCCACTCAGAGAATACGATTAAAACTAACCGTCTGAAACAATCTCTGTGTTAACCTCTCACTACACTTATGGCCAAAAATTCACAAGTGTCACAACAATCATATTAAAATTTGTTATTGCATCACAACCATCTGAGACATGGTCAACACCCCACCTCATCACAATCAAGAATAAAGTTAATTCGGTCATAATAAATTGGATAACTCCATAACAAAGTGTCACCTTTCGGGGACTCAATTACATTGATGTTGCTTCAATTTTGATATTTATAAGAGAAAATTACAACATAGACATTCAAGACAAAAGAAATGAAGAATAAGAAACATATTGTAACACCCCTCGCCCGACCCGATTACTAGGTCCAAGCTATAGGATGCTACATTCGTTGTTGGAGCAACTATAGTAAAAAAAAACAGTATAAATATCAACCACACATGCAATCCAATCTTAATCATACTCATATCTTGTTGAACAATCAAAACCAAATCTTAATCAAGCTTACGAAAACTCTTTTGTTTACCCAAGCACGAAATAATACCAAATTGCAAAGTTTCAAATTTTTAGGGCTGACATCGTGACGTTGCCAAACAGTTTCTCACATCACGACATTAGGTCACTCAACGTCATGACGTCACTTACTATCAACCGGCGTTGCGACGAGGAAGAATGGTCGTCGAGATGAAAACTCCTTTTTTAGTAAAAATGAACCATTTGGTACCTATTTCACACTTATCTTCCAAACCATACCATTTGTGCACAAAACATTAACTTCACCTGATTCGAAACATGCCAAAATCATACCAAACAAGCTCAAACTCATAATCAACTCTTCAACAAGGTATTCACTACTTAAACATCAAGTAAACTTAAGCATTTTCATATCATTAGAGCAAATCAAACAATCCATTCAAATGCCAAGTTATACTTATACCAAATCAACTAGAGACATGCCATTTCAACTTCATTTTTTTACCATTTAAATACACATATGCACAAATTGGTCTTGCAAGCATTATTTAATCAACATTTACCCAAGTTAGACTACATTTCTCAAGCATGCATCAAGTTAATGATGCACAATTACATTCCATTTCACTCACCTATCAATAAGATGCCATTTTTACTTATTCAATGTCATTACATATGTCTCACACACTTAACCAAAGATCCTCACATCATTAAATATGGAATGCATATATGCTCATCTCCACAATTGAACCAAAACATCAAATTATGACAAGATACGAAGTTTATCAAACATATTGTACATTAAGGTATATGGGAAAACACTTTATACATCAAGACACCTATATACATGCCACAACCTAGAGTTCAAACCGACCAAACATCTACCAATTTAGAGATAGGATAATGTGAGCTTCGAGCCATTCTGGCTTGAAAAATTTCACAAGGTGATCATCTACAAGGGAAAGAGAAAATAAACGGGGTAAGCATATACAATGCTTAGTAAGTTCATAGGAATTAAAAAAAAAAAACTTACCTTATCATACTAGTAAGTACAATATGCTACCATAATTTTGCCTAATTAGCTAGACATATCAAAATACAACAACAATAATGTGGGTTTAACATATAATCAAACCATATGATATCTCAAACATATATCAATCCAATTCATTTTAAAATCAATATTTCAATATTGTGATCATGTTCAATTCAACATTTATTCATTTAAACGTCAAACTCATATCATACACAGGTATCTCTGATACACTAATTGCTCATCCAAGCTGAATATATATAAGTGTTATGTTACTAGTCCAGACTAAACCTTTATAATGACACATCTGATTGCTTTTCCAAGCTGAATATATATATTTTAGATTACCTATCTGGGCTAAACCTTTAAAATGAAATCAAGTTACCAGTTCAGGATAAATCTATGTCACATTTATCTTCGAGTTCGCAACAAATGCAAGATCTTGGTAACATCTGTCATCAATCTGTACATGTGTTCACAAGACCCTATTAACATTTCAATAGCATTCTAACCTTTATTAAGCTCACCCGAACATATTTAACATATGAATACATTTCTTTACAATTTAGTCTAATTTTTACCTTTATAGCAATTTACAACAATCAACTCGCAATCAAGCATATACATACACAATTCAAATACATAACAATTTTAACACATTCATACCATATCAACTTACTTAGTAAAAACAACAAACAAGTTGAATATATAGGGACTAATCGATAATTTTGGCTCTTCAGTTTGATCCAATTCTCAATCTAAACAATTACTTTAGAAAATTCATCAATACCAAATTTTTATAAACTACTCCATGATATGTATGAGCCTATAAAATTTCATTTTCCAGATGCCTCTAAATTTTTACATTTTATTCAATTTAGTCCCTAAAATAGAAATAGCCATAACTTTCAATTTTAAGCGTCGATCTGAAAACCGATTTCAATCACATCCTTCTAGGACCCTCTATTATCTATTATTACATAAATTCCACATCAATTTCACAATTTATGCACTTTAGTCTTTTTGTACAAAAACTAACAATTAAACATTACAATCTAGTCCTTTTTCACATCTAAGCTTAAAATCTATCAATTTAACTCCAATTTCTTCAAGAAATCAACAATGTTAACTTTCAAAACCTTAATAGTTTTGCAAATTGGTACATAAGCTAGCTAAATCAAGCTCTCATGACCTCAAAAACATAAAAATTACAAGGAAATGACTTGACCGAACTCACCAATTTAATGTTCAAAAGTTTGAATCTTTGAAACCATTTATTTCTTTTTTTTTTTTGTTGAATAAGGATGAAGAAATTGAAAACCATCTCTTCCCATCCACTTAGGTTTGTTTTTATACTTTAATTAAGTATTTTATTAACCTTAATTAATTATTTTTAATTAAACTAAACATATTTAATTAACTAAAACATAACCAGTCACTAACACATTATTCAAGATGGTTAAATTGTTATTTTAGACCTTTGGTTAATTGCAATTTGAGCCCTTAGATCTTTAGCCAATTAAAAACTTTTAGTGATAAAACTTTTACAATTTAGTCTCTGTACCTAAATTAAACAATTAATTGACAAATTAAAGGACCAAATTTATAATATACTATTATACCAACTCCTTAAATATTTTAATTTAATATTTACAGGCTCGATTTACAAAAATGAGATTCTGAAATTGCCTTTTCCTGTACCACTAAAAATCGGGTTGTAACATATATATTTCATTAAGACAAAAATCCTTATAATAAGAATAATTATAGCGGGATCTACACTAAAAGTAGAAATTACAAAAAAAAAAAAAAACAATTACAACTATTTCTATTTACACAACGATACCCTTTCCCCTATTAGGCTAAGAACCAAAGCCTTGTGCCTCGTCAGCGGGAGGGTTTGAGTTGCTCTCTCCAAGTGCACTATCTGTTGACCGACTTGCTGGAGGTCCTTCTGTTCAAGCAGTCACCTCAGCTGGATGGACAAAAGGATTCCACTAAGAATAGTCACCATAAAAGACAATCCTTTTGTAGAACTCCCAGAAATGCTCCCACTCTGGACTGTGGGGATAGTATATATCAAAGTTAAGATGCCAACCTACTTTTATTATGTCAAAAAAACAGTTGGAAGTTCATGCCATATGTGTTCATTAGCCCATAGGCCACTTGCATGGCAGTAACAACCCTGCCAACGATGATAGTGGGAATAACAACCTGGGCTAGGTCAACCATTTTCTTACCTTTCGCCCACCCGACTCATTCACTTTTTAACTTTTGAGTCCTCCTCCCCACCTATTGGTTGCTTTTGTCTAGGTCTCTCTTTAGCTTTCGGCAATCCTTTTCTTACTCATGTAAATGAGCCAACATATTCTCTTTCTCCTTTTTCCACTGCTCCTTAGCACCTTTTGTTCATGATTACAATTGATTTATTACCTCTCCAACCTTTTGGAGTTCCTCCCTCCACCACACACGATCATTTTGCATACCAACATATCGTCTCTTCATGTTTGCAAGAATTTGATAAAGAATTTGAAAACTTGACATAAATGGGTTTTTGCGAGAAAGAGCTACCCCACTAGAAGAGCCCAATATAACAGATGAAACAACTACATCAAAAGAAGAATTAGATACCTTCCACATAATAATACTGAATACATTTATTGATCACTCAAGAAGATGACCACCTACTCAAGAAGTTGATTGATCACTCGTTGGTGTGGAAGCTTTCCCTATTGAAGTTGGAAGGACAACTCTAGATAGGGCCTTTAAGGTGGAGGGAGGCAGCCCCCTAAATAAACCAACAAGAATAGTTGCATGAATATTAGCACAGGGAGCACTCTCTTTCGCCTCTTCACTAGCAGCAACCACATTCCAGCTAGTACAAGAGGAACCATTTGGTTCTCGAATAGAAAGAACCTAAACCTAGGCAAGCCCTGCCCCTTAGCCACCACAACAGTTTTTTGGGCTTTTTTTTTTTATAAAACTAACCCCAACAAATAATTAATTACTTAAATGACCTTTTTTTTTATAAAATATGAAAATAACCTAAAATCTACAGTAAAAGTTGGTGGAGCCAAAGTGTTTGGTGCCACCAACATGCTACGTCAACAATCGGGATAAAAAAATTAATTTTCTTGGTGGAGCCATGTAGAATGGCGTCACTTATATAAATACTAGGGAAATACTATGATTTTTGAAAAAAAATAAAGGGCTTTAAGCAAATTTACCTTTGTTTGGTGGAGCCAAATAAATTAAGGCACCAGATCTCAACGCCCTATTCTACTGCCTATGGTCTTTTTTTTTATTTTTTTATTTGTTTTTCATTTTTTTCCTTTTTCTATTTTTTTATTTGTTTGTCCTTTTTCTTTTTCTTTATTTCCTTTTTCAATTTTTTATTTCTTTTTCTTTATTTGTTTATTATTATTTGTTTCATTATTTGTTTTATAATATTTTATGTATATTTGTATATTTACTTGAGATTTTAGGTTTTTTACGTATTTTATCAAAAAAATAGGTCATTTATGTAATTAATTAATTTTTTGGGTTAGTTTTATAAAAAAAACCTGTAAATAATTTATGTAATGTGAAATCAAGAAAATTAAAGGGACATTTTTAATAGAAAAAAAAGGATAAAAAATAAAAAAATGAGAAAAAAGTGAAAGTTGAATTGATTGAAAAAAATAAAAAATGATTTATTTATTAAAATAACTAAGGATTTACTTGTTAAAATAATTATACCTTTTTAAATATATATATATATTAAAAAATTAAAAATATATTATGACTGGTCCCATCGTGTCAATGACTTAGTGACGTCAATGATGTGACTAATCAATATGTTTATAATGCCTAATAATTGTTAGTTTAAAAAAATATAGAAGGGGAGAAGAAGAACGTCTCTATTTAAGAATGTTGGGTTTTGGTCCCCCCTTCAAATATTTTGTAGAAGAAGAGAAGGAAGAAAAGAAAAAATAACTAGTAAGGTATTTATAGTTTGTATTTTGTATTTTATAGTTATTGTAATATAATAATTAATTATATTTAATTTATGTAATTTTTTAAAATTATGCAGATATCAAAATGTCTTTAGGAGTAAATATGGATCACACTTCATCGAGTATCAACGAAACAGTAAAATTAATAAACGTGTTTTGATTGCATGAAATTGATCTCTATTTGGTTGTTATTAACCCTTTTTAACTCCTTTTTGAATGAAACTAATCTCTACGTGTTAATAATATTTTTTTTTAATTTATGACACATTCATAAATTTATATATTAATTTTTTTAACATAATGACCTTTCTGCTTAATTTTACATTGTTATGGTGTTTGGTTCCATTTATGGGGTACAAAAAAGTTACATTTGTCTTCCACTAATTTGACACCACCTAAATAAAAACTAAAAATTGCATTCACATGAGGAAACTACGAATATATATTAATTTGGCTTCAACTAATCTATATATCATATTATAAGTGTTCAAATCGGATTGAATCAAGCTCGAAATTATTAGAGTTACGATTAAATTTATCTTTAACGAGTGAATATATTTTTTTATAAAAGTTCTCGTATGTAAGATAAATTTTCGAGTTTGTATATGTTTGGTTTATATTATGTGTAAAACTTTATGTATTATTATAGATATCAATTCAATAAAAATAAGTCTTTTTTAATTTTTTAAATTTACCCATACCACCTATGTTTTTTTAGGACATTATTTTTTTTGTGTTTGATGTTCTTTTTGTAGTTATATGGTTGCCTTTTGTTTTAATGCTTAACTATGATTAGGACATAATAATGAAAGAGAATTAATAGTACTTAAGCTTCAAATAGATTCGGAAATCACATTTGATCTCTACGCGTTATTATTAATATTTTATGACAAATCTTCATTCTATTATTAATATTTTATTACTCATTTAATTTAACTTGAATAAAAAATACTTAGAATGACTACGTTGGTATAATATAAGTGTGATGTTTTTGTTTTCTCAAGCTTTCAGTTTTACTCTTCAATATATAATTTTATGTTTAAATTATATAGATAATTGATTTATCATATTTTTATAAAAATTTTACCATACAGGATGGGTTTCGGGTTTTGAGGTCCAGTTTCATTTTCCCAAGTACGATCCAGACGAGCGGGTCATGCCATACTTACAGTTAGCGAGATTTGGAGACGTCACATTGGTCCAAAGGTTTGACCTGAGAGCGAACTTAATATCTGCTTTGGTTGAGTGGTGGTGTACGGAGACCCACACCTTCATTATGCCATGCGGGGAGTGCATTATCACATTGGAAGACGTCTTTATGCAACTTAGGTTACGAGTTGACGGTGTTGTGGTCACAGGCTGAAGCAAAGTGTTAGAACCTTCATTACTATGCCACAAATTGCTTGGACGGTCCCCTAGTGGTAGGAACAGAATTTCACATGCTTGACATTGGCATGGTTGAGAGCAAATTTTAAGGAGTTATCGAGCACCACCACTGAGCAGGAGGTGATGTGTGCTGCTTGAGCTTATATTATGCAGTTGATCAGAGGGTACTTATGCTGGACAACACGTCTAATAGCGTCCACTTAAAGTACTTTCCTCTATTGGAGGATTTCTCTCATGCCGGTACTTACAGTTGGGGATCAGCAGTGTTGGCCATATTGTACCGTGAGCTTTTTCGAGCAACAAAACATGGGGTTAGTAACATGGCTGGCTGTCTAGGTCTACTACAACCCTGGGCTCTATACAGGATTTCATTTCTAGCGGCTATAAGGCACTAACCATATTCGTGGTCACTTGTAAATAGGTAAAATCAAAATTATACTTAACATTTAACGACTCATAAGTGTGGATAATATTTTCCCAAGTTTAAGTGCTAACATGTTTGTTTCAGTTTCAAATGGGCCACGTCTTAGGGAATTGGTATGAGCCAGACGTTAATCATTTACTGCCAAATGATAGAGAAGTCTACCGGAAAGAAAGTAATATATATTAATATGGTTTAAGTAACATTGGTTTAACTTATCCACTTGCAGTATGTGATGTGACTTGACTCATTTTGTTATATTGCGCAGTTCTTGTGGATGTTGTATTCTGCATCGAACATTGCAACCTTTATTCCTTAATGGGTTCACACCGAAGCCCATGTGTGGTGCATTAACACACCGGTGCTCAACTTCTCAACCATTGAGTGGTACAACGCCTATCGAGTTATGCGATAGTTTGGGTGTAGACAATTTGTGTCGGTCGATCCACAACAAATTGCTGATGTCCACAGTAAGACCTCGAGGGGGAAACATACAACAGATTGGAGCGTAGACCATCAATGTTATGTAGCAATATGGAATGTCCGGTACGACATGCGGCCTAAGATGCACTCATGCATGTTTGACTTCAGTCCCTCAATTGAATACATACAGTGGTACATGACTAGATGGCGCGTTTATTTATATGGTGGGCAACTTATGATAGTACCAGATCACGGCTACAGACGTGGAAGTCAACCTATGGGCAAGCTCGACCTAGAGGATCAACATATGGCAGAGATCGACTTAGAAGACCAAACTTTGAACACATTGGACCAATGGGTTGACACTTTTTTGTGATGGGTCGAAAGTAGTTCATATCACCCGGACATGGGCGGTTCGAGTTCATATCACCTGGACATGGGCGGTTCGAGTTCATATCACCCAGAGCAACCACCGATATCATTTGATATGTTTGGTAATAACATGTACTCCACCCCACCTCAGACCACGTTCAATCCAGCTGTCGATCCTCCTAATGTGTATAGTACACCCTAACGTCCACCTCATCAACGGAGGCTTGTAAATTGATATACCTCAAATGACGATACCACTCCCGGTTCATTACAATTTTGATACATGTAAATTTCAAGTGTTATGTAATATTCGTTGTATTGGTTTATAATTCCACAACTTATGTATTAGTCTTTTTTGTACAACTTATAATATCTTTTAAAGTATTAAAAGTTGCAACAACTATTTTAAATAAAAGCTTAACACTAACCAATACAAACTTTATTTCCAAAAGACCATAAAATGCAAACATCGGGTACAACATTTAATTTCCTTCAGACCGTGAATATTGACCAGTATAGACGTTTCCATAGGGACACTTGCTCCAATTGTGGCCAACTTTTCTACATATGGTGCAATGCTTTAGATCGACTTATTCTCTAATATCCATGTCGTTTCGAATCCTCGTTGTTGTCAATCGACCTTTGACTTTCCTACGTAGTGATCGATCTGGCAAGATCTCGAATGCAAGTGGTTGCACTTCCCATGTCGATACATCCCTTAATACGGGGAACTCGTTACCCCAAATACGTAACGTACATTCAAGTGTGTACACATCGTCGATATATTGTTTGACATTCAATGTAACACCCCTAACCCATATCCGTCGCCGGAATAGGGTTACGAAGCATTATTGGAGTTTTCAATTCAAATGAACACAAATTTCAAACATTTCAAATCATCTTAATAATCATATCAAAACTAGTTCAAATCATACATATTGTCCATTATACGAGTCCTCGAGGCTTTAAAAACATAATAGAAACAAGTCAAGACTAAATTGGAAACTCATAGAATTTTTCAGAAAACAGTGAAACTTTTCAAAACTGCAGGGGTCACATGGCCGTGTGACTCACAACGCCAAGAGGCACGCCCATGTCTCAGGCCGTGTGGGCATTCGAAGTAGGAACACACGGTAGTGTCCCAGCCCATGCCCATGCCCGTGCAACTCACTGGCTTGGGTCACACGGCCAAGCCACACGCCCGTCTGCCAGGCTGTGTACCCTTCGAAGTAACCTTACACACCTGTGTGCCAAGCCATGTACTAGGCCGTGTAACAGCCTGACTTGCAACCCTTTGAAAGCTACAGGGGACACACGACCATGTCACCAGACCGTGTGTCACACACAGCTAAGACACACACCTATGTCTCTGCCTATGTGGACGAAAAATAGGCCATCTTCAAGCCATTTTTCTCACTCATTCATACATGTACCTACAGTCACTTTTGCATAATTGATCAAGCCATCAAAATGCATCAAAACCATGCATAACCAAGCTAACCAAATATGATACATCTGCATACAACCAATATGACCAAAGGCACATCAATGACAACATAAAAACATATATAACCATGTGCATCATTTAACCAACAATTATCACTTTGATCACATATCAAGTTCACATCCACAATGACCAAATTTACCGTTTAGCAAATAGCATCATAACTCATATATGCCAACTACATTTTCATACCAAAAGGTACCAAATGTATCATTCAACAACTAGCACTTATAGCCCTTCATGACACTTATAACAAAAGTAGCAAAACACCATATTTAAACATATCACAAGACCATTTATACAAGCATTTTAAGTTACCATTTCATCTTCAATCATTCAACCATAATAAGCCATGATATCAACCAATTTAAGGCCATTTATATACATGCCAAAAACCAAACCTTTACCAACATTCAAAATACCATAATCACAACCAAAACACATAGGCTAAACATTAGCCAAAATACCTATACATGTCATTATAACCAAAATCAAAATATCCTAAAAGTACCGATAGAGTCGATAAATAGTGTGATATAACTCCGACAAGCTTCGAACCCGAATGAGCTTCTGATTCACTATAAGACACAGAAAATAACACAAAATAAGCATATAAGCTTAGTAAGTTCATATAATATAAAACACAACTTACCAATTGATACATAATAGGTAAGATAAACATGGCACAATCCAACTATACTTGCCTAAAGCTTAAACATGTACACCAAACATGTTAGCTATATTAAACATATAACATGGGCATTAAGAATATGGATGAGCACAACATTTATTCATGTAGCATATACATATATCATCTATTTCTACTTTCAATATACCATGTACTATCTTTTAAATGAAATTCACATATATCCACATCTTAGTTCATATCAAACTCTTACCACTTCATATCTAAATAATGCCCCTTGAACGATATAGAATATCGTCGGATACTGAGATAGCTCAGACATAATGTGCTAACTCATATAACTGTAATCCATCAAATCCTGTACATGTATGCTCACACGAGCTGTGAATCAGAATGCTCACATGAGTTTTAAAAATGGGCCTGCTCACACGAGTTGTGGGTCGAAATGTAGCTACACGATGCTGCTCACACAAGCTTGTAGTATCCGCAACACATGCCAGACCTCAGCCATCGATAGGACGTTCAAGACCAGCACCCGAATCATATAAACCCTAATGACATGTCATTTGTATCCTATGAATTTTTAAGGTTCAAACGGGGCTCGGTAATAATCATACGTCATTGGATATGCAACCGGTATGTACATATAGTAATTCACAATACAAGTATAATTCAATTAAAACATATATACATGATTTAATTGCACGAACTTACCTCGACGATTAAACGTAGATACGGAGGCAACTAATCCGAAACTTTATCTTTGCCTCGATTTAAAGCCCTACAAGGTTTGTCTTGATCTAGACGGATAAATTTAGCTCAATTCAAAATGTATTTTATTCAATTTAACCCAAATTTACATTTTAGCAAAATTACAATTTTGCCCCTATACTTATGATTTCTTTTCAATTTAGTCCCTAGTTCATAAAATGGAAATTCATGCAATTCATCCTCAACCCACTATAGTATAATTTAATATAGGTCCCTAGCAAGCCCTTTATTTCATTTATTTCACAATTTCACCATATAAAATTTTCTATTTTTCAATTTAATCCATATTTGATAATTTCATCAAAAATCACTTAACAAAAGTTGTTTATCTATCATTTTATTCCATAAATCATCAAAACTCATACACATTCATTAATGGAAAAACCCTTATAGTTTAATAGTTTCACAAATTAGTCTCCGGGCTAGCTAGATTAAGCTACAACGATCTCGAAAACATAGAAATCATTAAAAAAGGAACAAAAATCACTCACATGCAATAGGAATTATGTTGGCCGAACCCTAGATTCTACAATGGCTTTCTTCCTTTGAAATTTCAGTTGAAGATGGTGGAAAAAGATAATACATTTACTTAATTTTACTTAATTTGTCATTTATTTACTAATTTACTTTTATAACCTTTAAAAACATTACAAATTTCAATAATGCCAAGCCATCATATTCCACTATCAACATAAATGGTCTAATTACCATATAAGGACTCATACTTTAAGATTCTATAGCTATTTAATACATTTCGCTACTAGAACACAACTTTTGCACTTTACGCGATTTAGTCCTTTTTATAAAATTAAGCATGCAAACGGTAAAATTTTTTAACGAAATTTTTATACGGTATTACTATCATGCTGTAAGCAATAAAAAAATAATAAAATAAATATTTTGATGTCAGATTTGTGGTCCCGAAACCACTGTTCTGATTTAACTGAAAACGGGTTGTTACATTCAAATTGTAGGTAGCACAAGTTGCAACCACATGCGTACACAGATACTGTAGTATTTGGAACATCTCGCACTCACACTGCCTATTTCAGAGATCAACACCATAGGACTGTGGCGGGATCCCCGACCAACGACCAATGTATTCTGTCACTCGAAAAGTTTTCAAGTTTCAGGAATATAGTTCTGCATTTATCGACCTAGCCCTTTGAGCGTTTTTTTCATGGCATCCCTGATATTTTCAACATGCACGTGTCCTACCTCCAACTGTTTTTCTTGCTTCAACCCTAGTTTTGGCATGAAGGTTGCTAACCTGTAAAATGTGGTTGAAAAAACCACTAAAATTGGCAAGTGAAGCATATGCCTTAAGACGAAGTTAACAACCTCAACGAGGTTGGTCGTCATATGACCGTATCAGTACCCCTCGTCAAAACATTGAGCCTATTGCCAAGGATCCATGCTACCCAACCACTGTCTAAGAGAAGGTTTGGACCCCGCCATATTAGTCTCTAACCTCGCTAACTTATGTCTGAATCGGTGTGCTTCCAACTCGTATCCTACGTATGTATTCTGATAAAACATGTTACCATCCCAATTAGGAAATGGACTCGAAATATTTACAAATACGAATTTAAATATAATATTTTTACCCATGTTCACGATTCGTTTGCGCCAGTCTTTGTTCTTGTACTCATTGTGGAAGTGACAACGATGTGACAAATACAGTAGATGGACCTCCACGGAACCTCGGATTGCCGAATCGCAGCAACAAGGCCTTTAAATATGTCAGACATAATGCAAATATTATCTTTCCTGACAACATGCCTCGCAAGTTCCGAATGAAATATGCCCACGATTCGGAGTTCTCTTATTCCACGATGGCGAAAGTGATCTGTAGTACATTTCTGTTACCGTCTTGTGCAATCACAATTAGAGGTATCTACGTGTATTTTCCATAAAGCCGCGTTCCACCAACCTGCACTAGTAGTTTGCAGTGGGAGAAGTCCCTAACACATAGATCTAAAGTCTAAAACAATCGATGGAAAACACTTCTCCCCAGTTCCAATTGTCCATTTGGGCCTCTATAAGGCAACGTTTGCAAGTCCACGACAGTTCCTAGGACATACTCCACCAACGCTGAAATCCAACCTTGAAGTTTATTATATGACTCATCCCAGTCATCGTACAATTGTTGCATGGCCATTTGTTTTGCCCACCACACTTTCCTGTACGACACTCTTTACTGGAATCGGGTTTGCATATCTGCAATCAATGTCGACACTAGAATGATTGTGCTATCTTTCACTAGTGGCATGATGCAGTTGCAAATACTTTTGGCATCTAATTTCTGGTGGTCTTGAGACATGCGTGCGACAGTGCATGTATGACTCCCTTCTAATTTTCATATTTTCCACTGTTGAGTCATCTATATAAATACAGCCCAAACTCCCCAACCACACTCATTGCTGGCTCTCCAACATTCCCCAACATATAATGTCAGTGTAGACTTGGCAACCTTGTAATCAATCAACAACTTCATGTTTTACTATTTGATGGAAAACACACAGTTCACCTTGTTCTTAAACCGTTGCCCAACGAACAACTCCTCTATTTGCAAATTTGACGCCAATCTATGAGTAGGTACTATATTGGCGTACTTAAGGAACTCAAATGCATCGCTGCATCTAGATCTACGTTTAACATGTCGCCCCCAGGTTCATTTCGTAAAACAATGCCACACTCAGGTTACTGAATGAAGGGTCAGGAACATCTTCAACCTCCTTTGGGCCTTTATCATTGATATTGTCTGGAACCTCATCAACATTGGGGTCACTAAAATCTTCAACGTCCTGATCAAAATCTTCACCATTATTGGTCATTTCTCCGACATCTACCTGTGTGCTTATTATTACCTTCGGATGTATTTGTAGACAGGGACCGGGGGTAGGGTTATTATACGAACTCCCACCAAAATTTGGATTTTTGGGTATCTGCGATGTCCCTTCGTATTCTAACTGGTCTGTCCATCTGACATTAAGATCAAAGTCAAACCCGCGATCTTGACTTATTGGACTAACATTCTCAACTGACTCTAAGTCCGCTAACTCAGCAAATAACTAAATTGGTTGCAGGTTCTAACTAACAGTCGACCACCATATTTCCATCATAGTGCCCAAGTCATCATCATCTAACAATTGCATATCTCAAAATTTCAACGGATTTGTACAGATTGGAAACTTGTAAAATAATCTGGACATCGCCCTTCCACAACAGATAGTTATTTTCGCACTAATCTTCCTTTTCATTTCTGCTAGCTTCACATTTTTTTAATCACAACCGTACTCTTTGCCGACATTGAAATACACACCAACATCACCTACTACAATTTCATCATAAAAAAGAACGTACACCAAAAGAACCGTACTCTTTGCAGTATGATCCAAATCCTTAGATAACACTCTTTGAACCTTACGTCCCTGGGTAACAAAACCTTGTCCAAGTGTGTTAGAAAATCAATGGTTAGAGCTATTTGGTTGGTTTTTGTAGTTGGTGTGTTTTGCGTTCCCATAATCTTCAATTTTAACCTTTTGAGTTCACATCCATTTTAAAGAAGTTTAAGCTTATTATATGTAATCAAGAAAAGAAATTTCCGAACATTTTATGGATGGATGTTAAACAAGTTGTAATTAATTGATTAATAGTGTATACAAATTCTTGTATGATCCAAACATATTCATATCAAATTAGTGTTATATCGTATTTGTGTCTTCAAGTGAAACAAACAAAACAGTCTTATTATATATATATAATAAATCATTGCAATATATATAAAAATAATTTAAAATATAAATTTATTAATATATATATATAATAAATTCAATTAAACAATGAAAAGATAATAAATTCTTAAATATATATTTGTTTAATTTAAAACACCTTTTATGAATATTTAGAAAATCTGCCAAACAATAGAAAATATTTTACACTAATTCATTCAAACATAAAAAATGTAAATCATGATTTTCTAGAAATTATTAATTATTTGGGTGAAAATATATTTTAGTGGCGCGCATCAGCTTTTCTCTTAAACCTATTAGTTTAATTGGAGCATCTCGAAGGCTTATTCAGCCAACCACAAAATGATAAATATTACAGGCAAATAGTTGTACAGTGTAATTTACAGAAAGGTGATCGGAAAAATAGCAGTGAAGGAGGAGGTATAAAAAAGCAAGAGGGTTCCATGGTTTACCTGAGAAAAATATTGGTGTGCCTGCCTTGGCTTACAGGATGCATAATTATTCCCTCTCAACAGCCTCAGCCACCAGTAGAGGCTATCACCTTTATGGACTGTGATTTATTAAAAGCCACTGAAGATGGTGACATGGAATTTTTTAACAAGTACCATGGCGATCTTCATTGTCTGCTCGACGGAAGGCGCAGCACAGCTCTCTATATCTACTCCATAAACCGTAGGATGCAAACTAGTACTTAAAACTTATGTAAGGTTCCTGTGTTACCGGGACTGGGAGTGGGAACCCAAAGGAGAGTTCTCCCTTCATTTCGCGGAACAACTGGTGGACAAGTGCCCATCACTGCTGCTTCAACCCAATGATAAAAGGAGAAATCCCATTGCATATTGCAGCTCGACATGGTCATTACAAAATAGTCAAATTCCTTATTGAACGCGCCCTGGAGAATTCGGAAGCAAGTGGTAGCTGGTGGAGGACGATGCTGAGAATGAAGGATAAGGCGGACAATACTGCTTTCCATATGGCTGTTGAATGTCCTCCAGATGACATTGATGTAGTGCGACTGCTGGTGAAGGAATTGGAATTGGATCCTGAGTTTTCATTGTCTGCTAATAAAAGCGGTGAGACTCCACTCTACATAGTTGCCATGACAAGTTATGGTGCGGTGGCTGAGATATTGGATCATTGAAAATCTGTAGATTATGGAGGCCCTGAAGGTACAACCACTTTGCATGCAGCCATAGGCGGCGAGGATAATAAAAGTAAGCTAAAATATCTAGTTTCTTTTAAAGCATTTGCATTAGACACACTGAAGTGTCAATATAAAATTTGGTATAGGAACAATTGAAAGATTACTAAAAGCAAAAAAGTAATTAACAACTGCAACAGACAAGAAAGGGCGGACTCCGTTTCACTACGCCGCGCATTTCGGCAACTATTCAGCTGCAGAACAGTTGTTGGAAATGGATGCATCGGCAACTTACGTATGGGATAAAGAGAGAAAGATGACGGCTCTTTACATGGCAGCTTGGGTAGGCAACGCAAACATCATGCAATTCATAATCTCCCATTGTCCCGCAAGCTGCGAAATCGTTGACGAAAGAGGCTGGAATTTCGTTCACTATGCCGCGGTGGCTTTGAAAGACAGAATTTCGTACGCTTTTACAGGGCAGCGATGTACACAGAAGCACAATTCAGAATCTTTTATATGAAAAGGATGTCAATGGGAACACGCCGTTGGATGTCTTTTCCATGTTTTTGCATTCTGGACCCTCTGCTGCTTCGTCTAATGTGCTAACTTCCCTTGAACTTAAAGGGTTCGAAAAATCAATGGCCGATTCGGATGCCAATTACGAAAATAAGAAGGTGAATGGGTCTACTGAATATATAGACAAAATGGCAAATACTTCAAAAAAAAAAAAAATAAAACCTTTTAATTGGTTTCGTTTTTACCGTGGTGTTTAGAGAGTGTCACTGATTTAAATATTTTATTCCATATAATTTGATATTGCAGAAACAGAAACGCGAAATATTGAAAGAAATAGGGAATAATGCAGGAGTGGAAGGGATCCGACCTCACAAATCCTTCCGTGAGAATATGGGGAAGGAAAATAATCCTTCGACCTTGAAGGAAGTAGTAGATAAACTGAGAGAAACCCATTTGTTGGTGGCAGCGCTTGTAGCAACCGTCGCATTCACTGCTGCCATTGCCGTGCCTGGTGGATACAAGACTGATGATAAGGGTACGGTCGATGAGGGCCCTGCAATATTGAGTCACAACTCCGCCTTTAAAACCTTCGTTATGACAAATGCGATGCCATTTGTATCCTCACTCCTAGCCATTTTCCTTCACTTTCTCAGCGTCTTCATCACAATGGCTTAACTTTTTTCACCATGGCAGCCGAATCCTTAGTTCTGAAATGCATTCTAGTGACGGATGGCTTAACTTTTTTCACAATGGCAGCCATGGTGGTTTCTTCCAGCGCAGGCTCTTATGCAGTGTTGGAACCTTCAATAGGCATTGCCATTGCCACTTGTTCCATTGACCTCACCTTTCCCTTTTCTCTCATTCTCCCTTTTCTAATCTACTATTTCTTTAAACGAAATTACTAGCATCCTTATAGTTTCGTGTTGGATTTTTACTATATTTCTCAAGACATTTATGTTTGATCCACCCATTTTCTAAATAAATAAACTCTTATTGACTTTATACTCATCATAATCGAAGGAACATAAATGAATATATATATAATTATAGTCTTCTCTTATCACAACTTTGTACAACATGCCACTCCATGTCGGCAATGGCATAAGTTAAATATAAATTGACAAATAAAATAAAAAATAAAAAATAAAGTAGGCAAATTACCTTAAAGTGGAAGTTATATATGTAACATCTGTCTGCCCACAATTTTTGCTGAAACAAAATATGACAATCTGTATAAATTCCAGAATATTACAACATTAGCAGCAATGTGACACCAAGAATAAACCTCTCATCACTACATATACAATACCAGAGACAGGAATGTAAATTAGAATGGCAAGTTGACCTTAACAAACTTGAGCCGTGACTTTTCGTCGACCCTGTTCTCCTTGTATAGATAGCACCGTAACCATCTTTTTAAACCATTAGTTAGTTTTGGATGATCAGGATTGCCGCTTTGAAGAAAATTACAGGTTTCAAACTTCTGCAGTGGGATTTATCATGGCAGATGACTTGCTGCTGTAACCCCAGAGCGCTTTCAAATCTCCTCTTATTGCAGCTAATACAACTGTAACTCCTGAAAAAGAAAAAGAAACAAATCATGAAAGAGAAAGGGAAAGGAAAGAAAAGAGTTTAAAACAAGAACAGATATAACATCCTTTCAGACAAGCAAGCTACAAGAAGTAGCCTGCTGGGGTGGAATCGTAAACTTTCGTTACCTAGTGTACAAGGAACGAGATAGAGGAGTGCTGGCTGACCGTTCCCGTTCATCAGGTATAAGCCTAGGTATGTAAAGAAGAGGCCTGCAATATGTGAATTGAAACTACTAAGTACTAGTATATAGCTTTGTTATTTTGTTCTTATCAAACTAGCTTTCCAACCAACCAAATACAAAAACACACAAAAACAAGGTTATTTGGTACTTTCAAGTTACAGAATATAACATGTTGAGTGTCACAGTCCACACCAACCTGCAAGGTATTGTCTAATTCAATCCATTGGGCCTCACGGTTTTGCCTAAAAAAGGGCTTCACAGGTTGAAGGTAGTGTAAACACTTGTATTGCAAGACCAACTCTAATATACAGCCGGTGCAAAATCCATGGTTTCTCTCTAGAACCATGACATCCTCCCCCACTCTAACAAGGGCCCACTATCCTCAATGGCACATCACTAGTACCCCAGAGCCGACTCTAATACCAAATGTCACGGTCCACACAACTTGCAAGGTATTGTTTGCTTCGGCCCATTGGGCCTTACAATTTTGTCCACAAAAGGCACCTCGCAGGTTGAAAGTAGCATGAACACACATATCTCAAGACCAACCCTAGTACATCGATATGGGATTCATGGCTCCTCTTAGGACCATGACGTCGAGCAACCTACATGATGCATGAAAATATACAAATTCGTCTCCCTAGATCA
Organism: Gossypium australe; assembly: GCA_005393395.2. NCBI lineage: Eukaryota > Viridiplantae > Streptophyta > Magnoliopsida > Malvales > Malvaceae > Gossypium > Gossypium australe. The sequence continues at coordinate 52,619,267 of CM016623.1, read as the reverse complement.
ACAACCACATTTCAAAAAGTAGAACCTAATGGTAACATTACATGTCTACATGTGTGTTTATGATGGTTTGATCCTTTTCCAGTTTTCCCTTCAAGAGGAAACTTCTTCAGCATAAAACTATATGTATTCCAGAAAAAAAAATCAACTTGATATGATAAAGTAGGTAATTCAACAAGCAAATATATTCAGGTTTTAATTTGGTATGATTTTGAAACAAATAAAAGTAATTCCAACACTTTTGGTACTTACATGCCAATAAATCACAAAACTCTCTTTGCAGGTAATGTTATAATCAGATATTATGATCTAATCAAATATAATTACATAACTAAGCAATGTTGGCCTGAAGACTTGCATTTGCATTGGATAAAAATGTCATGATCTGAAATCATAGAACATAAATGCAGGGTAAAAGCATCACTGAAAACATTTGCAGGTAAATTAGACGACCAGAAATTGCAAAGAAAAACAAAAAAATCAGCCAATCTCGTTTTAAACTTGAGAGCAAGTTCTATGAAACTATTATTGACTATAGTAAAGAAAAAAACAATAGCTTAGAGAACGATGGTGCATGCACACTCACCAAATCCATAGCCAACCATCAGCCACACAAAATACCCTTTGCCCATACTCTTTTTGCTTTCTCTATCAAATCTGAGACATCCAAAGAGAAAAAATAATGATAAATCATATACAACAAAAAGATTAAAAACCCTTCAAAACCAAGTGCATAAGAGAAGAAACAGACAGGTTTGCTATTTAACACCAAAACTGGTTCAAATACTGGACTGGTCAAAGTCTAATCCAATTCACTCTACCAAGGGAAAATCCAGAAGCGTGGTTAAGGGAGCTGAATACATACATGCATACACACACAGAGATTTAAGGTAAATTATTACAAAAGACGTAATATATTAAAAACTATTTATATATAAAAAAAAAGGGAAAATATTTGGTGACAATTTTTTAGGTTGCTTGTGGAATAAAAAAGTACACTGTCAATGTACCAAATACTAACCCTAAAAAAAACATTTGTTAATATTAAAATGGTTACAAAGGCCTTAAGGGCTTAGATCGGGTTTCAGATGAACTAAATTTTTTGGTATCCAACTTTGGCTTGATCCAACAGTAAATAACTTAAGTTTGAAAATAGTTAAATTTAAATACTAAATGTTGTATTAAAATAGTACACAATATATAAATTTCTTCTAATCAAATAAAAAATTTTAAGATTTGAATATCACTATTGATGCTGCATGTGTAAAATTTCAATATGAAATAAAGTTTTGATACTAAACAATTTATACACTAAAATAATTAAAAGCAGCATAAAATTATTTCATATTATAAAAGGAAAACATAAAATGACATACATAAATAAAGTATATATTGTAATGATTTCCATTCTTTATTTGTTTTTATGTAAAGGTAATAGACATAATTAAGCTAATAAAATGAATGAGGTTTAAATTAAAATGCTACTAAATTTATCACATCAAATTAAAAATCTAAAGAATGAAATCAAAAGAAAAATATTCAAGGGGCTAAAGTATAAGTTTACCATAAATTTAAGTAATAATATACTGTATTAATAGAATTATAGACCCCCCCCCAAAAAAAAAAATAGATAATAATAAAAATTCACCACTGCACCCGAGTGTTTGATCAGTTACAGCTTGACAAACATCCGGTTCAATTCCATGTTTCAAACCAGATATGCTACCTCGCAACCTAAATAAAAAGATGCTGCTATACACCCCAAACTTGTTCGATCTGCAATATAAATGCTTTCCTAATTCCTGAGATTTTGGTGATAAAAATTCAGACAATTTCTACCATCTCATCTGCTGCTTGTACTAAACAAATTTTCACACCTGCATGTACATAAGGTTTCAATACTAAAAATGGTCCAGTCAATACACCATGTGTTTAGCATTAAGAATTTCTTTATTCATGGTATAGTCCTTAGTCAAGCTTCAGTTAGGCAAGAGTGTAATTAACTTCATAGTTTTAGAGGTGGAAAGAATTAACTAGTCCAAATAGAGACAACATTTCACCTATTCTGATGCGCCCTAACCCAACTAGACTCTCAAAGGCATAACAACCAAGAAATAGAATATACACTAGAATGCTGTTAAACATGTTTCTTCTTTCCTTCCGTTTTCTATGGTACCATTTAGGGAGGGCATACTGAAAACCCAAAAAAGGAGAGCCTTTTAATATACTGAACTACAATACAAAAACTGAAAACTTTGCATCTTCGTATCAGATGATGGAAACTAACAGCATTTTGAAACATAATACCTGTATGTAAATGTAATAAGCAAACCAGGAAAGAGAATGTCCCCGAATCCAATCATATTATAGCCACCCCAAGGATCAATAAGTCTAGGAACTCTCAAGAGCATGGGAATTGATTCTCCACCGGTATTCTTTCCTTTAGCAACCTATTAACATGAGTAAAATGTTAGAGATCAAAGCTCATCCTTGGACTGTGAACTTATATTACAAGTCTTTATTGGTTGACTAAATGATTAAAAAAAAAAAAAAAAAACAAAAGAGGGTCAACCTGGGAACTTACAATGTGCCAAGACCACTTTTTTTGAAATGAAAGGCAAACAGTATGATCTTATATGTTACTAAGTATAAACTATTGCCAAGTTCTAGCATGTTTAGAAAATAAAATATTAGAAAGCTAGATTGACCTACCAATTGAACCAATTCACATAGAAAGTAACCCCTCAAACACTATTGTTTCTTTTATGTGGTATCCAAACCTCCTCGACCTAGCAGTTTAAAGTTTAAATTCAAATAGGCTTCCACTAATCAATAATCACAGCACAAAGTATGCGATGGATAGCTTGGCCTATACTTCATAGGGCTTATTTTCCAATAAGGATGTTTGAGGTTAAAATTTGTTCTCAGGCCATCACCAAATACCACAGGCTAAAGAGTTATTTTACAGGAAAGATTAAGACAATAAATTATATTATCAACAAGATGCTTTCTGAATAGAAATGTTGTCTTACATAAAAGAGTAAGAACACAAAGAATGTAAAATCCAGAAAAAGGTAGCTAAGGACATACAACAAAAAAAGGAAAATACAATAAATCAGTTTAGTAGCTCCAATAAGGAGCCCTGCAATGCAAACAGTAAGAACTGTGCTTATTTTGTAATCTAGAAATATTTCTTATACGTCAACCATGAGAAACATGTAACAAAAACCATAGCTTCAACCAAACCAAGCAAGGAACCATACTTTGTTCCATAAGCATATATTTCAGTGTGCTACTATTTATGTTCATAAACACTATTGGAATGGCTAATCACAAGAAAATCATGACAACATGGCTTTCCTAAATAAACACACTGCCAAGATTGGTACTTTGACAGTGATAATGAGAAAAGACGCAGCTCCTCCATTAGACACAAATATTGAATCCTCTCAATGGAGCCAAGACCAAATGACTAGTCAATGCCTTACAATAATAGACACCATGAAATTTTAATTCGACAACCAAAGGGATGAGCACTTACTGCAATCATCACACTCTGCTGGAATATAAGTGGTGATATGAAGACCCAGAAAATGTCATAAAAAAATGCCAAACACAGAAGCACCGTAGCAACCTGAATCATGAAGAACAATCAGGGCAAAGAGTGAAACACAATTCATAAATACATGATGAAAGAAACCATAGTACCTTGATATTAGGTAGTCGAGCCAACTGTAAGACATTTATCATCATACAAATACCCTTTAAACCAGGAAAAAAAAAAGATAGTCAACAAACGAAAAGCAAAAGATAATTGTTAGAAATCAATTTTTATCTTGCCGTTGTAGACGTTAACTATTATTTTTTGAGAGATATTAGCTTATTAAGAGGGTAGACACTCGCCATGAGGTTTAAAGTTGCTCCATATCCAGGGCGAGGATTAAACCCTCGACCACTAGTTAAGGTAGGAGATACCTTTGTTTTAATTTCCTTATCATATAAGTCTTTTATTCAAACAAGTAGACCTATGTAACCTAGCTGATTGGCAGCAATAAAAATTAAGTCAAATTAATTCAATTTTTAGAGGTTTAAGATTCTCTCTAACAAGCCTAAGGTAAGGGACTCCCTCTGAAGAGTCCCACACATTCACTGTAGGCCATTCACGTGGAAGAAACAAACACAAAGAGAAAGCCCTGTTAAGTTAAACGATTTTCTTACTCATAACCATAACAACTTGGTCTCAAAGCCAGGCACCATGAGTGATTCAAACCTCAGGAATTTGACACAAAACTGGAAGAAGTAGAGTCTAGGATGGCTGAAAGCATTGACAAGTTGGGTAATAAGCTATTACAGCAATTGTCATTGCAAATACAAGAATTGATGGCTTCTGATCAGAATCGTGACAGGGAAAAAGGATTTGAGGGAAGAAACAACAGTGTCAACCAAAATGGTAGTTGACTGGATAGGCAAGAGAATAGGACAGAGTCAACAGGTGGGTCAAGAATAGTGTCATGATATACAAAGTTAGACTTTCTGACCTTTGATGGTAAGGAATATCCCTTGATTAGGCTACACGGGTGTGAGAAATTTTTCTCAAATCAGAAAACAGCTGAAGTAGATAAAGTGGGATTGGCAGCATTTCACATGATGAGAGAAGCACAGTTGTGGTTTTAACAGATGGAAAAGGAGGAAGCCAATCTCTCATGGGCTGCCTTCAAGGAGTACCATACAACCATACTAATAGAGTTGAGATAAATAGGAATGACAAAGGAATACCAACTTTGATTTCAAAAGCTGTTAGCCCGTGCTAAATCTGTGCGAGTAGACCAACAAGTTGACATATTTACCACAGGGTTGTCAAATCCATTTGGTTAGATGTGGAGATGCAAAAACCTCTGAATTTAATTCAGGCAATAAACTTGGCAAGAACTTTTGAAATTAAAACAACAGTTAACCAAACTTGCCGACTTGTGCAGAATACCGTGGCAAAATACACTTTTGAACTCATGGGAACTTCTGCCACAACACCCATAGCAACGTCAAAAATCAATTTGGATGGGAGTTGAGTATCAACAAGAGACTCAGTGCCAACAAGAGAGACCCTCCTTTTGTTAAAAAGTTGAATCATGCAAAGATGGCAAAACGAAGAGACAAGGATGTTTGTTACAATTGTGACAGACCATACTTGTTTAGGCACCAATGTAAAAAAAAAAATTATTTTGGTTGGAGATGAAAGATCCTGACGATGCTGCGCAGAATCAAGAGGTGTAGGGAAACTGAAATATCCTTGCATGCAATGACGGGCCAAAAAAATGCATATTCAATCATAAGCTTGTGGGCATGCTTTTGTTCCAAGAGGGGAGTAATGTTAGACGTCAATTATTATCTTAATTGAAGATGTTAATTATTATTTTTAGAGAGATGAATTTAGTTTTATTAGATCTTCTATAATTAATAATATCTTTATGGTATTAGGTGTCTTTCTTTATTTAGAGTCATTGTTTTAATTTCTTTAACTTATAAGTCTTTTATTCAAACAAGTAAACCTATGTAATCTCTATTTTAAGAGGCTAATTCAAGCAATAAAGCTAGATCAAATTAATTTAATTTTAAGAGGTTTAAGACTCTCGCTCTAACGAGTCTAAGGTAAGGGACTCCCTTTGAGGAGTTTTACACATTCACCATAGGGCATTCGTGTGCAAGAAACAAAAACAAGGGGAAAAGCTCCGCTAAGTTAAACGAATTTCCTACAAATTGTTTGGCGACTCGATCCGTAACTCGAGACCGTAACAATACTAGACAAAGTTTGAACCAATTTCTATGCAAAAATAAAAGGAATCAACTTAATAGTAGTCTCAAGTTACTAAAAATAATAGAGAAACAAGTAGGTGGAACATCAACAATGCCAATAAAAAGGAGTTCCAACAGATATCACCAAGAATTCAAATAAGATATCAACTAAATTGCAACCATATAATCATAAATACCACGTCTTTTAAAACACGATTGTTCCTAACATCTTGCTTTAGAACAATTCCTTCACCTAGGACACTAACTGTTAAAAGTTCTTGTAATACTCGTGCAAGTTCAATCCTCTTACATCATTAACCCTAACATTTAATCTCAAAATCCTACTTGTTTCCCTAGCATCATTTTGTTGCCAATTTGATACAACCCTATTTCCTCGACAACAATTGGCTTCCATATACTTAACACACTATTAAGCCAAGATATTACCACTGCATAAAGTGCAAAAATATTTGCAATGATCAACTCCTAAAAGACCCCATAATCAGTCTGGAACGCAAGTAGTGGTATAGAAGACTTACAAGAATATTTTGGCCCACCCATGAATAAGATGCTCGTCGATGAACAGCCCAGGCAAAAGCGAATATCACACAGAGTAGGAAAATCCCAAGTGAGAGAATAGAAACCTCCCCAATGACAGGCAACCTCACTGTCTTCTGAGGACAATTTCTGCATTTTCTGCTTGTACACTTATATTAGGAATAGCAATAAAAAGAAACCAGATCTTGTAAAACAGCTATTTGACAGGTTTACTAGTGAAAATCAAATTTCAAGCATACCTTGTTACCGGAGTCATAATGATATTGTGCATCCCCTGGAAAGGAAAATATAGAACACAGGTTGATAAGAGAATATAGCACTAGGATATTAAACAGGAAAAGAAAAATAGGAGGAAATAGCTACTTTTTCCTTTCTAACCAAAAGGAAAGGTAGTTACTTCAGTACTGTTCATATGCATGGTGCAGAAACAAGATAACATGGAAGTTGGGGTTTTTACTACAGAAACACGCAAAAGTACAGCATTAAACCTATCCCTCATCATTTCTAAAAGTTAATTGTATATATTTATTAGCCATGGCTATATATTTGGAGGTGCTAATATTTTCTGCATTTATTTCCATTTTGCAAACATCAGCAACAAAAATGTAATATAACAGAGAAAAAAACAATAACTTAGAAGTGCAGTTTGTTTTTAACGATCCCTGTCAAATCATTGGCAGATTCAAACATGCATACAAACATAAACTTATAAAGAAAGACATTAGAAGCAAAACTATGTTACCTGGACACCACCGATGCAGAAGAGTACAGTCAACACCAACAAAAACCATGAAGACATGAAAAAGAAGAGTAGCAGCAGAAAAACAGATGCTAATATCACAAAAAGTATAGCACCTTTTACACTAATATCAATGGTTTCCTGATCATTATCACTGTCTGTTCCAGCATCGGAAGATTCCTAATCAACAAAAGTGAAAAGACATCACTCAATTTCCTTCAATAATCAGGGATATCAAGCTAAAATGGTAGAAGCAGAAAGACAACTGAAGATTCAGGTATACTAGGAGAAGGAAGGGAAAAATTAATATAAAATGGGTATGGCTTCTTCACATACAACCAATTAAAGTGGCAATAAACTAGTTTTCTTTGGCAGAACTGAGATGTCTTCTGATATAATTTCTGAGTAAAAAGTTAAGTTCAAAAATTCCAGGGGTAACTGCTTATGGGGAGACCGGTTAATCAACTATCTATAATACCCATAATATAACATAAAATAAGATAATTTATGCATAAAAATTCACTCAGAGGTAATTAGTTATCGAGTTAGATATATCAAAATGAATTTCAATAATTAAAAGTTACAAAACCCCTAGTTTCATCTTTCATCTTTAGTTTCACAATCCTAACATTAATGGATCACTTAGAACATTTAAACATTAAAATATTTTCACACCTGCTTCAAGATTTATATTTTAAAAATTGTACTTTGAGAACATATCAATCACCAAATATTCAAGAAAACTCTAATAAAGTTTCTTATTTTATATCAAAGAAACTATGACTTCATCAGTTCAAAAGAGAAAGCATATGTGCAATAAGTGCTGCGATGTAGTGTCAATTGCATATATATTTCCCTAATTCTTTGAAAAGGACCTTAACTCGAGAGATCTCGTTGCAGTGTCATGCGTGAACATAAAACATTTAATTGCAATAATGGAAGAAAACACCATTCAACCCATCGAACTAGCATTATAGAGATATGAGAAAGTAGAAACTGTATAGATGCTAATCATGAATCATCAACTCATAGGATAATATAAAAAATATCTAGAAAAAGAAAAGCCTAATTGTAAACTGTATAGATGCTAATCATGAACCATCAACTCATAGGATAATATAAAAAATATCTAGAAAAAGAAAAACCTAATTGTATAATGTCTAGGACACCACCCAGCAATCAGAGAATAGACACTAAGGACCTCTATGAATGTACTTTGGACGAAAAACAGTTATACAAATAACCAACTGAATTTTAAAATAGCACAAGCTGATTATGAGCACAAATCAAAGCTGCAATTGCTGTCAAAGCCATTTGTAAAGGAACAGTAATAGAAGCTAAAAGTTTTAGGATAACATAGAGGATGTGTTAGTCATGCACATTATAACCAATTATTCCCTATCAACAGGTACCAACAAATATCTCTAAGACACATCAATATACAGAATGCAATTATGAGCTTCATAACAATGATAGAAACCAGATTGTGGTAAACCTTTGAAGATGATTCATTTAATCGTTTCTCAGTTTGCTCAGAAATACCAAACTCTTGCCAAAGTGAAGCAGTAAAAACTGTGCCAACAGACATTGCCCACAAAAATACCACCGAGATATCCACGATGGGACGAGTTGGTGCATATAGTAAAAGTTCAACTGCATCAGAAATTAGCAAGATTTGATTTATATGAATCTTCAAATGAAAATAAACTTAAAAGATTCAAAAGAACGCACATGTGAATATACCCAAAGCTGAAACTAACACTAAAATAAACAAACAATAGGTTCTAGAAGATGTAATAAACCATTATTTCTATATATTGCTATGTCATTTTCAAGTAAAATACATAGATAAAATTTTATCTTCCTAAAATTCAACAGTAGACTATCGCTCCAGGGAAATAACAAAATTGTGAACCAAAAAGAAAGAACCAATACAAAATTAAAACCTCAAGTAGAGAACTTAAACAAAAGTGTGAACCTTAAGCAAAGAAGTTTCAATAGCAACTAAGGTCAAACTCAATGAGGGTCGAATTAGGGATTCAGGAAAAACAAAATAAAATAGAGAGAGAGGAGTATAAAGATATAGACATGAAAATCATGAACCTTTTTCGTTATAAATGGTACAAACTGAAGCACAAAGAAGTGCAGCCTGCAACAGCTATTCAAGAAATAAGATTCTTTCTACCTGTATTTTACTTCTTTTCTTAACTTTCCCTGGCTTAATGATTAGCAAGCAGAAAATTCCAGCTCCTCAAAGCTTCTGCCGAAAAAGTACCACACTCTAATCAGACCTAAATTCTCTTTCTTATTAAGGCATTCTACTCTTAAATCCCCAGTTATGTTATTGTCTGCTTGAAAATTCAAAAAAGAACTATTTCACTGGAAATTCACATAAAGCTGATGTTTGCTTTCAAGAAAAAGCAGAAAACTGAAGATTCTTATATTAAAAGTTCATATATAAGAGAAATGACATTGAAATTTTGTTTAGTAACCCTAACAAATTTTCTTATCTTTCTTAATGCTGAATGTTTGCTTACACTGGCACACAATACATAGACAAATACATGTACAGTCACACAAAACCTGCATATTGAGGAAGACATACACATAACTCCAAATGAAAAGCTTATATGAATGGAATTAATTTCTTCACTTAGATTTCAACCACTTAATTTTTTTATTACCCGATTAAAGGGTGATAAAATGTTTCCTGAAATGTTTTGTCATATAGAAGGAAACTTTATCAAAAAACATTAAAACAAAACAAAATAATAGACATATATTTACACTAAACTCACTCAACTAAGCCTTAACAGCTTAACCAAATAGTTGCATTTGGCAGGATTAAATCTTCCACTATAAAGGTAGCCCATAACCAATCTAGAGGTTTAAGTGCATTCCACCCTATAACATTATAAACCACTTTTTGAACAAGATATCTTGTTCCTAACAAGCTAGAAATTATCTAACATACATCTGGAGAACAAAAATAAAAGGGGAAAAAATACATCATATGAGCTCAAGAGCATACCACGTTTGTTTGCCATAGTTTTCGTAAGGTCATCTCTAACGGATTTTGGAACCATCACCACAGGTATCGAAATATTTGGATTGAAATCACCAGAACAATCGATCTGTTCAATCTCTAGATAAATATCAAAAAGGAAGCTTAAGTAAGAGACTAATAAACCATTACAACTCTTTAATGAAATGATCCAACTGAACTTTGAAAGGCATTTTAATATACAAATAACAAATGCCATCAATAAAAAAATTATAACCTTCTTTGTCATTTATCACCAGCAAGGCCTGAGCGCCTCCTGATTGTGCAACTTTTGCCTTAGTTACAAAGTCACAATCACCTCGTACAGACAAGGCCGCAGAGCCAGATAGCTGCAATCAAAAAAATTCTGACCATGACATTTTAAAAATTTTCACTTGGCTTAAATTGGAGTACAGTGCTTATGAAACTATTAAACACTATTCAAAATTTTAATAAAGTATTATATCTGAACTCTTTCCCCAACTTCATAGGTGGGAAAGGTCCTCCTGGAACTTAGAGAAGTTCAGAGGGTATGAACTATGCAGTTCACTATATTTAACTTAATCAAACAAGGATGTACTTAACTCATAATAATAATAAAAATAAAGCCAAATAATTATTGAGGAGGCAAGTTAACAAAAATTTTGTGAGAACCCGGTAACTTGAGACAAAACCTTTGAAGAAGAACTAGAACAGCCATTTAGGGGATTTGAGAAAAAAGCGGGCAATTTGGGAACTTTATTCTTTTCCTCAGGCAATGTTGCTCCAAAGCTTGCAGTTAACCCAGCTAAATATTCACCTTCATCACCATCAACCCAGATGTTCACCATGGCCTGGAAGATATAAACTCATTTATTAAGGAATTAGGGTAAACACACACTATTACAATTCACATATAAATTTCATATGAGCCTACCATGTCAAAAGTTTCACTCACTACTTCTATGTTATCTACATTTCTCTAGAATACACCTCAATACCAACCAACAAAGCAATCGGTTTCTTTCATAAGGTTGCAAAACTAATACAAAATGCAAATCCTGAAAGAACCCTGATTACTCCTATCCACTTAGGAAATCCCAATCGAGCAGATTATTCGAATTCTTTTACCCAGAACAATGTTTCTAATAATTTGCCTATAGAAATCGCCAACAGCACGCAAGTTGGCTGCAACAAGTATCCTCAAATTTAATCCATTGTCAGTGACAAATCCTCCAGAAATCAAAACTTAATCTATCTAATCTATGTACACTAACATTTCTTTCCAATGTTCTATCAGGTTAAAGAAAAAGGACATTTCCGTTTTTCCTATTTCTGTCACAAAAATGAAAAAAAAAAGAGAGAGAGAGAGAATCTTAATGGAGCTAATAGAAATTAGAACTGTTGCAAATCATGAAGGAATTCAGAATAAACATTAACCAGTTTAGCAATGCCGTTAATAATAATGATAATCGAAAAGAAAAAAGAAATTACCAGTTGAACAGTATTGTTACAGTAAGGAGACTTGGAGCCACCAGCGATGGCGGCAACAACAAATGACAAAGCGACGAGAAACGAAAATGGAAGAGTCGCCGAAACCCGGCGTCGGTTTCCCAGAGGAAACGACATGGTGGTGTGGCGACTATAGATTGAAGCGAAAGAGAAAGAAAAATGGAATTAAAAAATTCTTCCTTTTTTACTCTCTCTTTGTTAAAGAAAATTGGTGAAGGAGAATGCATTGGCAGAAATAAAGTTTGGTTTCTTTTCTGTTAGCTGATTTTTTTTTCTCTCTCTCTCTTTCTCCGACCACGTTACCGAAAAACACGTTCCTTTCGTAAGTAAAAGCGAAAGGTCCGGTGTTGGGTATGGAAGACAACTATACCAGTAAATTTTAGGGGAATTTATTCTTGTTTCAACAATTTTAAGGAGAACTGGTGTAACAGAAGTATAGAACAACAACCACAATTAAAATTTGATGCTATACATTCCACTACTTATTATAAAAGTTATTTAAATTCATCCTTCACATATTTAGTTAATTTGTTTTTTACAAAATTTAATAATTAACTTTTTGAGTGAAATTTTTTTTTACGGTAATATTAATTTTTTATAATGTTCATATTAATATAGCATAATTTATTTTATATGTTATTTTAATAAATAATTTAAAGTTTATAAAAAATATTTAAAAAATAAGAAATATATATAAAATGTTTATAATTTAAAAAATAATAATATGAACTACCACGCAGGCTATCATATTTAAAAATCTACCATTTTAGTTGGCATTTTTATTAAAAATAAGAATTTAACTATCTTTAATAGTTAATGATCAAATTTAACTATTTTTAAAATATTGAAAAAATAAAGCTTAATTGATGAAAATATAATTGATGACGACTAGATTTATCTTTATGTTTTTTTTCTTAGTCTTATCTCATATATATTATCTTTTATCATATATGTATATATATTTGAAAATATATATATATATATATATTATTAGAAGCTTTTCTGTACGCATAAATTCGAGTCCAATATTGTCTGTAATAACCAAATTTTGCCCGGGCCCATTAAACCAAGCCCAAAATATTAACTAAAACCCGGAGCCCAATTGTTAAACCATTAAAACCCAGTTAACAACCCACCAGGCCCAACTATACAGACCCAAATCAAAGCAAACCTTTTTTGACCAGCCCAAACCCGAGTGGCCCAATCTACCTTAGCCCACGACATTTTCAAAAAACGAGAGGACATCAGCCCTTAAGTGCCTCGCCGCAGCTCCCCATGCGCCTCTACCGACACCCAACATGCCTCGATCAACACTAGCACTCACACGCCACCAGCAGACTCGCATGCCTCTGCTAACAATGCCTCAGTCGACTTTCGCATGCCTCTGACGACGCACTATCGGCAACAACAAGAAGCGAAAACAACGAGGAATGAAAACGACAAAGACTAACAGAAAACGAAGTGAAAAAAATATAGTAGTAAATCGGTTATATAAATCGAAGCAAATAGATTTTATAGTCTCTAGCTTACAAATTAAAAAAAAAAACACTGAGAAATTAAAAGGAAATCAGAAAAATTGAAGGTTTATTTCGATTTATTCTTACTGTTATTATCGCTACTTCCATTCATCTTTTTAGTTTGATTTTACTGCTTTAAGGTTTTTTTTACAAACAATAACCCAAAAGAAGAGAGAATTTACCTGAATCGGGTCTTCAAAAGGAGCCAAAACCCATCTCCACGCGTCGATGGCCACCAGACGTCGTGTTGGTGCGTCGATCGGCCGGAGGAGCACTTGTTAACCGGAGAAGATGAAAAGGGGAGAGGGCTGTGTGGCTGCTGCGTTTTGAAAGAAAGCCTTAGGGTTTTAAAATGTGATTTTCAGATATTCTGGGGCCATTTTATATCCAAAGAAACGACGCCGTTTGGGTGCAGGGGGGCTGCGCATATCCCTTCAATGGGATAATTTCGCGATAGCCCCCTCTCCCTTTTTTGCGCTTCTGGTTTCAGCCCAATTTAGCCTTTTAATTTTCCCCTACTATTTCATTTGCGTTTTAATTTAGTCCTGCACCGAAATGCTGCCTATCAGGGTGGGTTATTTACCTACTTGGTCCTTGTGAGTTTAGGCGCATAACGACGTGGTCCTCGTTCCCTTTTTCTTGATTTATTGCAATTTTAACCCTTTGACCTTTATTCCATTTTCAATACAGTCCCTGATTTGCTCGATAAGTTCATTTATTTACTAATTTCCTTTAATAATTATATTATTATTATCATTTATTTTAAGCTATTAAACACTACATATTTCTTAGATATTTTTATGTACATATGTGTTGTGTATTTTGAGATTCTCTTATATATTGTCTTTTCAAAATCCTTCCTACACTATTTATTTAAATTAATTTATTTACTTTAAGCTTTCTTCGCAATATTATTTTATACTTTCATACGTAGATTTATATATGCATTGTCTTATTTAAAGTTCTTTTACATCATTTCTTAAAATGGCTTTGTGTATTACTGGTTTTTTAAAACCTTTTTACGTTATTTATTTTAAACTAATTTATTGACAATTTAAAGTGCATGTTTTTACATTCTTATCTATTCTAACTTTTTACTTATCGCAAATTGTCATATATATTGTTTAATTTATTTGTCTTGTGATTACTGTTAATGTTGATATTTAAATAGAGTAAGCTATGTGATTGTCGTTCTTGAGCGTATTATAACTTGTTTGTTCGTATTCTCATATTATTGATACTATCATCGTCATTATTATTGTTTATATTATTGTCCATTATCATTATTATTATGCCTGCATATTGATGTTTTAGGCCAACGATACCAATGTTACGTATCATGTGTATTATATTACTATTATGCCTCAAATTCTAATATGATCTGGTTTTTATTAACTGTTTGCACTTTTTAAATGCATTTTAAGCCTAATATAAAAATTATGTTTTTCCCAAAATAAGGCAATATTTGTGTGCTCAGAAGTACGAAAAATTACATCCTAACGTGCTGGGTGTTGATTCTTCGTTCAACTAAATAACCAAATACCCTTTTCATATATTTTGAAGATCAAAGATGATCTCGACATCAGAGTATAAAGGCATTATATCCTAACGTGCTGGGTATGATATTTTTATTCCTTTGGAACTAGTTAATTTTGAGATTCAATCCCAATTTAACGAATTACTGTTTTTAAATTTTTTACCCTAAATATTTCCAAATTTTCAACGCAAGGACACTAAATAATCAATTAGGTACCAATCTTGGGCGTATCGAAGGTGCTAACCCTTCCTCGTGCGTAACCGACTCCCGAATCCATTTTCTCGAGTTTCGTAGACCAAAAACGCCGTTTTTGTAAACAAAATGTTTTATTAAAATAAAGGTGATCCGATCACACCAAATAAAGATCGGTGGCGACTCCCGTTTTTATTTTTGTTTTCAAAACCCAAAGTCGATACCCGTTTTTTTCAAAAAAAAGGTTACGACATTGTCAATTTTTGAATTTTATTTATCAAATTTAATTAACAATTAATTATTTTAATTTAATAGTAATAATTAGACCTAATCATGGGTTGGTTGGGTTTGGGTTCGAGTTTAGGTTGGATCAATGCAAAATTTTAGATTTGTTTTTTAAGTTTCAACTCGGCCCGAAAAATAGGCCTAAAATTTTATTCAAGTCAATATAAATAAAAAAATGTTAAGCCTAAACCCAGCATGACCCACTCGTATTAAAAAAATTATATTATTTTTATATAAAAATAAATTTAAAAAATATAATAAACAATACTAAGATAGTTGCAACTTAACAAGCAAATATATCTCTAAAATAGTAGTAAAATTAATAATAAAATAAGAATTATACAATATTCAAATAATAACAACAAAAAAAAAGCAATATAATAGTAAAATGGTAGCAAAACAACATTAACATGGCAACAAACAGTAACAAAACAATAGTAAAAAATTAGGCAAATTCGGGTCGGACCGAGCTAGGTTAAAAAATATTACTCGTGGCTCGACCTATTTAGAAAATGGCCATTATTTTTTGGGCCTATATTTTTGTCCAAACCCTCCCAATTTTTGGACGACCGTTTGGACTTAGGCAAATGGCTCAGTCCATAATCAGGTCTAATTATAATATAATTTTATTACTTATTTCTTAATCAATTTTTAAACCAATTAGAGAAAAGTAATTATCACGTCGTATGTGATGTAATTGAAAAATCCTCAATTTGCACTTGAAAAATAGTTTCGTTCTAACTATCATTGGAACAGAAACGAGTATAAAGATTAAATGTAAAGTAACACAAAGTGAAGAAAAAATTAACACACGGTATTTGTTAACCAAATTAGACACAATGGTCCTACATCTGCGGAGCCTCACTCATGATTTTATTCAACAATCATCTAAATAAGCCCAATCTATCATTATACAAATAATAATAATAATTGCAACCCCAACCCAACGCAATAAAGAAACAAAGGCTAGTAAGGAGAAAAACTCAAGAAAGTAAAGATCTTCCACCCCTCTTTGTCGTGATTTATCAAGGGAGAATGAAGCCAATTTATAGGCTATCATAACAGCAAGATAAACTCCTTTAAATCAACAGATAAATCCTTGAAAAACTCCCTTGAATAAATATGATATTTATCTTTAAAAAATAACTATTTAATCATCAAGATATAATAAGACTTCCATGCTAATCAAACCACCTCAAGCTATGCTAATCAAGAAAGTTGATTGGGAGGCTTAGTATCCAAGTCGACCTATGCTTTTGTTTTGTCAAATATGTCCCACTCAAGTGGGTCGAATTTTGCTTAACCAAAACCTGTATAAGACCCAACACGATGGCCCAAGCAAAGAAATAGTTTTGTTATAACATGTTGGGGATTGACCCATATAAACAACAAAATAAAAAAGGTAGAGAAGATCGAACACAAATATTTATGTGGAAAACTCCTTCGAAGAGAATAAAAACCATAGGCAAAGGAGGCTTCGACTTTTCACTAAATAAGTAAACAAACGAGAGTTTAATATGGAAAAATAAACCTAAATGTATTAAATGTACAAACTCAAACCTTAAAAACAAAACCCTAACTCTCATAGAGTTCTCGCAAAAGAGGTAGAAATTTCTCTCCATAGTTACCACGAAAACTCTCATCGAACTCATCTGCGACTACATCTTATCGTTCTCAAAAGAAAAGACCTGTAGTACTACATCTTTAATTTCCTCTTAATTGGCCTCTCAAAATAAGGATACAAAGACTCTTCAAATAGGCTAAGATTAGAGGTCTAATCATACTAAAATATCCCTAGAGTAATCAGAGTTTAACTGGGAAAATGTAGCAGAGTTTAACTGGGAGAAGAAACTCAATTTATGTGGCTAATATGTCACCATGTCACAACATTCCCATTCGCGTCGTTATGACGTCGTCCGCCGTCACAACGTCGGGAAGCCTCTTGCTGTGATGTCTTCACTATTTGGCCAAAAATACAATGCACATCCCACAAATCTCCACATTAACTTGTATTTACAAACCTTTTTCTCCATGCCCCATCATGGGCCAAATTCGATCTTTGTAGAATGTCAATCAAGCCCAAACCGTTTTCAAACTTGGAAACCGAAAGACTCCTAGTCTTGAAATCAAGGTTGTATAATGCAACCATGGCTGGTGATACATGGACGGACGTGTGCTTCACAACAAGAGAGAAAACATCGAGGAAATCAACTCCATCCACTTGAATGTCACCCTTTGTGACCAACCTTGCTTTAAACATTCTACTTTATCTGAAACTACTACAATTTGAAATTTGTGATTCCATTGAACTTCTCGATGTCGAAATTCGTTGTCACCATCCCTGAATGGGTTGATTGCAGAATCCGGACCAAGCTCTAATACTAGATTATTGGGGATATAAACAACGAAATAGAAAATGTAGAAAAGATCAAACACAAATATTTACGTGAAAAACTCCTCCAAAAAGGATAAAAACCATGGGTAAAGGAGGCTTCGACTTTTCACTAAATGAGTAAACAAACGAGAGTACAATATGGAAAAAAATAAACCTAAATTTACAAACTCAAATCCCGAAAATAAAACCCTAACTCTCATAAAATTCTTCCAAAAGGGGTACAAAATTCTCTCTATAGTTACTATGCAAGCTCTCACCAAAACTCATCTGCTACTACATCTTGTCACCCCTCAGAAGAAAAGACTTGTAGTACTACATTTTTAATTGCCTCTTAAGTAGCCTCTCAAAAAAATGATACAATGCCTCTTTAAATTAGCTAAGATACTAAAATATCCTTGGAGTAATCAAAGTTTAACTGGAGTTTAACTAGGAGAAGAAACCCGATTTATGTGGGGAACATGTCGCCACGTCTCAACGTCCCCATTCACATCATCACGACGTTACCTGTCGTCACAACGTTGAGAAGCTTCTTGTCGTGACGTCGTTGTCTGTTTAGCCAAAAATATGAGGCACACCCAACATAACAGAACATGAAACGAGCAATAACAACTTTCTGAATAATAATTATTTTAATCCATAGTAATTTCAACTTTAATCATTATAATTTTAACTTGACAGTTCAAAGTTTTGTAATTGAATTTAAAAAAATTTCATCTACAAATGTCTTCTCAAGTGAGCTAATCTTGAAATTTTGATGCTATACACGGCTCAAAAATTTCGACTATTTTGAATCGCTTCATATATGGCAAGCCTGGAGCCACATTGAATTAATATGTTGTAAATGTAACGTGAATGACTTTCCATGCCCATGCACATTATGATATATATATATATATATATATATATACATACACGTCATCGTTATTCGCATGCAATAATTAATATCAACTCAGAAGTGATCAATAAAAACTCTAACTTTAATTGAATTTGATTTTTAATTAAAATTTTTAAGCAATTGTTAAGATTTATTTGGAATAGTGAATTATATTTTTATTTGACATTTAGATGATATGATTTTAAATATTACCATCTCATTCCGTCTCCTCTAATATTAATTAATGGCAAAATTACATTGGAACTAGAGGGGGCAAGCCCACTCCAAGAGTTTGAAAATTTTTAACTATGCCTCTTAAAATATTTGAAAATTTTAATTATTTTTAAATTTTTTAAAATTCTCATTAATTTTTTAAAAATTTTAAAAATTTCAATTAAGTTTTTAAAAACTTTAAATAGTTACCCAAAACTCAATGGCATATGCCACTGTTGATTGTGATGATAAAAAAAATAATCTTAAGCAATTAAAAAATTTCAATCTATGTAAAACTCATCTTACCTCTTTTCCTATAAAAGCAACACCCAACCATTGGAGGTTTCATCAACCTCGACCAATATTTTTTCTAGTAGCTCCGTGATTATTTTTTTTCAATATATAAAAAATAAAGATATTGGTATGGCTGATGATAGCAATCAGGAGATGACAAGTTGCATGTCATGTGAAAGAATGTTCACATCATTAATGTTTTTCAATATATAAAATTCTTTAAAAGTTGCTGTCAGTCACGTCAACACCTTTGATAGTTAAATCGATTGAATAATGATTTTAGGTAATGAAATGATCTAAATGATTTGTTCTTTATCATTAAGAATTTCATAAGATGTGTGTTTTCTAAAGAACCTAATTAATTTTTTTATTTTTTATTAAGAGTTTTCTAAAGATTAATCCTAATTTTCTTTTATTTGACCAAAATGAAATTTTGACTAATACCCACGAAAATAACCAAACAAAAAAAGTTATAAAAAGACATCAACACCTTAAAACATAACAAGAACATCAAACCCTATCAACACATCAATCAATACATGCTCATTTTCGGTCCAAGAAATAAACAACTCAAATGATCTATGTGATCCTCAACTTTATAAAAAAGTTATTTTAACTATTAATTTAATTTTTTGTCTCTTTTAACCCTTAAATTTGTATTGTTTATCAAATAACTCCAAAATAGATGGAAAAATTAACGTTTATTAACTTTAATGGCGTGACATCTAAATGACAGTCTACATGTACGCCAAGTTAGTAATTAATTAATTTTTAAAAATTTTAAAATTTTAAAATATTAAATTTTTTTATATATTTTATACTTTTTAAATAAAATTAAAATTTTTTAAATTTTAAAAATCATTTAATTGTTGATGTGGCAACCTATGTGTATGTAAGTCGTTTATGTAAAGCATCCCATTTTAGGTGATTTGACAAACACAAAAAGTTTAAAGCTTTAAAAAAATGAAAAAAAGTATATATTTTAAAAAATATGCAGCACTGAAAACCAACGGAAAATAGCATAAATCCATGGGTCAGTAGCTTAATTTTAGGGTCTCATTTGCGAACTTAAAGAATTAAGGTTAGGAAAATTTGTTTAATGGGGATCCAATTCACATGATTCCGCATCTTACAATTGTTTATTTGGTAGTTGTGGAATTGAGTAAAGTTCGTAGTTTTTGTTTTTCCACTTGTTTATTTCAGCAGTGTGGAATTTGAGATTTTCTAGACTTTGTTGCATTAATGACAAAACTTATTGAACGAACCAATATTGACTATAAGATTAATTATGATAAGAGCAAAGACAAATTAATTAAAATTGACCTTTCATATTATTATTTTTTTTTGCCAGAATTGATCTAATTACGGTGTAAATTCGATTCATTATATAATTATTAAGACAAGTATATGTAATTACGTATTATGTAAAAATATTGAAGTTACAGTCAGACTACAATTGTTTATTTCGTCCTTGTTACATGGACAAATTAATTAAAATGGACGACATTAATTTCGTCGATAAATAGAAGCCCGTCCTTATTTTCATATGCAAGTTATAGTGTAAACTCATTCACATATGGCTATAATCATCCTACTGGTTCTGATCATTCTCGCAATAGCAGACATTAACTCGAGCAATGAAATCAGCTCTAATTCTTACAGTGCTTGTCCTGAAGATGAAAAACAAGCACTTTTGGTCTTCAAAGAAGGCCTCATAGATGATGCAAATCGGCTTGCTTCATGGGATCCTCATCATCATCCAGATTGTTGCAGCTGGTTTGGAGTTGTCTGTGGCAATATGACTGGCCACATCCTCTCTCTCAACCTCTCACTTCCTCCTTCGGATGATATTGTTGACATTGATTCTTATCTGATGTCAATGTTGAAAGGTAAAATAAACCCTTGTCTGTCAAATTTGAAGCATTTGAGATACTTGGATCTAAGCAACAATGCGTTTGAAGGCCTCTTGCCTTACCAACTTGGGAATCTCTCAAATCTTGAATCTCTCAATCTCAGGGGTGAGGATAAATTTAATGAGGCTGGGTTATTATATGTTGAGAACCTCCAATGGTTGTCTGGCCTTTCTTTATTGAAACATCTTGATTTGAGTTTAGTGGACCTTAGTAGAGCTTCCAATTGGTTACAACTGGTAAACACAAGACTCCCTTCTTTAGAGGAATTGCATTTATCAAACTGTCATCTTCAACCTGGACGTCCATTGCTAAATGTTAATTTGTCAACTCTTGCCGTCCTTGACCTTTCCTACAACTTTTTCACAAACCAAATGGATCTAGGCTGGGTGTCCAAGCTTAACTCCCTAGTTGTTCTCAACCTTGCAGGAAGTGATTTTCATGGACCCATCCCTGATTTTCTTCGAAACATGACTTCCCTTAGACATCTAGATCTTTCATATAATAATTTCAAATCTTCAATACCTGAGTGGCTGTACCGTTTTAGCTCTCTCCAGGTTCTAAGTCTTTCTGCTAATGAATTGCAAGGTGACATTTCTAGTGCCATTTTCAACATTAGTACTCTCAATGAACTTGACCTCTCATGGAATGATCTTGAAGGGAAGCTTCCAAGAGCCGTGGGAAAGCTTTGTAACTTGAGGTCAATTGTTTTGTCAAGTGTGAGATTGAATCAAGACATATCATATATCTTTGAGATTCTGTCAGGTTGCTCTTCTCACAGGTTTGAATCATTGGCCTTTGCAAGTTGTCAACTTTCTGGTCAACTTACTGATCAGCTTGAGCATTTCAAAAACTTAAAAGAACTTTCCTTGAATGATAATTCAATCTTTGGTCCTATTCCAACTTCTTTAGGAACACTTGCAAATTTAGAAAAGGTTGAGATTTACAATAATTTGTTGGAGGGTGTTGTTTCCGAAAAGCATTTTGCTAATCATACCAAATTGAGGTATTTTGAAGGATCGGACAACTCGTTGGTTTTGAGAGCCAACCCTTACTGGGTTCCTCCTTTTCAACTTCGTTTACTGGGCTTACGATCTTGGCACATAGGACCATCTTTTCCCTTGTGGCTTCGTTCACAAAAACATCTAGAATATCTAGACATCTCTAACTCAACAATTTCAGATACCATTCCTAGTTGGTTTTGGAGACTACCAAACCAATTTTTGTTTGTAAATTTCTCTAGTAACCAAATGTATGGCCAGATTTCATATCTACCCCAAACTTCAAATGGTTCTTGTATTCTTGACCTTAGTTTCAATAACTTTAGCGGCCCTCTGCCTCAAATCTCTATGGGTTCCAACCCGTCCATGATAGACCTTTCCAATAATTATTTATTGGGACCTCTTTCCCACTTTTTGTGCTTTCAGTTGAATGCAACAATAGGGACAAGAGTTCTTAGTCTTGCAAACAATCTTTTATCCGGAGAGATACCGGATTGCTGGATCAAGTGGCAATCTTTGCAAGTCCTACGATTAGATGGCAACAGATTCACTGGTAAAATTCCAAGCTCCATGGGAACTTTGTCAGAACTTCAATCCCTACACCTTCACAACAACAAGCTTCATGGAGAAATTCCTTTGTCACTGAAAAATTGCAGGGAATTGGTTGCAATTAACCTTGGCAAGAATGAACTAGATGGCAACCTTCCAGGATGGCTAGGCCAGGACCTTACAAATCTAATAATATTGATTCTTCGGTCAAACAAGTTTGGAGGTAGCATACCAGACCATTTATGTGCTCTTACTTCTCTCCATATTTTTGACCTTGCGGATAACAATTTCTTTGGGAGCATACCAAGATGTATAAGCAACTTCACTGCCATGGTCAGAGGGAATGGTTCTTGGGGCAACGCCATACTGTATGCTGATATTGCAGGACCTCTCTCGGAATCTGCATCAGTTGTGATGAAAGGCCAACTACTTGAATACGACAGCACCCTCAACTTGGTCAAAGTTTTAGATTTCTCCCGTAACAAATTTTCAGGAAAGATTCCCCATGAAGTGACAAGCCTCCAAGGATTGCAGTCACTGAATTTGTCCCAGAATCACTTGTCCGGAAAGATCCCTGAAAACATTGGTGGTATGAAATCGCTAGAATCTCTTGACCTCTCTCAAAACCAGCTCTCTGGTTCTGTTTCTGAAAGCATGACAAGTATGACATTTTTGAGCCACTTGAACTTGTCCTCTAACAATTTCACTGGCAGAATACCCACAAGTAGTCAACTACAAAGCTTTAATGAATCATGTTATGCCGGTAACCATCTTTGTGGATCTCCATTAAAGGATTGCAAAGGAAATGGTAATGAACACGGTGTCAGGAATGGAGGTAGAGGAGTTGGAGAGGGACAAGAAGTAAACTGGTTTTACGTAAGCATGCCACTAGGGTTCGTCTCTGGTTTTTGGTGTGTGTTGGGGCCATTGGTGATTAGCAGACAATGGAGGATCATGTACTTCCGATTTTTGGAACAAATGTGGTGGAAAGTATGTGACTTTGTGGCTAAAATTAAGTTTTTTTTTTTTTTAGATTATTGATGTTGTCACATCTATACTATTATTTAAGTTTGTTGGTAAACTTATGAAAATATAATTCCCTAAGTATTTTAGTCTTTTTATTTTAACAAAAATCAATAAAAATATGTTTAAATTTGGACTTAGTCCAATTGAATTAGTAAACTTTTAAATTTACTATTCAACTAAAATTTTATTCTAATTTATTTTATATAATTTTATTTGAATATGCACAATTTATTATTTATATTTTAAATACGTGATTTTTCAATGATAAAATCTAGGAAAATATTTAGTTAAAAATCACTAAGTTATAGTTGGTAATATTAGATTAACTAATTTAACTCATGTGCTACACAATTATTATATCATAACTATTTTTAAAAAAAAAATTATATAAGGTATGTACAGGCCCAATTTAGCCCGGGCCTGCTACAATCACAAACAAATGAAGAAAAAACAAAACAAACAAGAAAAATAAAGAGCCCAATATTAAACAGTCCCAGTTACAAAACCAAAATAAAAACAGGCCCGATTACATTAAGCCTAATCCCTACCAGCCCAGTAAGCCCAAAATTAAAAAAATTCAAAAAAGCCTAGGGTTTCTGAAACCCTAGGCGCCGCAGCCCTTCGAGCGCCGTGCCCTCGCTTCCTCCCGAAACACCTCGTCTCAAGGCCCCCTTGACGCACCCTTTGCTCAGTCCTTACACCAAAACAGCAACAAACGTCCCGTCTTCCACCACCGTTGACCCTCGAAGGTACCTGCAAAAGAGCAAAGAGAAACAACAGAGACAATAACAAAGAGGAAACAACAAGCAAGAATAATAATATTTGTATTTTCTCTCGGCTATAAGAGCCTTGACACCGAGCATTGTAAAATTTACAGTGAAGAAAATACACACAAAGAAATACAAAAACATTACAGAACACAAACAAGAATCAGAATCAGTTTCAAAGTATTAGAGGTGCTTTTCTTATTTTTTTTATTTTCTTTTTTCGAAACGAATAAATAAAAAAGGGATAAACACTACCTGTCGATGCATTTTCTTCCATCGTAGATTCGTTGGTTCATCTCCCTCAGTCTAATACTACCAACATACGAATACCCAGGGATCCATATGGGTTCCGATGAAGGTTTCGAAAGGTTACATAGGGAGTTTTTATACATTTTCCTTATTTTCTAGACTAAGAGTGCATTTGTTTGGGGTAAAACATTTTCCGGAAAATATTTTCAGCCTTTTCCAGCGTTTGTTTGGCTGAAAATATTTTCCTAAAGGAAAACCAATTACAAAACACGGGAAAAAGAGCTCCTAATTTTGGAAAATGTCTTACCCTTTTGAATTCGGTAAGACATTTTTCGGAAAATGACGCCTTCTTTCTCCCCTTTCCCTTTCCCCTTGGGTTGCAAATCAGTTTGGTCAAGGACCTTTTTCGGTTCCTTCGTCATCCAGGTAAGGCTCCTTCTCCTTCTTCCATTCTTCATTCATTTTCCTTCTTCCGTTAATCATCTTCTCTTTCAGGTAAAAGTCAGTCGCATATCTTCTCTTCTCAGCATATTCTGTTTTGTTTCCTCTCTTTCTCATGCAAATCTACCATGAATTCTTCGCTGGGTCTTGGCTTAAGGTGATGATCGTTCTTTGATTTCTAACATTCTTGTTTTAATGAATTATGCTGATTTTCATCAAATTGAGAGAAAGTGAAGTAGCCGATGAAGATTACACATTATCTATTGGGCTATTTGCCTCATATTTGGGCGACTTTTGTTGCTGGAGTTTTTTCAGTCATAATAATTTCCCTTTCATTGTTTCTTATTTTCGAGCACCTTTCTTCATACAAGAATCCTGAGGTAAGTTTTTGTGTTTTTCTTTTTTTTCTAATTGAAATTTTCATTTTTTTCCTTAGTTGGTTTTGCATTTTTTAAAAAATTCTGTGTTCTTGGATTGACAGGAGCAAAAGTTCTTGATCGGAGTTGTTCTTATGGTTCCTTGCTATTCTGTAGAATCAGTGAGTTTATTTGTATTAGTTGAATGGAAGCATTTAAATATTATATATACATATTTTATGTAATTCAGATAGTATTTGGGTTTTGTGTAAACTTACTAAATCTTTGTGATTTCACATGCGGTTTGCTTATATTAATTCGATGCTGCTTCGAAGATGCTCTTTCCCTAACGAGTCCACTATACATTTAGGAGGAAAAGTAATATTTATGAATCTTATTAATGATTTAATAGAGAGGCTTGCATTGCTGGTCCAGTTACAACAGAATCAGCTAGTTCATTTGTGTTAAATCATTTCCAGATTTATCAGTTCATGTGTTGCTGAGCAAATACGCTTGGCTCCTGATAAGTGTATGTTACTCTAACTTTGGATCAGATTGTTATCGAGATTGGAAAAGTTTTTGCTTGTCAGTTATTGATACTTGATATGTTCTTGTTGATTTTAATGTGCTTGGCAGTTATATCTGTTTGTAAGAGGTTCAAGGACCAAGTTCTGTTGCTTGAGGAACCCTTGCGTGGCGTGGCTCCAATGCTGACTGCTGTTCGGAAGCTTCAGTCTTCGACCGAACATTTGACTACTTTACATCCCAAGTTTCTTTTACTCTGTTTGTTAGTGAAGTGTTACAAAACTGGTCTTTCCATTCTGGAGGAAGATATTTTCGAGGTTGATCAGCCAAGGGACCTTTATCTCTATTGCTACTATGGGTCAGTTGCTTCAAACTATTCCATTTGCATGTGAATTTCACATTTAATCTTTGTCTATTATAGGTCCATTGCTTCTAAAATTGTCCAATTTGCATATCAGATTTTGCATTTAATCTTTTGTGTATTCAGATGCTTAGTTATTAGGAGCACTTATCCTTTCCTTTAACACATGTAATCTCTTAAGGAAATTTGCTTCCTTCAATAGCCACATGTTACATCTAACTTTTTCCTTTTTCATTATGAATTCATTTTTTACAAGAACCAAGCAGCAAAATGTTGTTACCTACTGAAAGTGAAAGATATATCCTTTAAATAATTGATTTACTCCTCTCCACTCTTAAATTTGACATCATTCTCCTTGATTTGCTTGTTCCACTAATTTAGCATCATTGAGGGGAATCATTGATAGGTTTCTGGTTTGACATTGCGCCAGGGGAATGATATGCATTAGAAAAAAGTGTTTTCAGAAAGCATTGGAGCTTCTACACAATGTATGTTGTTTCTTTACAGCTCTTTTATTCACTTCTTGTCAGCTACTAGAACATATTATCTTATTTTTATGTGCTTTATGGTAATTGTCTAGGTTGTGACCGCTCCAATGTCTACCATCAACGCTATAGCTGTTGAGGCTTACAAAAAATATATATTGGTCTCTCTTATTCAACATGGACGGGTATGTTATTTATTTAACATTGTTTTATGTATTTATTTGGCATTTAGTATAATTTTTAACAATCTACAATACAAAAATCCTGATTGGATTTGAGTTCTTGATTCAAGTGATCCCTACTCAGGGAATTAACAAAATGTCCTAACAATAACAAAAATCCAGAATGGGTGAGCAATGGTTCATTAGAAAGAGTTGCAACTCATAATGTTATTGATCATATAGATATTTAGTGGGGCACTGGTGATTATTTGTTTGGCACTTTCAATTATAAGCAAAGCTTTATCAAATGATTTTATCCCCCCCTTTTTTCTGGTGTTCCATTACAGGTTGATGACCCTCTCAAAGAAGCTGACTGTTATGGATGAACTCATTTCATGTGATCCATTGTATCTAGGAAAAGTGAGCATGCCTTTTCCATTCATCAAATTATTTTAGTTAATATGTTTAAGAACCATTGATTTGTAACCATACAATACCTTTCTCTGTCCATGCTGGGAGAGAGCGACAAAGGTTCGACTTTGATGACTTTGACAGTGTTCCTCAGAGGTTTAATATTGGAGAGCAGTAAATGACAACTAGAAAGATGCTAGACATACCAATATATGTTCAAATGGCTCTGAGTTGTTAAAAGAGGTAGCAAATTTTCTTTAGTAGTTTTGTTCACTTAATCTATAGGATGTGTTTGCTCTTACAAGAGATATTATTGAACAGAGTGATGGAAGACTAGCTTTTGCACATTACTTAAATAGATTCAATTGATTACCATATAACTACTTCTTGCCCTTTCTGTATTTTTCTCAATTTTCTAATAATTGAAGTTGAGACTAGTTTAGATAGTTAAGTGTAGCAATGGAACAGTTTGAACAGCCTCCCGATTCACGGAGGCTGAGGCTGAGGCTGAGGATGAAGCATTTTCATAGCAAGTGAATTGCAAATTTCATGCAAGTGGGAAAGAACAGAACAAGAACAAAAACAAGGATCCTGAGGAAGAGGCAGCTCTTTTGATGTGAAAATGGTTTGAATACTAGAAATCACCTACAAAGAGTAAGGTCTCCAAAGTTGAAGTAATTCTAACAGTTCATACAAACACGCTTGTGGCTTTATTATTGACAAAAAGTTCTCACGAAAATCTAATTAGCATTTATGTGATTTGAGCTGATGCTTGTGATTAATTAATTATAGTGTATGCTACTTGCTGTAAACTAAGATCATAAGAAGGATTAATTCAAATTCTCAAAACTAACTGGAAATAAAAGATGCTTAAACCATATATAAAAAAGAAATATATAGACTAGTTTGACATTGTTGTTACAGTAATTTTACAATAATTTAGAGAGAAAATAGGTTAAAAGGTAATATCATGTTCAGGAAATGCATAAATAGGCTACCAACTTTCAACTCTAAGAAATCGGTAAAAATCAAGATTAAAATACCACATAAAGTATGGTGTAATATTAATTATGCACTTGGACAATGTTCTTGTTATTATATTGTGTACTACTAAATATGTATTTGGATAATATTATTAATTTTTACTATTAATTATGGTTTGGAAGCTAATTTATAATTATCCAATCCTTGTTTTTTTATTTTTTTATAACACAATTACAAATAATTTATTTAACTTTGGATGTTTTCAATTTATGACGGTTAATATTCTAGATTAATAATTGAGTATTATTATATATTTAATTTGATTTATTTATTTATAAATAAATCATTGCAATATATGTAAAAATAATTTAAAATATAAATTTAATATATATATATATAAATTTATTAATATATGTAAAAACAGCTTTTCCGGAAAATATTTTCAGGAAATCTGTCAAACAACAGAAAATATTTTACACAGATTCATCCAAACACCAGAAAATATTTTCAGTAAATCATTTTCTAGAAAAGTAAATCATTTTCAAGAAATCATTTTCCGGAAAACATTTTACTGGCAAACAAACGGACCCTAAATAGAGTTCTGGAAATCATTTTTTAAAAAAAAGAAGAGGTTAAAAAGAGGTAAAAAAAAATCTCTTCATATTCCCGGCCGCCGTATACGGCGGAGCCACAGCGGACCATGGCAAAGCTACGATGACAGCTTGCCGGAGCCCCCAGGCCAGAGCGAAGCTTCTGCAAGGGAAAAGAGGAGAGAAATCCTTAGTTTTTTTTTGAGAAACTGAAAAATGAATTTTTTTTAAAAAAATGAGACTTAAATGGGGCCTTAGAAACGATGCCATTTCACTCAGCCCTTTCAACACTAAAATGACGCCGTTTCATTCTGGATCGGACCGACCCGACCCGACCCGCTTAAGATCCGCGTGTTTTTGGACTGAGGGTCTATTTTCGCCCTCAGTCCTTCCGCTTTTGAGGCGATTTACAATCGAGTCCCTATTTTATTTTTTTCTTTTCTTTTAAATTGTCCTGCATATTTTATTTCTGTTTCGTTTTAGTCTATACTAAAACGGTGTGTTTCAGAAACGGGGTTAAATTGCGCGATCAGTCCCCCCATGTGGCGCGCACAGCATTTTAATCCCTAATCCTTTTTTTTATTTTAATTTATTGCTATTTTAGCCCTGTTAATTTTATTCTGATTCCAATTTATCCCTTCCTTGTTTATTTTTGTAATTATATTGTTATTATATTTATTATATTATTATTTTTTACCACTATTATTATTGTTGTTATTATTTTCACCACTATTTTTATTATTCTTATGATCATTGTTATTATTTTTATTTATTTATTTTCATTATATTTTTTATTGATATATTTTCATTATAGCTTATTATTATTATCATTATTATTGTATTTTTGTCACTATTCTTATTTTATTATCTTTAAATTATTGTATAGCATTTATTTATTTATTGATTTATCATTTGCTTCTATTTTTGTTATTTCTTTCTTGTATTTATTTGTTCTTTTACTTATTATTTCATATAGATTGTTGGTTTTAAATTTTATTTACTTGTATTTTATTTTTGTCTTCATTATTGTTATTTATATTATGCCTTCATTCTTATTTTATTATACCTATCAACTTTGTAATTCATTACAATCACATTATATTTTATTCAATCCATTAAAATTTTTGTTTTAAAAAAAAAAGCAAATACTTCGAGTTCTAAGATTCGAAAGAAATCGTGCCCTAACTTACTGGGTTCCGATTCTCCTCACCGAGTCTAAAAACCCTAGTATTTTCTTTTTAAAGCCAAAGCATAAAAGAATAAAAACTTATTCTCGGGAATTCGAAAATGTTGCATCCTAACTTACTGAATGTGACACTTCGTTATCTCGGGATAAGAATTTCTTAAAAACTAAGGCAATATTCTGAATTTGGAATCTCGAGAAAATCGTGCCCTAACTTACTGGGTTCCTTTTTTTTATTTGACCCAAATAACTGAATATCTTTTTCAATATAAGTTTTAAAAGTCAAAAGACAAGCTCAGTTTCAGGAATTCGAAATGTTGCACCCTAACTTACTGGGTGTGACATGTTGCTTCTTTGAAATAAGAGAGTCTTAGCATCCATTTTAATTTATTCAAATTCTCTGTTAAATAAAGAGGACTGTATATTTTTTTAAATCTTTTCAAATTTTTGACATTAAGACGTTTATTAATCAACTCGGTACCAATTTTGGGCGTGTCGAGGGTGCTAATCCTTCCTCGCACGTAATCGACTTCTGAACCCATTTTCTCGAATTTCGTAGACCAAAAATACTGTTTTAGTAAACCAAAACGTTTTATTAAAACAAAGGTGATTCGATCACACCTAATAAGATCGATGGCGACCTAAGTTTTTCGTTTTCATTTTCAAAAATCCAAGTCGACCTCATTTTAAAAAAAAATGGTTACGACAGCTTGGCGACTCCACTAGGACCAAATAAGAGAGTCAAGCCGTAAAATTGATTATTTCTGTCTTGTTGTCGAAAATTGAAAATCTGATTTAAAAAAATTACGATCCTCTTATTGCATTTGTTTGTGTTATTTCGTATAATTATTGTGGTTTGGTTCTCATAGAATGTTTTGCATCATATCGTATGACCGTTGGGTCACACCCTTTTAAGTGGGAGTGAGAAGCTACTCCTTCGTAAGGTTTTCACCTCCGTGTAGGATAGTGGATCGCTTTCGGGATACATCCGTACCTATGTCTTTGTGAGGTTTTCACCTCCATGTAGCCATAGGGAAATGTGTTCCCCTGAACCGAACTCGGTCCGTATGAGCCTAGAATGGGTGAGGATCGAGGAATCTGCTGGTTCAGGTACCTCAACTTTAGAACCGAACTGTATATAGAAAGCTTTAGGAGCCCACCCTAGGAAGAGCTATGCTAAACCTTACCAAGTCACCCAGATAGGTGCTTGTTTGTTTTCTTTCTTTCCTTTTTTCATGCTTTGAATTTTGTTTCTGTATATTCTACTGACTTTTTATGTTTCATCTTTGATATTTTGCATGCATTTTCATATTTAAGAGGTGTCGATTCGGGTTCGGTTGCTAAATTAGAGAGTTTGTCATGGAAAACGACTTTCTTAATAAAGTGGAAGATAACGCGACTGTCTGAACTTGGTCAGAAACAACACAATTAGAGAAAGGCGATAGTCTAGCTGCGGGGCATGTGTCAAAGTCATTAGACTACACTAGTATTAATGTTACACAGAATAATCTTCAAGAGTTAAAAATGATATGGGATCAGTGGAGTGATGAAACCAAGAGTTTGTTCTACCATAATTATGGGGACTTGCCGTACTTACTTGACGTCAAGGTAGATGAGCAGTTATTCCGAGCCATCACTCAGTACTGGAACCCCACATATAGTTGCTTTACCTTTGGGGGAGTGGATTTGGTACCCACCATAGAAGAATACACAGCTCTACTGCATTGTCCGAGGGTTCGAGTCGATAAAATCTATTTGAGAGCTGCCTATGTCCCGTCCTTTTGGAAGAAGTTGATGAGCATTACCGGAATGAGTGAGCAGTGGATCATATCCAAAATTAAGCAAAAGGGCGAGTGCAAGTGCATCCCATGGAGGAATTTGAGGGATCTGATTTTAGCTCATCCTGATATGAGCAAGAGAGTTGACGTTTTTGCATTGAGCATTTACGGATTGATGCTATTCCCTAGGGCTTTAGGGTATGTGGATGAAGCGGTCACAGATTTCTTCGACCGACTCAGTAAAGGGGCCACGCCAGTTCCTGCAATCTTGGCCGAGACTTTTAGGTCGCTAAACACATGTAGAAGATTCGGAGAGGGCATGTTCGTAGGATGCGCTTAGTTGTTGTTGGCTTGGTTTCACAGCCACTTCTGGAGAGTGGATAAGATTTCTTATCGGGTTTTTACTGATAATTATTCCCCATTGAAAGAGATAGCAGCAACACCAAGAAAAGATGACATGTCAGAAGAGAATTGGATGGCACTTCTCCAAAATCTTCAAGAGAAGGATATCGAATGGAGAGCTCCTTGGTTCGTGCCCAATGAGATCCTATTCCGATACGGGAGTTTTGATTGGGTCCCTTTACTCGGAATTTGGGGGCCCGTTGGTTATGCTCCTTTATTGGTACTAAGACAATACAGATCAAGGCAATTTATACCGGTAACGCATGGTTTAACACAATGTGAGTTCTCATTTAAAGGAGATAATTACAAGAAGAGAATCAAGGAGATCTCCACTGCTTGGAATCAGACTCGTCGGATGAAAAAGTTGACGGTAGGATCAATGACTACTCCCGAGTATAGCGGATGGTTCAGTAACAGGATTAATGACAACATCCCAAGGCCAAGTCTGAAAGACGTTCGACCAATGGAAAAATACTTACAGGTAGCCCTATCAGAACTGGAGATAATAAAACAAGATTTTGAAAAGAGGAATCGGGAACTGGAGAAGAGGATAGAGCAATTAGAGTAAGAGAAGATGCATTTAAGGTTAGATGCTGATGTTCAAAAGTTGGAGACTGAGAAGCGAAGGAAAGGAAAAAATAAAGCTGAGGAAGACTTGGACAGTTTGAAGACGGATTATAAGAAACTGCGTTTATCAATGAGAACAGCCAGTTTGGGGAAGACTTCAGAGCAGTGGCGGCAGGAAATCCAAGTAGAAAGGATCAATGCTGATCAGTGGAAGAGAAAATTCCAAGAGGCTCAAGATCAGAGAGTGGCTCTAGAAATGAATCTATCAGAAACCCAAAATGATAAAGAGAAATTAAAGGCCAGAGTGGCAGAGCTTGAAAAAGCTCTTTATCAGTATAGAAATCACAATTCTGCGGCTGAGCTGAGAACCAGTTTCAACAAAATCGAAGAAATGAAGGGAAGAATAGAAGAGCTAGAGTCCGCTTTGCAAAGTTGCGAGCTTGGGGTAGAGCTTCTTGAAGCAAATGAGGAGCGTTGGAAAGAACAACTTCATCACTCTCAGAGTCAAGTTAGGGACTGAGATTACACTATAGGTGAAGCCGTGGCTCGAATCCGAGAGGTAGCTGACCATCTGCAAACCTTGGTAGTTCAGGCTGACACGCTAAGTGTGAAGTACGAGCCGGAATCAGGCAGGGGTCAGGAGCTAGCTTCGTTGCTTAGGAAAGTTAAAACTCGGAGCATTAGGGCAAAGCCATATTTGTAATCCGTTTTATGTAAAGAGCTTTGCTTTCTAATAAAGTTTTCTAAATGGAATTGAATCAAAATCGACGTCTTTTGCATTCATGCATTGGCATCACATCGCATCATATGCATTAAATTTCACGAAAAAATCCTAATTAAACGAAATTATCTCAGTTAATCTGGACAACAACAAGAAGCAACCTATTGAACACTATTATACTACTCACACCAAATTTAAAGTGATGGATTAGAGGATAGAAAGACTAGAACAAATGCAAAAGGAAATGCAAGACCAGTTGCAAGCGCAACTACAAGAACAATTAGTAAAGGCGCAACAAGAAATGAAGGATCAAATCTTGGAATCCCAAAGAAGCATGGTTAGTCAATTGGCATAGCTGGTAGCCGGAGAGCGAGAAAAGGGAAAAGGCACCGCAGTTAACTCAGGTGATGATAATGAAGATCCCACTTACCCCCAGGATGTACTCTAGTGAGTGCTCAGGCACAGCCAGATGTATACCCACAAAAGGCACCCATGACGATCAGACCTCAAGTCGGAACCTCAGCACCCCTGAACTACCAAACTGGCTCAGGCTCTAATCCAGGGGATAACCCAACCAACCCCGTAGTCCTCTACCTAGATGAGGTGAAAGAGACAGAAAAGGCAAAAGTGGAACTATCGAAACAATTCGAGGATAGGTGCAGGTGGTTAGAAGAAAAGTTCAGAGAAATGGAAAATGCTGATTACCATTGCAGAATTGATGCCAAGGATCTGAGCTTAGTTTCAGACCTAATGCTCCCGCCGAAGTTTAAGACTCCGGAGTTCGAAAAATATAACAGGACAAGCTGTCCTGAAGCTCATATTAGCATGTTCTGTTGAAGGATGACAGGATATGTTAATAATGATCAGCTATTGATCCACTGCTTCCAAGATAGTCTAATCGGGTCAGTAGCCAAATGGTACAATCAGTTGAGTAGTGCCCAAGTCAACTCCTGGAAAGACTTAGCACAGGCTTTTATGAAACAGTAAAGTCATGTAACAGATATGACACCCGATAGGCTTACACTGCAAAATATGAAGAAGAAGCAGAATGAAAGCTTTAGGCAGTACGCCCAAAGGTGGAGAGAGGTGGTAACACAGGTCCAGCCACCTCTTCTGGAGAAAGAAACCACGATGCTTTTCATTAACACCTTGAAAGCCCCATTTATCAACCACATATTGGGGAGCGCCACAAAGAGCTTCTCAGACATAGTAATGTCTGGAGAAATGATCGAAAGCACGGTGAAAAGCGGCAAAATAGATGCAGGGGAAAGCTCCAAGAGATTAGCCCCGAGAAAAAAGGAAAGTGAAGTAAACAATGTGGGCGCATACAACAAAGGCTATTCAAAGCCAATTACTGTTGGCCCACCAAAGACGGTAACCACCAGTTTCCGAGCCCCTCAGAGACAAGAATCCAATCAGAGGCTGAATAAAGAGAAACTCCAGTTTACGCCCATCCCGATGACGTATAAGAAGTTGTACCAAAGTTTATTCGATGCGCATGTTGTATCCCCTTTCTACCTAAAGCCAATGCAACCCTCATACCCCAAATGGTACGACACAAATGCCTAATGCGAATATCATGCGTGTATTACGGGGCACTCGATTGAAAACTGCACAGCTTTTAAGAAAATAGTTGAAAGGTTAACCGAAATGGGCGTCGTAAAATTTGATGATTCTCTAGCACAGAAAACTCATTACCCAACCACGCGGATAAAGGGGTAAACGCAATCGTCAAAAATACGGAGAGGAAAATTAAGATGAATATTGCAGAAATAAAGACCCCGATGAGAGAGGTCTGGAAAATGATGGTAGAAAGAGGGTTGATCAGGAAAGACTCGAGGAACAGGTTCTGAAAAACAAAGAATTATTGTGAGTTTCATGATGAAGAGGATCATGAGATTCAGGAATGTAATGAATTCGGAGCTTTAGTACAGGGTCTAATGGGCAACAAAGAGCTCGAATTCTTTGAGTATGTTGAAGAAGCAGAGCTGTGCGCTTCTGAAGGAAGATCGACAAAGAGGGTTTTGAGGCCAATCGTCCGGTGATAATCATCTCACGACCAAAAAATAGTGAAGCTGGAGTGCAAGTAGCACCAAGGGTCATAATCCAAAAACCTGTGGCTTTTCCCTACAAGGATAGCAAGAAGGTTCTATAGAATTATGATTACAACGTGACAATCCTGGGAGAAAAAAGCCCGAGCAGCACTTCGGAAGAGAGTCGAGAGGTTGGTTTTTATACACGCAGCAGGAAGCGCTATGCAGGAGCTGAGCCTGCTAAAGAAAAGACCCCCATGGCTGAACAAAAATGGGAAAAGACTGTCAGGTCCAAATCACCAGTCAAAGAGCCAGTAACTGAGAATGAGGCTAGAGAATTTCTAAAATTCTTAAAGCACAGCGAGTACAGTGTTGTAGACCAGTTACATAAGCAACCGGCTCGTATCTCAGTGCTAGCCTTACTTTTAATTTCGGAGATACATCACGAGGCATTAATGAAAGTGCTGAACAAAACCTATGTTGCCAACGATATCTCCTAAACAAGCTGGACCGACTGGTCAGCAACATAAGCACCGACAACTTCATTTTCTTTAATAATGATGAGATACCTCCAGGGGGCATGGGATCCACAAAGGCCTTACATATCACTACCCGTTACAAAGGGTATACACTGCCAAGGGTGCTGATTGATAATGGATCTGCATTAAACGTCCTGTCTCTATCTATGCTAAATAGGTTGCCCATAGATAGCTCTCATATGAAAACCTGTCAAAACATAGTGAGAGCATTCGACGGGACTGAAAGAAGGGTGGTGGGGAGAATTGAGATACCCCTTTTGATCGGCCCAAATACATATGAAGTGGACTTCCTGGTGATGGATATTAAGCCCTCCTATAATTGCTTGCTGGGAAGGCCCTGGATTTATACTGCTGGGGCAGTGCCGTCATCGCTACACCAGAAGCTAAAGTTGGTAGCTGAAGGACGGCTGATAACAATAAATGCAGAGGAGGATATTATCGCATTCGTAACCAGCGATGCACCGTATGTAGAGACAGACGATGAAGTGCTAGAATATTCATTCCGATCGTTAGAATTTGTGAATACAACCTTCATCGTCGAAGGGAATAAGATCCCGGTGCCCAGAATATCAAAAACCACAAAGATGGGTCTACAACTCACAGTGGGTAAAGGAGCATTACCTGGAAGAGGACTTGGAAGATGTCTTCAAGGAAAGGTCGAGGCCTCAATGTTGAAGGATAAACGAGATCGCTACAGTCTAGGGTTTAAGCCAGACGCCAGGCAAGGAAAGAAAGAGATCGAGAGGAAACAAGAAAGGCGAAGAGTGAGATTAAACGGGGAAGAAGTCAAATGGGAACCGATGGTCTTTCCCCACATATCCAAGACCTTCGTGTCAGGAGGAACCATTCACCCCGAAAGGAAAGCGTAAAAAAAGGAGACTGTAGAAGAGATATTATAAAACTTGAGCATTAACGCCATATCAGAAGAAAGAACTAAGGGAGAGAATTTATCAGGCATCCGCCCTTATGCACTTGGAAGTATTTTGAACAACTGGACTGCAGAAGAGATTCCTAAAGTTTTTAGAGCCAATACAGAGTAATGTTCAAAACACGCTTATTGCCCTAAGCCTAGGGGCAATAAGAGTCCTTTTGTGAAATAGGCTTATGTTCTAAATCTTTACTTTAATAAAAAATGCATTTTTGCGTATCATTTCAAGCCCATATTATTTTATTCTTTTCATTCATAATCATACCGTATAAAAAATCATTCTTAGATTCTTTTGTTCTGTGGATTTTTTTTTCTTCATCCCTATAACAGGTCTCCAGATATCAATGATATGAGTGACATCACGACTGACTCAGAATCTCCTTTTGAACAAGATTTGTGCATGGAAGAATCCTGAGATCTTGAAGATGATCAAGACTGTAATTTGTCTCCTGATTTGTTGAGAATAGTAGAACAAGATGAGAAACAAATCTTGCCTTATAAAGAGTCAGTGGAAATTGTAAGCCTTGGAGATGAAAAGGAGGTGAAAATAGGGGCCTACATTGCTGCAGAGACGAAGCAAGACCTGGTTGAATTACTTCAAGAATTTAAGGATGTCTTCGCTTGGTCGTATCAAGACATGACCGGGCTAAGTACTGATATCGTAGTGCATCGACTCCCCATAAAAGAAGAATGCAAACCGATTCAACAGAAGCTCTGAAGGATGAGGCCCAATGTTTTGTTAAAAATAGAAGAAGAGGTCAGGAAACAATTCAATGTCGGGTTCTTACAAGTGGTCAAATATTCAGAATGGGTAGCTAATATTGTCCCCGTCCCTAAGAAAGACGAAAAGGTACTAATGTGTGTAGATTACAGAGATTTAACAAGGCCAGCCCAAAAGACAACTTCCCATTGCCACACATTGACACATTGGTGGATAATACGGCGGGCTACTCGTTATTTTCCTTTATGGATGGTTTCTTTGGATATAATCAGATAAAGATGCATCCTGAAGACATAGAGAAAACCACTTTCGTGACCTTATAGGGGACTTTTTACTATAAGGTGATGCCGTTTGGATTAAAGAACGCAGGAGCAACATACCAAAGAGCCATGGTAACCCTATTTCACGACATGATGCACTGGGAAATCGAGGTTTATGTCAATGACATGATTGTAAAATCCCGAACGATAAAAGAACATCTACAAGTTTTGAGGAAATTGTTCTTGAGGTTAAGAAAATTTCAGCTGAAGCTTAATCCAACAAAGTGTACTTTTGGAGCCAGATTAGGAAAATTGCTAGGCTTTGTAGTCAGCGAGAAAGGAATTGAGATCGACCCAGACAAAGTCAAGGCTATACAAGAATTGCCTCCGTCGCGTACTCAAAAGGAAGTTCGAGGTTTTTTAGGAAGACTAAATTACATTGCCCGGTTCATTTCATAGCTAATGGAGAAATGCAACCCCATATTCTGTCTCCCTAAGAAACACAACCCAGGCGTTTGGGATGAGGAGTGCCAAAAGACTTTTGATAAAGTCAAACATCACCTATCCAATGCTCCAGTACTGATGCCACCTAATCCGGACAGACCGCTGATACTATACTTGGCAGTATTCGGGAATTTCATGGGATGTGTGCTGGGTCAACATGACGAATCAGGAAGAAAAGAAAGAGCAATATACTATCTCAGTAAGAAGTTCACAGAATGTGAGACAAGATATTTGCCAATTGAGAAGTTATGTTGTGCCTTGATTTGGACAACCCGAAGATTGAGACAGTATATGCTGTACCGTACGACTTAGCTTATCTCGAAGCTGGACCCTCTAAAGTACATGATGGAGTCAACTGCTCTAAACGGAAGGATGGCCCGATGGCAAATTCTACTTTTCGAATTTGACATACTCTATGTGAACCAGAAGGCAGTTAAAGGAAGCGCAATAGCCGACTTTCTGGCTAGTAGAGCTCTAGAGGATTACAAGCCTCTGAACTTTGATTTCCCGAATGAAGACTTAATATATGTTGCAACCACCGAAGAAGACTCGCAAGAAAGTCATTCTTGGAAGTTGAACTTCGATAGTGCCTCAAACGCTGCGGGTAATGGAATTGGAGCAGTCCTAATAGCCCTGAACGGAGATCACTACCCCTTCACTAGCAAATTGGACTTCGATTGCACGAATAATATGGCAGAATATGAAGCATGCATCATGGGTATCCATGCAGCCATAGAACGTGAGATCAAAGTGCTAGAGGTTTATGGAGATTCCGCTTTGGTGATTTATCAACTCAAAGGAGAATGGGAGACAAGAGATCCAAAGTTAATCAAATATCGAAAGTTGGTTCTTGAGTTAATTAAGGATTTCGATGACATCACCTTCTTTTATCTCCCACGAGATGAAAATCAGATGGCTGATGCCTTAGCTACTTTGGCTTCAATGGTCAGAGTGAATAAACAAGAAGATGTACAACCTATCCAAATGAGTATTTATGAAGTTCTAGCTCATTATTACAGCATCGAGGAAGAAGAAGAAAAGGATAATAATCATTGGTACAACGACATATTGCGATACATGAAAAATCATGACTACCCCGACCAAGCAACTGAGAATGATAAAAGGACATTGAGAAGGTTAGCCAATGATTATGTCTTAGATGGGGAGATCTGTATAAAAGAAGAAAGGATCAGGTACTACTAAGGTGTGTAGATGCTGTTGAGGCTAAGCAAATCCTGGAAGAGGTCCATGAGAGTGTCTGCGAAATACATACCAGTGGTTTTACAATGGCCAGGCAAATCATGAGTTTCGGGTATTATTGGTCCACCATGGAAGGAGATTGCATCGACAACGCCAAGAAATGCCATAAGTGCCAAATTTACGGAGATAAAATCCATGTACCTTCTTCACCTCTTCATGTTATGACTTCTCCTTGGCCCTTGTCTATGTGAGGATGGATGTCATTGGGCCAATTTCGCCTAAGGCTTCTAACGGGCATCGTTTTATCTTTGTGGTCATCGATTACTTTACCAAGTGGGTAGAAGCTACTTCATATGCCAATGTCACGAAATCAGCAGTCAGTAAATTCTTAAAGAAAAAGATCATATGTCGTTATGGAATGCTAGAGAGGATCATATCTGACAATGCATTGAACTTAAACAACAGTACCATAGCAGAGGTCTGCAGTCAATTCAAGATCAAACACCATAACTCATCACCATATCGCCCAAAAATGAATGGTGCAGTGGAGGCGGCCAATAAGAATATCAAGAAGATTGTGGGGAAAATGACTGAGACTTATAAAGACTGGCATGAGAAGTTACCATTCACCCTCTATGCCTATCGAACATCCGTCAGAACCTCAACTGGGGCAACGCCTTTCTCTTTGGTCTATGGAATGGAGGCAATTTTACCCATTGAAGTGGAAATTCCTTTTCTTCGAGTTTTGGTAGAAGTAAAGTTGGATGAAGCAGAATGGATCCAATCCCGTTATGATCAACTAAATTTGATTGAAGAGAAAAAGGTTGAAAGCTATCCGTCATGGGCAGATGTACCAAAAGCGAATGATACGAGCTTACAACAAAAAGGTTCGTCCTAGAGAATTGCATGAGGGGGACCTAGTGTTGAAAAAGATATTGCCTATAAAG
The DNA here is from genome assembly GCA_005393395.2 of Gossypium australe. Lineage (NCBI taxonomy): Eukaryota > Viridiplantae > Streptophyta > Magnoliopsida > Malvales > Malvaceae > Gossypium > Gossypium australe. Next base: position 52,578,743 of record CM016623.1, on the reverse strand, counting down.
AAAGATTTTAGAGGAAAATGGATGCCGAATTGGGAAGGACCTTATGTGGTAAAGAAGGCCTTTTCTGGAGGAGCACTAATTCTGACGGAGATGGATGGTAAAAGCTTGCCTAATCCTGTGAATTCAGATTCAGTCAAGAAATATTTCACCTAAAAAAAAAGGGAGAGGCTAAGGTGAAAACTCATAAAGAGCGCCTTGAGACCAAAGGAGTTTTGAATTGAAAACCCATAAAAAGGGTAATTCAAATCTTGACCAAGAATGGGGCATGTGGAAGTCTTGCTATTCCTAAATGAACAGGGAAAAGAGATGCTACGTCTTGGGACATCAAGAAAGTGCTTTGGATCTCCAAAACACACATCGAGTTCAAAAGGGTCTTCGGGAAATTAGCGCAGAGAAGCTCACGCTATGATATCTGGGGCACCTACTTTCATATTATTCACTTTGTATTTGAAAGAGTTTGCTATGTTGACAAATCCATTCATTTCGAGCCTTGCTCCTAATAAACTTCGGTCTTATCTATTTCTACAATCTCTTTTTCAAGCATTTTTATATTGAAATAACGATTAATGGATTAACATTCAAGTAAAGGAAGTTTTGCATATTACTCTGAAAGGTTCTAAAAAGATACAAAAATCTGAGAGCAGGACCACTATTCAAGAATTAACCAAACTTAGGGGTTAGAAACATTTGAGAATAGATAATCGTAATAATGACTGTTTCTTTGGATTTTTTGGTTAGAGATACCAACTGAACAAGAAGGCATGGTAACACATTAGTAATAGAACTTGGACAGACATCGGGCAATGATAACCCAAACATTAAAAAGGGATCATTCTCATCTATTCATGAAAATATCGCATTCATATCATCCATACACGTCCAATTAGGAGCATTTGATTCATTCTAATCATGACATCCTAATCATGTGGCATAAACGTAAGCATACGAGACCGATTCTACGCATCATATCCCCAGAGGACAGTGCAGCAAGATTGATTAAAACCACAAACCTTATCTCCCTGAAGTTGCAGTGGAGCAGGTTGAAGTTACAAGTCTTATCTCCTTGAAGTTGTAGTGGAGCAGACTGAAGATAACAAATCTTATTTCCCTGAAGATGCAGCGGAACAGATTGAAGCTATAAATTAAAGATCTTATCTCTCTGAAGTTGCCGTAGAGCAGATCATGACAAACCTTATCTCCCTGAAGTTGCAGTGGAGCAGGTCACAAGTCTTATCTTCCTGAAGTTGCAGTGGAGCAGACTGGAAATAGCGAATCTCGTTTCCCTGAAGTTGTAGTGGAATAGATTGAAGCTATTAATAACAAAATCTTATCTCCCTGAAGTTGCAGTGGAGCAGATTAAAGCTAAATCATAGATCTTATCTCTCTAAAGTTGCAGTAGAGTAGATCATGGCAAACCTTATCTCCCTGAAGTTGCAGTGGAACAGGTTGAAGTTACAAGTCTTATCTCCTTGAAGTTGTAGTGGAGCAGACTGAAGATAACAAATCTTATCTCCCTGAAGTCGCAGTGGAGCAGATTAAAGCTATAAATCATATATCTTATCTCTCTGAAGTTGCAGCAGAGCAGATCATCACAAACCTTATCTCCCTGAAGTTGCAGTGGAGCAGGTTGAAATTACCAAGTCTTATCTCCCTGAAGTTGCAGTGGAGCAGACTAAAGATAGCAAATTTTATTTCCTTGAAGATGCAGTGGAACAGATTGAACCTATAAATTACGGTGGATCTGATCTTTCTGAAGTTGCAGTGAAGCAGATTGAAGCCACCAGCCTTATCTTCTTGAAGTTGCAGAGAAGTGGGCTGAAATTACCAATACTTCTGAAGTTGCAGCGGAATAGAGCGAGACTACTTGAAGAAGAAGAAAGGGAGCACCGAGGCTCAGTAAGATTGGGCAAAATTGACCCTCTTTTAAGGTCTTTGCTCCATTCTCGTTACGTGACAATGAGCAAAGAGGGGCAGCTGTACAGGCCCAATTTAGCCAGGGCCCGCTACAATTACAAACAAATAAAGAAAAAACAAAACAAACAAGAAAAATAAAGAGCCCAATATTAAACAGTCCCAGTTACAAAACCAAAATAAAAACAGGCCCGATTACATTAAGCCCAACCCCTACCAGCCTAGTAAGCCCAAAATTTAAAAAAAAAATTCAGAAAAGCCTAGGGTTTCTGAAACCCTAGGCGCTGCAGCCCCTCGAGCGCCGTGCCCTCGCTTCCTCTCAAAACACCTCGTCCCGAGGCCCCCTTGACGCGCCCTCTGCTCAGTCCTTACACCAAAACAGCAACAAACGTCCCGTCTTCCACCACTGTTGACCCTCGAAGGTACCTGCAAAAGAGCAAAGAGAAATAGCAGAGACAACAGCAAAGAGGAAACAACAAGCAAGAATAATAATATTTGTATTTTCTCTCGGCTATAAGAGCCTTGACACCGAGCATTGTAAAATTTACAGTGAAAAAAATACACACAAAGAAATACAGAAACATTTCAGAACACAAACAAGAATCATAATCAGTTTCAAAGTATTAGAGGTGCTTTTCTTATTTTTTATTTTCTTTTTTCGAAACGAATAAATAAAAAGGGATAAACACTACCTGTCGATGCATTTTCTTCCATCGTAGATTCGTTGGTTGGTCTCCCTTAGTCTAATACTGCCAACATACGAATAGCCAGGGATCCATATGGGTTCCGATGAAGGTTTCGAAAGGTTACATAAGGAGTTTTTATACATTTTCCTTATTTTCTAGACTAAATAGAGTTTTGGAAATCATTTTTTTTTAGAAAAAGAGGTTAAAAAGAGGTACGTACATGTCTTAGACCGTGTGGGCATTCGAAATAAGGACACACGGTAGTGTCCCAGCCCGTTTCTATACCCGTGTAACTCTCTGACTTGGGTCACACGGCCAAGCCATACGCTCGTGTGCCAGGCCGTGTGCCATTTCTAAATTGCCTCGCACGCCCGTGTGTTAGCTGTATGTCTCACATGGCTGAATCACACGCCCGTATGTCTAGCTGTGTGGACCTAATGTACCTTAAACAACAAGTTTACCGTTCCCTGCAAACTTGGACATTAAGCAATTCAAAAATCATTCGTCTAACCTATTCAAAACACGATCAAACACATCCAAAACATTTCAAAACAAGCATCCTAGGTGCCTAACCAATGTGCCCTCATTGGTATCACAATTATATCAAATTATATTATCAAAACATCATTCAAATTCAAATTATAAACATACCAAATTCAATCCATTTTGCCTAGTTTATGAGCACTTAAACATAAAATTAAATTCACATGCACATATTTAGATTTGGTTTAATTTACCATGCCAGAATATAAGTTCAAACACAAACACATATTCATATGTATATACCAAACAAATTTTAAACTTATAATCTCATTTACAATCAAATCACAAAATAACTATTATTTAGACACCCTAGGTACATGCCGATACAAAGGATAAACATCACCACATTTGAGTTCGATATCGTTGTTGGATGCTAAATCGACGATCAAAAGTTAAATACCTAACTGTGCATGGAAAACAAACCATACACTGAGTAAAAACTCAATGGTATTTCTATAATCTGAATATTTAAAGACAAAATAATATACTAGGCACAATTAAATATTAAGCACAATTGAATATTTAAAATCCACATTTATTTATATAATAGCATTAACCATTTAATACTCAAATCATAAATACATCATTTTATACCATACTCAGTTCTCATCACTTGCTATATAATAGCTTTTTACAATTTGATCCTCATATCATTTAAACAATGGCACTATCCATTCCATATTCAATTTCAATAGTATATAACTCATGTATTCCATGTATTTACAACATATTTCACATTCTATTTTCAATTCACTATATTACTTCCATTTCTCATATTATGACACATCAATATCAATTATAGAACTTTATTATTTATTTACCCCTATAAACACGACTCAAACTCGGATGGATGCACGGATCCAACCAACACACCAGTTTGGCACCCAGTGCCTCATCGGATAAATATGAAGTAATAACTGCGCCCAGTGCTATATAAATTTGACACCCAGTGTCTCATTGGATAAACCAAAGTAAATTGGCACTTAGTGCCTCATCAACTCGAAGTCTAAGAAATCTCTAAACTCTTCCAATCCTATGGCATGCCATCTATATCTGACCCAGCCCGATACAGTTAATAGGGTTTTAATTTCACTTTCCAAATACAATGTAACATCCGGGAATTAGGGGCTTTGCATTTGCTGTGTTTTTGTGTGTTTGGTATGCTTTATCTGTTAATTTGGTGCATTTGAGGGTCTCGAAAAGGCTCGGGATTAAGCCAGAGCCTTGGTGAAGATTTTCTTTTTAGGCTCTTTAGGGGGGAGAGCTAGCAGAATGTCTTAAGAATGAATATTTGGGTTTGTTGACACAAGAAAAGAGGTGGCAAAGTGGCAAGGAGACGCCACCTTGAGTGCATGGAAGTGGCGTCACATGGGAGCTGTAGGGAGAAGGGGTTCGAGTCGCATCGTCAGCAATTGGAACTTTATTTTTGCGCTTTGGGAGCTTGAGTGGTGATTTCGATAAGGGCTCTTCATGGATGGGGGTTGAATGAGTCAAATGATTTGAAAGTATGGCCATGAGTGAAAGGAGGAGTTTTAATTATTCAAACTGATTCAAAGGAGTGAATAAGAGTAAAAGTAGGAGTTGAACAAGGGAGTTGGTGGCTAGTTGAGTTGTTGGCTGAAAGTGGGGTGTTGGAAGGGGGGAGGATTTCGGTTTTGTGCTAGGAGAGGGGGTGTGCCGAAAATCATTTGGGGTCTTAGGCTTTTCTTTTGTTTTCTGTGAGTTCCTACTTTCTATATGCCGAAATTGTTAGTAAACTATTAATTATTTCTCTTCTTTGACCTTTAGTCGAAATTTGAGAGACCATTCGTGCATCTCCTTTCTTCATCTTTTCACTTGTGACTTTCGTGCCTGCATTAGCCGAACCTTAGTTTCATTCTTCCTCTTCTTTTTCTTTTTCCTCTAAGCCGAAACGTCTTGAGCCTCTTTGTCGAATCTCTTCCTTCCCTTCACTCATTCTCTTTAACCTCACAACCGAAAGCACCATAGCACTTCTTGGTATTTCATCTCCTTTGACACCTTACTTTTCTCTCCATAGCCGAATAGCCTTTGGTCAAGTGAATCGATTCCATCCTATTGCAGGACTACTGAAGGTAAAGTTCTTTTTGCTTTTGCTGCAAAAGCCGAATCTCTCTCTTGTGATTTCTATCTCTTTTTCTTTTTGAAAATCTCAATATCTATTCTCACTAATCAGACAGTTGTTTCATCTTTCTTTCTGAATCAATGTCGTTGAGTAGCCTAGGGTGTGAAGGGTTACGTCTTTGCCGAATCTGCTTTGGTTTTCTTCACCTGTCTCAACGCAAGATAATTTCAGCCAATACCCTTTGTCTTTTCTTTAAGTCTCATTTTTGATTAGCCGAATATTCAAGGGCCATCTATGACTGTTAGGCTGAATCTCTCTCTCACAATTCATCTCGGTTTCGAGGGTGAAGTAGTTGTGGTGCAGATCATCGGTAACCAAGGTAAGAGATTATCTTCTTAGATCCTATGGTTAATATTCCCTCTGGGTTTTGGTTGCCTTAATCAACATTTCCTTATTAGATAATCGAAGCCTCTCTGATCTCTGATCAAGTCCGTTTCATGGATGCAAGAAAGCTCAAGTTTAGGAGAGGAGTGAACCCATAATAGCGACCCCTAAGTTCAAAAAACGTGCGGTATCGGTAGTACGTGACTTTCCACCGGGTTGTGGGCCGGCTTCAGAAAGGGATAGACAGATCGTTGTGATCCCTGCGGGTGAGGGTGTCAGTGAGATTGAAAGTTTAGTTCTTTGCGTTTACAGGTGTGTAATCCCCACACCTTCTTTTGTATGTTATTATATATTATATATATATGTTGTTTGGAAAGTCGAAAACGCAGTAATGACTATTGTGTTACCCATGGAGGGTAAAAATCGTAACTCCAGGTAAGTTATTTTTCGATTATGCATGATAAGCACTGTCGTTGGCATGAATATGCATCTGCTTTGAGTATTTTGAGTATGCTATTATATGTTGCGTTATATGTTGCATTCATACCACTATGATCGCATGTTGCATGGACATAGGGATATGGAAATGATGAAAGGGGCAGTGTTTTCGGTGGCTATGCCACATACCCGGGTGACGTTGTCACAATTAATTCTGTGGCTTTGCCGTATATTTCGGTGACGTTGTCACATTATGTATTTTTGGCTATGCCACATATCTTGGCGATGAGCAGCTGACTGCAGCATGACTGCCATCGATGGTATGTAGCGGTGAGGGTCGATTGTAGAAATCCCCACTGGTGTGATTGGCAGGAACGAGTGGTGTGTAGCGGTTGGAAATTTAGGCTGGGTTGGGTTTTGCATCATTTTGCATACGATATCTGCTATACTGTGCTATAGGGCTAAGGCCCAATCCGATTTCGAGTGGGCATCGCCCAATGTGATTATGAAAAGGGGCTAAGGCCCAGATGGTAATGAATGGGCTTGGGCCTAATGATGGTGCTTGGCGATTGCACACTAAGTCTCTCGACTCACTCTTTTGCTTAACTTTTTGCAGGTAATACATAGTGTAGTGGACTTGGGCCGAAGAGGACTACGAGGTGGCCATGCACGGTTCTATTAATTAGAACTTTGTTTTTCTAAATTTTTTTCGGGATTCTGTTATGTAATAAGGCCACTTTAATTTGGTTTAATTTCGATTTAAACTTTAGACGTTTTGAATACCAAATAATCGATAAGACGTTTTTACAAAATGCAAGTGAAAGTTTTTCACACAACTTAATTAACGACTTTATAAAAGGGTTTTGAAGACAAACTTCCACTACAACCTAATGTAACAAACATATGTTTTCAAGATCACCTAAACACAAGGGTTAGGCTAATTAAACTTTTTCTTAAATGATTATTGAGTTTTCAAACGAACCACTACACTTAGAGTTTTTAAAAGAGACTTTAGTGGTTTTTCTGAAGTTCTCAAAGTTTTGTGAAAATCATTCCATGTGACATACAGGATCCGGTCGTGGTGTTTGGGTCGGGTTTGGGGTGTTACAATTTTGGTATCAGAGCTCGATTGCAAAGCTCGGGCTATAAAATAGGCCTTAGATTTTGGTTTTTTTAAAAAGTTTTGGCAGGATTCTTGAAGTGTGGTTCATCGAGCCCTCGACGTCGAGCCAAGTAAGTTTTTCTATTATTGTTTGAATTATTGAACTGTATAGATAATGGGCTACTTAAAAATAGGCTTTTAGGGACTAAAGCCCGTAGGAAACTTAAGCCTGTAGTGGATTCTCGACCGCGGAATAACTCTAAGAAATTGTTGTTACTTACATAAGACATGTGCCCTAAACAAGTGGAACTAAGTACTAATTTCATAAAATTCTTAATTCAGAAATACGCAACGATGAGCGCTAGACGAGGTGGAAGAGGCCGCGGCAGAGGCCGTGGAAGTGTTAGGGCTTTGTAAACACTTGAATCAGAATTTGGTACTTATTCTACGTATGTTTGAGAATGGTTGCGATAGGTGAATGTTTTGGGTATATATTAAAATTATTAGCATCAGAGTGCGTAGTGAAAGCATAGTGGTGTGTCTTGAGCGGTGCGTTTAGTGGTTAGTTGGAAATTTTGAGGACGAAATTTCTTTAAGGAGGGTAGAATTGTAACACCCCAAATTTGGGCCTAAAAGAAATGGGCCCAATGGGCCTTGGGAATGGGAGCGTTTAAAATTTTTGGGATATATGTAGCACTTAGAATATTAATTTTAAGGCATTATCGGGATTATTTGAGGCCTTAGAGATAGGAAAGACCATAGGAAAATTTAGTTTTAGGTGGAAAAAAACCCTGGGAGTTATTACGTAGGCTCTAAGAATAAAATATGGAGAAAAATGACACAAAAGGAGTGTGTGGTGTAGTGGCAAAGTGACGCCACATAAGAGACAAGGGGGTGACGCCACAAGGAAGGAAGGAGGTCCAAGGTTCAAGTCTTGGCACTTGTAGTTCTTTTTGTTTTATTTTTTCAGTGAATTTAGACTTTGGCCATAGGGTTATATTTAGTTGCGCATGATTTTAGTCACAAGAGGAGCTTATGGCTTGTTGGCAAGTGGCGTGTTGAGCTATTGAATGGAGCAAGGGTTCAAATCTCATGACAAGCAAAGGAGTATTTATTTTGCGGATTGGACGGCAAGAGTTTGAGTTGGATTTAAACTCTACTACCGGAGGGATCCCACATCGGAAAAATACAAAGAGAAAAGGTAAGAAGCTGGCTATATATAGAGCTATCTATGATTGGAGAGAAAACATACCTTGGTTGGCGTTGGGCATAGGAGTGCTCGGAGCGTGGATTAGCAGCTTCTGATTCCTATCAGATCTAGAGGATAATCGCCAATAGTAGCAAAGGAAGGGCTACTAGAACGTAAGGCACACGGTAAGGGTACGATGAGGTTTTGGTTTTTGATAAGTATGTGTTAAATCTTGATTAATCACTAGTAATGTTGATTGTAGGGTCGTGACTAAGGGATTTGCAGCGTGCGTGGTTACCAGGTGTGTACAAACATTTCACACACAATATCGGCAATGCCAAAAAATTGAAAAGCTGAAAGTGGCTAAATGGGCCCGGTGGGCTCTGAGGCTTAGTTTGATGAAATGGTTTGGTTTGTTAAACGTATTGAGTTAGTCACGCATAATACACGATTTGGATTTGTTTTGGGCCTATTGGGCCGTAAGGTTGTAATTTGGGTTTGATGGGCTTTATGGGGACGTAGACAAATATGCTAGGGTTTTTGGAATTAGGCCCAATTGAACAACTCTTCAATTTCATAAGACTTAATCTAATTAAACATGTCTGTGAACAAGTCGCTGGGTTAGGGTGTGGCAACGGGCATACGCATGTCTAGGATTGGATCTAGGGAGAGCTTGGTACTTAAGCGGTCCTAGTGGCCAACCTCCTCTTCTCTGGAATCCTACCTGGTGCTTAGTGCCTGTTCATTTTGGCCTCGAGGACTTGTTAATGGGCCAAAGTTCATAACTAAAACCCGAGAGGGACCAATTACCCTTATATTTGTAAAATTACTGAAATACCCTGATTTGTGAAATTACCAAAATACCCTCAGTTTGTAAAATTACTAGAATACCCTGATTTGTAAAATTACCGAAATACCTCCGGTTTGTAAAATTACCGAAATACCCCTAGTTTATGAAATTACTGAAATACCCCCAGTTAGCGAAATTATCGAAATACCCCTGATTTGCAAAATTACTAAAATACCCTCAGTTTGCAAAATTATCGAAATACCCATGATTTGTGAAATTACCAAAATACCCTCAGTTTGTGAAATTACTAAAATACCCTAATTTGTGAAATTACCAAAATACCCCCGATTTGCAAAATTACCGAGATACCTCTAGTTTGTGAAATTATTGAAATACCCCCGGTTAGCAAAATTATCGAAATACCCCTGATTTGCAAAATTATCAAAATACCCCCAGTTTGCGAAAGTACCAAAATACCCATGTTTTGCAAAATTATCAAGATACCCCTATTTTGCCAAATTACCAAAATACCCCTGTAGGGTAGAATTACGAAAATATCTCTGGGTAGTGAAATGACGAAAATACCCCTATGTGACGAATATGAGTTTGTGGATGTTACTTTTGTGTTTGAAGCATTCATATGATATTCTGCTTAGGATGCATATGGGTGGGAATTATGGTACAGAGGAAGATTTGAGGACCGCATGGCCGTATGGTATGGATCCAAGATTGCATGGCCGTATGGTATGGATCCACAGAAGGCTTTAAGCCCAACATATGATTAGCAGCTTTGCTGCAACGTTCGGTATTACCGCAACCGGGCTACCCTTGGTGTGTAGCGGAGGGGTGGGTCGAGCTATAATTCCCCATAGGAGTCATAAGGTTGGAAGGGAAATGGTGTGTGTAGCAGATGGATTTTTGGGGTGGGTTTTGCATTATTCGTTTAGAAATGATATAATATGAGGTCATTGTGGGGGTAAAACCCAAGACCACCGATTTTGATGGGGTTTAGGCCCAATGTGAATATTTGTAAGTGATTTGATTGCCAATGGTTGTGCACAATGAGTTTTGAAACTGACACCCCTTTAATTTAATGTTTCAGGTAATCCCGAATAGACGACTCGACGTGGGAGAGGACGCGGAGATGGCCACACTACAAGAGGCTTGAATTTTCATTTATTTGTTTCAAAATACATGCTTTTAGTTACGTAATTTTCAGTGGATGTAATAAGGCCTTGTACTCCGTTTTGACTTCAGATTTATTTTGGGTTTTGAGATTAATTGTTTATTTAATTATTAAACCTAAGTAAGCTCTTATGTTCAAACTTGGTTTCCGAAATACTTAAAGTAATAAAATGGGTTTTTATCTTTAATTAATAAGACTAAAAGATTTTGGGCTTTTGGGCCTTAAATTTTAAATTAGCAAAACTGTTTTGAATTGTGCCTTTAATGTGACATTCCGGATTCGGGCCTAACTTCTAGGCCGGGTTTGGGGTGTTACATACAACCAATATTCAATATCCAAATTTCACATTAACTCATATATTCAATTCAATTCAATCAACTTTAAATCAATTCAATAATCAAAGTGCCATATACTCACCTTAACCACTTGCCATATACATTAATTTAAAATACAACAATTAACAACTAGATTCGGATTATAGAAATACAAACCAGAAATTCTGAGCTATTTGATGTCGACTTTATCTTTCCCCTTTTTAATTAAGGATTCAGGTATGACGTTAGCTACGAAATTAAAACAAATAAAATTCATCAATACAACACAATTCAATTTCATATTGAATATTTCAAATTTGACTCAATATTTGCCTAATTTCCAATTTACTCCCTAAACCGAGACTAATTTTTATTCTTCACAATTAATTCTATATTTTCATACAATTTCCACTTTAAACTAAATTTAACTCCCCATTTTCACTTAAATCTCTAAATTTCAAAATTTTCACAATTTAGTCCTTATTATTTAAAATTTATAATTCATTCTACAATTTAATCCTTTTTCATTTCTAACTTAAAAATTTATCAATTTAATCCCTAATACTAAAATTATTCAACATTAACAACACTTAAAAACTCAATAATTGCTAAAATTTCGACACGGGTAGGGTAGTACTTAACACCGGGATTCCAAAAACATTAAGATTACAAGAAAAAGGAATAAATTGAGCTTTGAACCTTAAAAGTCCCTAAGCCTTGTGTCTTTCTTTCTCTTTCTCTTTTTCTTTCTTTCCTTTCTATTTTCGCTTGGCTTTGGCTTTCTATTCTTATTCTGTTTTTTTAAAAAATTCATTTACTTATTTTATTTTATTATACATTAGTTTATTATTATTATAATATATATACTTAAATATTAAGTAAACTTATTTTATTATAATATATATATTAAATTTATAAATATCTTACCTTATGCCGCCTCATTAAAGAACAATGACATAATTGCTTCTTTAGTCCCTTTAATTTTTCTTTAATCTATAATTCAACTTTCACCCTATATGCAATTTAGTCCTCATACCTAATTACTCTTAATTCATGCAATTTCACTTAACCAAAACTTAATTAACTACACAACTAGCTTCATAAATACTTTTAATAAATATTTACGAGTCCGATTTATAGGAACGGAGTCTCGAGAATGCACTTTCCGACACCCTTGACTATCGGGTCGTTACAATTCTCCCCCTAATTAAATTTCATCACTGAAATTTTACCTGAAAAGAGGTGGGGGCACTGAGATCTTGTAGTCTCTTCCGGTTCCCAAGTCGCTTCTTCAACACTATGACTACGCCACAACACTTTCACTAACGAAACTCACTTGTTACGTAACTCTTTAACCTCAAGTGCCAAAATCTCAATCGGTTCTTCTTCGTATGACAAATCATGTAATGCCCCAAATTTTGGTCCTAGAGGTATGGGGTCTTGGGCATAGGGGCAGTGAGGAGTTGCACATAGGTAGTGAGTTGTGCAATTTAGTGACAAGAATGGGTCTGCTGGTCTGGTGGTTAAGTGGAGTGTTAGTATGCTAGAGGTCCTATGTTTGAATCCCTGCATGAGCTAGGGAGATATTTTGTGCACTTTTTTTCATTTAGATATTATTTTATTATAATAACTATTTGATATTTTTTATGTTAAAAATTATTATTATTATTTTATTTTTATTTTCTATTTTGACATTTCTTCTCCCTTCTCCTCTCTATTTTTCTTTCCTTTGTTTTTTTTCTTATTGCTCAAACACTTTTAACTGCAGTTTCAAGATTGTCGCTCCTCCGTCGTTCTCTTCGTCATCAAATCAGGTGTGGGATTCAAATCTGGTTACTACTTTCTATTTTTAAATTGATTTCTATCTTGTTTTAAGAATCCCTTACCTTCGGCTTTTCGTAGTTATGCATTACCCCTTCGTTTTTGAGTTTTTAGACGATAGAAGTGAAGGGAAATCGTTGTTTTCTAATATATGTTGATAGGGTAAAGGTTAGGGACTGTTACGGGGGCCAAGATGGTGTTCTCGAGGCTGAATTGGGGTGGTTTCGTAGCCTCCCCGACGGCCATTCAGGCGTGTGCCGAGGCATACGGCCGTGTGGATTTGTGAATTAGGGTTTCCGACTGATTTTGGGTGCCACACGGTCTGACCACACGGGCATGTGGCCGATTTGGGGATTTTTGTCAAAATCCACACGGCCGTGTCCTCTGAGCACACGGGCGTATGAGTTTGGGGAATTAAGGATTTGGAGTCACACGGCTTTTCTACACGGCCGTGGTGACAGATTTGGGAAAATTAGGGTTTCTACACGGGCGTGTGTTTCGGGACACACGGCCATGTGACTGATCTGGGGCCTAGGGATTCCACACGGGCGTGTGTTATGGGACACACAGCCGTGTCTGAAGTAATAACTGCGCCCAGTGCTATATAAATTTGACACCTAGTGTCTCATCGGATAAACTAAAATAAATTGGCACCCAGTACCTCATCGACTCGAAGTCTAAGAAATCTCTGAACTCTTCAAATCCTATGACATGCCATCCATATCCGACTCAACTCGATACAATTAATAAGGTTTAATTTCAGTTTCCAAATACAACAAATATTCAATATCCAAATTTCACATTAACACATATTCAATTCCATTCAATTCAATTCAATCAACTTTAAATCAGTTCAATAATCAAAGTGCCATATACTCACCTTAACCACTTGCCATATACATTAATTTAAAATACAACAATTAACAACTAGTTTCGGATTATAGAAATACAAACCAGAAATTTCGAGCTATTCGATGTCGACTTTATCTTTCCCCTTTTTAATTGAGGATTCCGGTACAACGTTAGCTATGGAATTAAAACAAATAAAATTCATCAATACAACACAACACAATTCAATTTCATATTAAATATTGAATATTTCAAATTTGACTCAATATTTGCCTAATTTCCAATTTAGTCCCTAAATCGAGACTAATTTTTATTCTTCACAATTAATTCTATATTTTCATAAAATTTTCACTTCAAACTAAATTTAACTCCCTATTTTCACTTAAATCCCTAAATTTAAAAATTTACACAATTTAGTCCCTGTTATTCAAAATTTACAATTCATTCTACAATTTAATCCTTTTTCATTTCTAACTTAAGAATCTATCAATTTAATACCTAATACTAAAATTATTCAACATTAGCAACACTTAAAAACGCAATAATTGCTAAAATTTCGACACGGGTCAGGTAGTACTTAACACAGGGATTCCAAAAACATAAAGATTACAAGAAAAAGAAAAGACTAAACTGACTAACCAATTGAGCTTTGAACCCTAAAAGTCCCTAAGCCTTGCGTCTTTCTTTCTCTTTCTCTTTTTCTTTCTTTCCTTTCTGTATTCTTTTGGCTTTGGCTTTCTATTCTTATTTTTTTTTCTATTCATTTACTTATTTTATTTTATTATACATTAGTTTATTATTATTATAATATATATACTTAAATATTAAGTAAACTTATTTTATTATAACATATATATTAAATTTATAAATATCTTACCTTATGCCACCTCATTAAGAACAATGGCATAATTGCTTCTTTAGTCCCTTGAATTTTTCTTTAATCTATAATTCAACTTTCACCCTATATGCAATTTAGTCCTTATACCTAATTACTCTTAATTCCTCCAATTTCACTTAACCAAAACCTAATTAACTACACAACTAACTTCAATAAATATTTACGAGTTCGATTTACGAGAACGGAATCTCGGGACTGCACTTTCCAACACCCTTGACTATTGGGTCGTTATATAGCGAGTAGTTATTTAGGCTTTTTATTTCCATGCTTGTTGCTTAGGAATCACTTTGTCCCCGAACTCTCTTGGGTAGTGTTCCATTGAAACATTATAAATATTACAACTCAACTAATCACACTTGTAGTATAATGCGAGATATTTCGAGATAATTGTGTTGATTCATAGTCTCGGTGGCCGGGGTGCGGTCATGACATTAGAAGCTAGTTTATTTAATTAGAACTCTTCTCCTTTTATATTCTATTTTAGTTATATTTATATTTATTTTTAAGATATTTTGTATTATTTTATTTAGGGATTTTTTGAAATCTTTTATTTAGGGATTTAGTATTTATGTATAGAATTTTAGACTTAAAGAGAGATGACAATTTTCATAATCTTACTTTTGTGTTTTTCTCTCAACTTGAGTTAATCTAAACTTTTCTTTCTAGTAAAAGGATTTTCAAGGTTTCGATTCTACAAGTTTGTGAGGCACAATTAGTGTTTTTTTTTCTTTCCTATTTTTTTGGGTATGTACATATCTTTTGTTTAAATTTCAAATATTTAGGTTTGTTGAATATAGATCCATATTGGATAGCTTAGAATGTTTGCATTGTCAATTAGAATTATTAAATTCATAATTGTTTGATCATTCTAATATTTACGATGATAGTATGGTTGTGTATATCAAAATATGCATTTTATTGTTATAAGGATATGTAATATACTCTAAAAGAACTCGATTGTGTGTGTGTTTAAAGCAAACCTGTGTATTTATTAGCTAGAATTGAGTCTCTTTATAGCTATAGAGTTGTTGTCTTGGTTATTGAAAAGGTAAGAAGAAATTGATTGTTAAGCGCATCATCGGTAACTATAACTAATTTATTAAAGAATATTCACTACAGGAAAATAAGTTTTTAGCAACGTTTTTAGTGGCGTTTGGACCAAAAATGCCGCAAAATTTATACATTAGTGGCGCTAATTGGAAAACACCATAAAAGGTCAGAGCTATAACGGCGTAAACGTCACAAAAGGTTAGGGCTATAGTGTAACACCCCTCACCCGTATTCACTGTCAGAATAGGGTTACTGTAACATCCCAAAATTTGGAATTTTAATTGTCGCGTTATTTCTTGCGTTAAGCTAGTTAAAAATATTAATTGTGTATGTTTAGGGGTTCAATGAGGGCTCGGGGTTGAATTGGGCCCTAGTAAAAATTTTGTATTTAAGCCTACTAAGGAGAGAAGGTATGTGGCATCAAGACTTAAGAATAAGTGGGTGCATTTAGGAGACACAAGGGAGCATGTGGCAAGGTGGTGAGGCCTCAAGAGGAGAGCAAGGAGGTTGGAGTTTCGATTCCCACAAGCAGCAAGAGAGTTCTATTTTTGTCAAAGAAGAGAAGAAGTGGAGGGGGGACAAACGGAGCAAAACATGGAGCAAAACATGGAGGGAATCATTGAGTGGGGACAAATGGAGCAAAAAGGGGAGCTTTTAGTAGGTGAAATTCGGCTAGGGGTTATTTTGGCATGAAATTGGGCATTTGATGAGTAGCAAAAGAAGAAAAACTGAAATTCTCTTGTGTTCTTAGCATTTTTGACATTTTAGGCTTTCTCCTTATAAATTTCGGGTTCTTTGTTTCATGTTTTCTTCTATTCTCTTTTTCACATTCTTTTCTATTCTCCCTTCACTTGTTCGCTTTTGTGCTCTCCATAACCGAAACTTCTATTATTCTTCATCGTGCTTCTACTATTTTCTCTATAAGTCAATCGGTGGAAATCGGATTCATCACTGTTAAGGTAAGGAGTTTCTTCTTGGATTTTCGTTATTTCTCTACTCGACTATGTTGCAAATCGGATCGAAGTTTCGACTAATCAGTTATCTTTAGGGACGAAATCACTCGATATTCTCTACTTGTTAATCCTTCGGAAATAGTGGTAAGCCGAATCTTATCCCTAAACAACTACTTTCTCTCATCGTGGTATTTTCCTAATCGAGTGTTAGGGTGTCGTTGGTGCCGACGATCAAGAAGGTTTAGTCCTTACTGAAATCAGGTGTGTAATCTCATACCTCTCTAAATGTTTGCATGGAATGTTCTGTGATTCGGTCGAAAGACTGAAAAGCCACAAACCGACATTTGTGACCACTCGGGCTTACGTATGTTCGAAGTGGTAACCATATTTTGCAATGAAACAATTTTTGGTTAGTAGTAGTGACATGAATTTGAAAAATCACCAAAAATAGTGGAAATTGAATTAGAAAGTGAAGAAGAAATGGATTGAAAGCTAATTGAGTCTATTTTCTTATAAAAGAAATATATTAAGCAAAGAATTAGTATATTTTGAGATTCTTAAAATTTTGTAAGACTGGTTCAGAATGATTACGTGATCCCCTGTTCTGACTTGGAAAAATCTTTATAAATTTTTAAAAAAATAATTATGGGACATGGTTTATATTCTTATAATCCTTAGTGAGTCTATTTTTATTTGGAGTAAACGAAAACATTATGTGAGTTTTGTAAAATGAGATATTTGAGATTTTGTGAAGAGAGGGCAAAACTGTCAAACAGTGAAACAAGGGAAACTTTAATGAATAAACTGTATTAAATGATTTATCCAAAAATTCTGGAAAGATTACAGTAAGAAGATATATGAGTCTAGTTTCAGAGAAAATTTACGGATCTAAATTTCGAGTTTCCTAACTCGAGTTATAGTCAATTTAGTCAACATAACGTAGATGGACAGTTTCAATTTTTGTGCCCCAAACGAATTACCCTTGGTGGGTAAAATGTATGAAATACCCTTGGGTTGTGAAATTACTAAAATACCCTTGGAGGGTAAATTATCTAAATACCCTTGGGTTCCAAAATTACTAAAATACCGTTGGAGGGTAAATTACCGAAATACCCCTGGGTTGCGAAATTACGAAAATACCCTCAATGGGCCGTTTTTATCAAAATGCCTTAATGGGCCGAATTGCTTAAATATGTTTAAAATGTTAATTTACCGAAATGCCCTTATGGGCCGAATTACGAAAATGCCCTTATGGGCCGATTTACCAAAGTGCCCCTAATGGGCCGATTTACTAGAATGCCTTAGTGGGCCGAATTACAAGTGCTATAATGGGTTAATTTATCGTAATAAATTACTAGATTAATGATTGTTGTTTATATATGCGAATATTATGCTTTATTATGTATGTTGCATCTACATATTTTGCATGGGTTGGGAAAAATGTTGAAGAGAAGTGTAGCCTGGTGGCATTGCCACAAAATGTTTATTATTATGTTTCATTATGATTTCGGTGGCTCTGCCACAAATTCTGATAACAGCTTTGTGCCAACCTGAATATGGCTTTGTGCCATCGTAAAAATTATAAATGGCAACTTGCCTGCGAATTGGTGTGATTGGCGGGGTGGGTTGACTTGATCCCCACAAGTGTGATTGGTTGGTATGGGGGTGTGTTGGATGGATGGGTTGGGTTGCATACATTGCACATATATAAATGTTCTATTATGTAAATGGGCTTCGGCCAAAGATTATGCTATATGGGCTCAGGCCCAAGATATTGCTAAATGGGTTCAGACCCAGTGGATGACGGTAAGGGGATTATACATTGAGTTCTTGTAACTCACCCCCCTTTTTCTTAAACCTTGTAGGTAATGCTCAGTGACGAGGACTTGGGGGCCATGGATGACTCGGTGGAGGCCATGCTTCGGAAATAACATTTTTGAATATTAGTAAACTACTTTTCCGTTTTATTTGATTACTTTTACTATTTTTGAGTTTTAAAGTTGTAATAAGGCCTCTGGGATATTTTTATTTTCCTTATGTTTTGTCGTGCTTATTATTCTGCTTGAGATATTTTAAATGGGAATTTTCTAAAAATCATAAATAAAGGTTTTCCAAATTGATTAATAAATGGATTTTATACAAACATTTACAAATAATAAAACCCTGATTTTCTTTCAAATTATCAACAATATTTTCAAAAGTCACGGTTTTAAAATATCACGAATTTGAATTTCAATTCTTCAATTAACCTCTCGAGAGTAATAGTATTTTATCAAAGGTTTCTAATCAAACTTGTTTTCTCGATTATAACAAAATAATATTTATTTTAGTACAAATAAAAAGGATTTAACATGTTTTCTCATGTGACATGTCAGATCCGGTCATAACGCATGGGCCGGGTTTGGGGTGTTACATTTAGTGGTATCAGAGCTTGGTTTACAAAACTCGGTTGTGGAATGGGTTTAAAATATGATTTAGAATATATAAATTGATATTGGAAGTATGGCACACAGAGTCTCCGGCACCAAATCCGTAAGTCCTCTTATTTTATGTTTGAATATATGATGAAATTACTATAAGAGAGAAAACTACTAGAGTTAGTGGTAGTACACTAAAACTGTTAGCTATATGAACTAAGATTATAGAGACTGAGACATTAGGAAATTTGATATGCGAGAAAAACTCTTATGTCTGTTTTTCCATTAACTATTTATCAATAAACAGTGGAACTATAGACTGATTCATAAACTTCTTAATCAGATTAATACGAATCGGTAGTATGTGTAAAAGAGGACGTGGATGTGGTACACGCAGCCGTGGTAGAGGTCGAAATGCTAGGGCTGGATCCTCAGCATCAGGGCATATGCCTGAAATAGAAATATCAGCATCGCCAGTGGCGGAAATAGGGTCTCATAATCGAGCTGGAGGGGACGACACTTTGTCCCAAGCTATGCTGCGAGTTTTGGAACAGGTTGCTGGAGTAAGTACAGGGTCGACAGCTCGTGGGTCTATTTCTGAGAGACTCCGGTCGAACAGGGCCGAAGTTTTTAGGGGCATCTCTGGTGTAGCCCCGAATATGGCGGAATATTGGCTTGAGGCTGTGGAACAAATTATGGATGATTTGGATTGCACAGTTGAACAGAAACTAAAAGGGGCAGTGTCTCTACTGAGAGATGAGACATATCAGTGGTGGCTCACTGTGAGGGAAGGCACGCATACAGATCGTTTAACCTGGGATTTCTTTAAAGCGGTATTTCAGGGGAAATATGTTGGGGCTAGCTATGTAGACGCCCGAAGAAAAGAATTCTTAAACCTAGTGCAGGGGAATAAATCTGTGGCAGAATACGAGGCAGAGTTTTTGCGTCTAAGCCGGTACGCTCGGGGAATAGTCTCGACCGATTATGAACGCTGTGTGCGTTTTGAAGATGGGCTACGAGATGAGTTGCGGGTACTGATAGCCCCGCAGAGGGAGAGAGATTTTGCTGTGTTAGTGGATAAAGCCAAGGTTGCTGAAGAGGTGAAACGCACTGAGCGACAGAACCGTGATAAGGAAAGAGGCAAGAATAAGAGGGGTTTTGCATCTTCGGGTCCTTCCGGAAGCATTCAAAAGAGGCCTAGGTTTGATGGGCCAACTCGAGTGGGAGATTCAGTTATTACTGATCGGTTACATCCTTGTCTGGACTGTGGAAAATTTCATTTAGGAGAGTGCTGGAAAAAAACCGGTGGGTGTTTCAGATTCGTGTCTAAGGATCATCGGTTCAGGGACTGTCCTCGAGAGCCGATTCGGACACAGGTAGTAGGTCAGAGATTTGGGCAGCCTGGGAGAGGTGGTCAGCAACCACCGAAAGGTCGTGGTTCGTTTCGTGGGGGAAACGGGTCAGGACGAGGTAATGGAGCACCGGGCAGAGGTGCGGGTAACACAGTATCAAGACAGCCGGGACTAGTTTATGCGGTTCGACGTCGAGAGGATGGCAACGCACCAGATGTCATAACCAGTACGTTTCTCATAGTTACTGTGCCCTTTACTGCTTTAATTGATATTAGGTCTACTCATTCATATGTTGCTTGCACTATGTCTGGGACTTTGGGTATAAAATCTGAGATTACTACTAAAGAAATGTCTGTAATTAGCCCTCTAGGACAATCTGTTGTAGTAAACAAGTTGTTTAGGGATGTACCTCTAGAAGTTGAAGGAGTAGTGTTCCCAGCGGATTTGATGGAATTACTGTTCGATAAATTCGATCTTATTTTAGGTATGGACTGGCTAGTTAAGCACCGTGCAAACTTGGATTGCGCTACTAAGCGTATGGTATTAAAGACATCAAAGGATGAGGAAGTGATTGTGATAGGAGAAAGAATGAACTATCTGTCCAATGAGGTTTCAGCATTAAAGGCCGAGAAGATGGTGCGTAAAGGTTGTGAAGCATTCATAGCTTATGTCAACACGATTGATGCTGAAAATTTGTCGGTTAAGAATGTCAGAACCGTAAAGGAGTTCTCAGACTTATTTCCTGATGAGCTTCCGGGGTTGCCTCCAAATCGCGAGGTGGAATTTGGCATTGAGCTACTTCCGGGAACGGCTCCGGTGTCTATCGCCCCTTATAAGATGGCACCGAAGGAGCTGGTAGAATTAAAGGCTCAGATCCAAGAGTTGTTAGATCGAGGATTTATCAGACCAAGCATATCGCCTTGGGGAGCACCGGTTTTGTTCGTGTAGAAAAAGGATGGGTCAATGCATATGTGTATTGACTATCGTCAGCTGAACAAGTTAACGATCAAGAACAAATACCCGCTACCAAGGATTGACGATCTATTTGATCAGTTGTGAGGAACTTCAAATTTCTCAAAAATAGATTTAAGATCGGGATACCATCAGCTAAGGATCAAGGAGGCAGATATTCACAAGACTGCATTCTGAACTCATTACGGGCATTATGAATTTTTAGTTATGCCGTTCGGATTAACGAATGCACTAGCTGCTTTTATAGATATGATGAACTGGGTTTTCCAACCCTATCTGGACCGGTTTGTGGTTGTGTTTATAGATGACATCTTGGTGTACTCAAAGACAGAAGTGGAGCATTCGCATCTTCGGGTTGTGTTGCAGATTTTAAGGGAGAAGGAACTGTATGCCAAATTCAGTAAATGTGAATTTTGGCTGAGGGAAGTGACCTTTTTGGGGCATGTTGTGTCTATCGAAGAAATTAGAGTTGATCCCCGAAAGGTCGAGGCTGTGTTGGACTAGAAGCCACTGAAGTCAGTGACTGAAATTCGAAGTTTTCTAGGTTTGGCTAGATATTACATGCGATTCGTTGAGGGGTTTTCCTTGATTGCTGCATCCCTAACTAAGCTATTGCGTAAGGGAGTACCGTTTGTGTGGTCAGATAAGCAGTAGGAAAGCTTTGAGAGGTTAAAGAAGATTCTGACAGAAGCACCAGTATTGATTCAGCCTGAGGCAGGTAAAGAGTTTGTTGTTTATTGTAATGTGTCACACACTGGCTTGGGATGTGTGCTGATGCAAGAAGAAAAAGTGGTGGCTTATGCATCTCATCAATGGAGGCCGCATGAGATGAACCATCCAACTCATGACTTGGAGTTAGCTGCAGTGGTGTTTGCTCTGAAAATTTGGAGACATTACCTGTACGACGAGAAGTCGATTATCTATACGGATCATAAGAGTCTGAAGTACCTCATTACCTAGAGAGAGTTGAACTTAAGACAATAGAGGTGGATAGAACTGTTGAAAGATTATGACTTCTCAATCGAGTATCATCCAGGAAAGGCTAACGTGGTGGCTGATGCGTTGAGTCGTAAGGTGATATCGGAATTGAGAGCGATGTTCGCTCATCTTAGCCTTTATGAAGATGGTAGCTTGTTGGCCGAACTTCAAGTGAAGCCTACATGGATAAGCCAGATTAAGGAAAAGCAGCTGATAGAGGGTTCTTAACTTCAGCAAGTGGAAGGTGGTGAGATAGGGGATTTTGGATTGAATAGTTATGGAGTGTTGTATTTCCACGGAAGAATTTGTATGCCCAAGGATTCAGAATTGAGACAAATGATTCTGCGTGAGGCGCATAGTAGCCCCTATGCTATGCACCCCGGAGGAAATAAGATGTACCGAGACCTCTGTGAGCAGTATTGGTGGCCAGGGTTAAAACAAGAGGTTACTGACTACGTGAGCAAGTACTTGACATGTCAGCAGGTGAAGGCGGAACATCAATTGCCGTCAGGGTTACTGCAGCCAGTGAAAATCCCAAAATGGGAATGGGAAAGGATAACGATGGACTTTGTTAGTGGGTTACCTTTAACACCTACTAAGAAAGATTCAGTATGGGTGATAGTGGATCGGTTAACAAAGTCTGCTCATTTCCTACCCGTTCGTACGGATTATACGTTGTAGAAGTTAGCCAAGTTGTATATAGCAGAAGTCGTAAAGTTGCATGGGGTACCAGTGTTTATTATATCGGACAGGGATCCTGGGTTTACATTACGATTCTGGAAGGCTTTACATGAAGCTTTGGGTACAAGGCTAAATTTCAGCACGACGTTTCATCCGCAGACTGGTGGTCAGTCAGAGAGAGTAATCCAGATTCTAGAAGACATGTTAAGGGGTTGTGTGATCGACTTCAGAGGTAGTTGGGAAGATTTTCTACCATTGGCAGAGTTTGCATACAACAACAGCTATCAATCCAGTATCCAAATGGCACCCTACGAGGCATTGTATGGTTGTAGGTGTCGTACTCCTACTTGTTGGACTGAGCTAGGGGAGCGACGGTTATTGGGTCCAGAGTTGATCTCAGAGATGGAAGAGAAGGTCAAGGTAATTCGAGCTCGGTTAAAAGAAGCTTCGGACAGACAGAAATCGTATGCGGACCTGAAGCGTAAGGATATAGAATTTGCTGTGGGTGATCAGGTCTTTCTGAAGGTCTCACCTTGGAAGAAGATCTTAAGATTTGGGCGAAAAGGCAAGTTGAGCCCTAGGTTCATCGGACCATACCGTGTACTGAAGCGTGTTGGGCCAGTGGCTTATCAGCTTGAGGTACCTCCGGAGTTGAGTCAGATACATAGTGTATTTCATGTCTCAATGTTAAGGCGTTATCGTTCAGATCCGTCTCATGTCGTACCAGTGGAGGAAGTTGATTTAAGACCTGACTTGTTTTTTGAAGAAGAGCCAGTGCAAATTTTAGATCGTGATATTAATGTGCTAAGAAGGAAGTCGGTTCCGTTAGTCAAAGTATTATGGCGCAATCACGAAATGGAGGAAGCTACATGGGAGCCTGAGGACGCGATTCGGCAACAATATCCTCACCTCTTTTAATCAGGTAAATTTCGAGGACGAAATTTTCTTTAAGGGGGTAGAATTGTAACATCCCAAAATTTGGAATTTTAATTGTCGCATTATTTCTTGCGTTAAGCTAGTTAAAAATATTAATTGTGTATGTTTAGGGGTTCAATGAGGGCTCGGGGTTGAATTGGGCCCTAGTAAAAATTTTGTATTTAAGCCTATTAAGGAGAGAAGGTAGGTGGCATCAAGACTTAAGAATAAGTGGGTGCATTTAGGAGACACAAGGGAGTATGTGGCAAGGTGGTGAGGCCTCAAGAGGAGAGAAAGGAGGTTGGAGGTTCGAGTCCCACAAGCAGTAAGAGAGTTCTATTTTTGTCAAAGAAGAGAAGAAGTGGAGTGAGGACAAACGGAGCAAAACATGGAGGGAATCATGGAGTGGAGACAAATGGAGCAAAACATGGAGGAAAACATGGAGCAAAAAGGGGAGCTTTTGGTAGGTGAAATTCGGCTAGGGGTTATTTTGGCATGAAATTGGGCATTTGATGAGTAGCAAAAGAAGAAAAACCGAAATTCTCTTGTGTTCTTAGCATTTTTGACATTTTAGGCTTTCTCCTTAGAAATTTTGGGTTCTTTGTTTCATGTTTTCTTCTATTCTCTTTTGTACATTCTTTTCTATTCCCCCTTCACTTGTTTGCTTTTGTGCTCTCCATAATCGAAACTTCTATTATTCTTCATCGTGCTTCTACTATTTTCTCCATAAGTCAATCGGTGGAAATCAGATTCATCACTGTTAAGTTAAAGAGTTTCTTCTTGGATTTTCGTTATTTCTCTACTCGACTATGTTGCAAATCGGATTGAAGTTTCGACTAATCGATTATCTTTAGGGACGAAATCACTCGATACTCTCTACTTGTTAATGGGCTTCGGCCAAAGATTATGCTATATGGGCTCAGGCCCAAGATATTGCTAAATGGGTTCAGACCCAGTGGATGACGGTAAGGGGATTATACACTGAGTTCTTGTAACTCACCCCCTTTTTCTTAAACCTTGTAGGTAATGCTCAGTGACGAGGACTTGGGGGCCATGGATAACTCGGTGGAGGCCATGCTTCAGAAATAACATTTTCGAATATTAGTAAACTACTTTTCCGTTTTATTTGATTACTTTTACTATTTTTGAGTTTTAAAGTTGTAATAAGGCCTCTGGGATATTTTTATTTTGCTTATGTTTTGTCGTGCTTATTATTCTGCTTGAGATATTTTAAATGGGAATTTTCTAAAAATCATAAACAAATGTTTTCCAAATTGATTAATAAATGGATTTTATACAAACGTTTACAAATAATAAAACCTTGATTTTCTTTCAAATTATCAACAATATTTTCAAAAGTCACGGTTTTAAAATATCACGAATTTGAATTTCGATTCTTCAATTAACCTCTCGAGAGTAATAGTATTTTATCAAAGGTTTCTAATCAAACTTGTTTTCTCGATTATAACAAGATAATATTTATTTTAGTACAAATAAAAAGGATTTAACATGTTTTCTCATGTGACATGTCAGATCCAGTCATAACGCATGGGCTGGGTTTGGGGTGTTACAGTTACGCAGCATTACCGAACTTACAAACAACACTTTTAAACATTCATTTCATATACAATTTATCAATTCAAATACAAATCAATCACAATCAATCATAGTGTCCCTTAAACGAGCCTACGAGGCCTTAAACTTGCATTGAGAGTGATTCAGGACTAAATCGATAATTCGAGAAATTTTTCAACTCTTATAAAATTTTTCTCCAAATCAGGGGACACACGCCCGTTTGACTAGGTGGTGTGTCTCACACGGCCACCAGACACGCCCGTGTCACAGGCCGTGTGACATTCGAAATGGGAGCACATGGCCGTGTCCCAACTTGTGTACTACCAGTGTCCAAACAAGTGAGGTTATTGACTTGGGTCACACGGCCAACCACACACCCGTGTGTCTAGCCCGTGTGCCCTTCGAAGTGGCCACACACGCCCGTGTGCTAGGCCATGTCAAACCTGTAAGGTATACTAGCTTATGTAACACGGCCGATCACACGCCCGTGTGTGAAACCGTGTGGAGCATACTGACTTCATTTCAATTTCAACACCAGGGGACACACGGCCGTGTATCATGACCGTGTGTCACACACGGCCGAGACACACACCCGTGTCCCTACCTGTGTGGACAAAAATAGGCTATTTACTAAGCCATTTTGCCATCCCATTCGGTACACATCTTCACCTACACAAATGACACTAATCAATAGCATAATATACCATCTAAAACAACCAAGCCAAGTCTAATTCTTACCATTTCAATACAAACCAATTCAAGGCACATAAGTACCACAATATGCTAACTAAATTCATACCAATATTTATAATCCCACATCATCAAAATAACCATTATCAAATATGCATTATTTGGCCTAATTTCACAAGCATACCTATATCCACAAATCAACCATTTACCATTTATAGTACCTATTACCAACAATCATCACTACCAACTCAATATACACAAGACATTAGCATATATATTTGCACATGATTCAAACATACCAAATATTCCAAATTTATGCCATCACCCATGGCTATATATATAAAAATCAAAATATAAACATTTACAATGCCAAATCATTTAGCCAAAGTCATTACTAAAACATAACTAACATGACTCAAAGTCTCTATACATGCCATATACTTAAAATACCAAAATTCAAAGGTACCAAGTGATAAGTAGTAGTGTGAAACGATCTCCGACGATCCCCGAGTCTGAGTTAGCTTTGATAACACTATAAAACACGGAAAATACACAAAGTAAGCTATAAAGCTTAGTAAGCTCGTATGTTAACAATGAGCAACTATCATCATTCATAAATCATTCATATAATAGAAAACAACGTGCAACAATTCTATTAAATCTCAAGCTATCAAATGATCATTCATATAACTTACCAAGGAACTCATCAATTTCATAGTTTGCAATCCTCAATTCATTTTCGTACGTACCTGTACCATATCGTACCAATATCATAATCAACCACATCCTTCTTTTACCCGTTGAACCATTCAGAATAGAAGTCGAATACTTAAGGTCTCACACGATAAGTACCATAGCCCGAAGCCAAATCAAGGTAACTTATTCGAAATTTTGATATCATGGCCCGAAGCCAAATTGGTTTATCTCGCACACAAAGTGCTATATCATGGTCCGAAGCCAACTAAGTATACCTAATGACATGTCACTAGCATCCTAAACTATTCCTATGGTTTAACCGAGATTCCAAATGTCGAATCTTCTTTGAATCATTTCCGGACTCGTCCGTAATCGCATAATCACAATTCATGCTATATCAAAGCATATAAAAACATTTGAACCGAAATTATAACATACGAACTTACTTCAGATGTTAAAACGACGAATCGAGTCAATTAATCGATAACTTTATCTTTTCCCCGATCCAAGTCCATATTTCGCTTTTCTTGATCTAAATATTTGAATTAACTTATTTAATCATCTATTCATTCAATTTAGTCCAAAACACTATTTAAAACACATTTACACTTTTAACCCTAAACTTTCACATTTTTTACAATTTAGTCCTTATTGCATAAAATCACAAATTAGCGAAATTCCAAATATACCCATGCTAGCCAAATTACCATAATGCCCCTAGTAGCCCATAATTTTCATTTATTTCACATTTTAACCACTAACTTTACAAATTTCTCAATTTAACCCTTATTTTGTATTTTCACTCAAAATCACTTAACAAGACTTATATATCTCATAACAAATATTAATAATCTATCATCAAACATCAAAACTCATACATATTCATCAATGGAATCATTCAAAATCTTTAAAAAAATTTCAAATTAGTCCCAGGGCTAGTTAGTACTAGCTACAACGATCTCAAAAACATAGAAATCATTAAAAACGGGACAAAAATCATACCTTAATAGCTCAAAATAGCTTGGCTGAATACAAGGAATGGAAATGGCTTTTCTCTAGCCCTAATTTTCGTTTGAGGAAGAAGCTAAAAGATGATACATATTTTGATTTTATTTATTATATCATTAATACATAATTTACCAAATTAACCTTGGTTTAAAACATTAATATTCACTTGTTTTATGTCCATAAAAGTCCACTTACACTAAGGATGGTCTAATTACAACATAAGGACATTTACTTGAAGGTTCTATAGCTATTTAATACCTTTAACAAATAGAACACTACTTTTACACTTTACGCGATTTAGTCTTTTTTCTCAAATTGACCATTTAAATGATAAAATTTTTTCATGAAATTTTCACACATACATGCTATCATGCTATAAAAATTAAAATAATAATAAAATAAATATTTTGACTTCGGATTTGTTGTTCCGAAACCACTGTTTCGATTTAACAAAAAACGTGCTGTTACATATATCGACTTTTTTATTATAAATGCTGCAAAAGGAAGTAATAGCGGCGTTTGGACCAAAAATGCCGCGAATATGTATTAAAATTTTGCGAAAGGAGATCGTTTTATTCCCAGAACCCTTTCTTTTTTCCCATATCAATTCCCCCTTCTCTTCCCCAAATTAGTTTCCCCCTCCCCCTCCCCCAAATCCCTAATCGTTTTTCCTCTCATTTTCATTTCATATATTCTCTTTGTTTAAATCTGAATTACAAAGGTTTCAGCTCTGAATTGGTTGCAGAGAAGAGAACAAGAAAAAAAACTAAGAAATGGCACGCAAGAAGATCAGAGAGTACGATTCCAAGATATTGTTGAAGCAGCACTTCAAAAGGTTTTCCGCCTATGATTTGCCCATCAAATCTGCACAAGTCAGTTCATTTTCTCCTTCTGGATCTCTTTTTTTTTTCATTCAATATCTCCCATTTTCAGCCTTATTTTACTACTATTTTGTTTGCTTAGTGAATTTAAACTAATTTCAAGACAATGTTAAGATAAATGAACAAACTGTCTGACTACGAAATTGTCGCTTCAATTCTATACTTTGAATGTTTATTAGCCTTTATTTTTTAAAGGAATAATAACATTCTGTCTAGATCTGGAAGTTTTGAATATAACTTTTGGAGGATGTTTATCTTTCCTCGATCCATTAATTGATGATTACTGCGAGTGTTGAATTTCAAATTGTTTGTTTGGTTGTGCTGCTGAGTTTAGGTGACGAAGTTAACTGATTTCAATGAGCTAGTAGAGAAGGAGCCATGGCTTTTGTCGCAGAAAATGGTTGTCAAGACTGATATGTTGTTTGGAAAGCGTAGGAAGAGTGGTTTGGTTGGCTTGAATCTTGATTTCGCTCAAGTTACCGCATTTGTGAAAGAACGCCTCGACAAAGAGGTTCACTAAATTTGTTTTCACCTACCCTTTCATTTGACATTGTAAGGTTTAAGGTTCGACTTTGTGTTTGCCTCTCCATGACTTGCAAGTGGAAATGAGTGGATGTAAAGGACCTGTTACAACATTAATTGAACCTTTCATCCCATACAATGAAAATAGAACCTTGCAACCGCCTTTTCCTTCTCTTTGCGAATCTTCTAAGTAATAAATTAGTAAGAAAATAGAACAAATAATTTCCTCGTACAATTTTCCTTTATTAAAGTTTGACTCTTAAAACAAATTTTTTAAAATTAATTAAGTAAACTAAACTACTGCACCCTACAAAGAATCTCTCCATTTCAACTTTTGGACTTTTGCTTGCTGACATTTCTTACCTCATCAATTTTTTGCCCCATTTCCTAGATTTTAGCTATATAATTTAATTTATTTGTGTTTTTTTAACTTTTTTTCTCAGAAGGAAAAGAAAGGGCCACATGGCTTTGAAATCTTCAAACTTGTTCCGGAGCCATCTTTTTTATGGTAACTCTAGAATCCCCTCCCCTAATTGTTTTTACTTTTTTCTATTCATGTAGAGGAATGGGTATCTTAAAAGAGATAGACTTCTGGTTATTGGCAGGGTTTTTGTTAAAGTGGAGAGAGAAAAAAAGCAGAGTAATGGCTAAGCCCCTGAAGTTTAAAGGGGTGGATGAAGAGTTGCAAAAGATTTTGGATGCTAATATGGATGAAGCAACTGCTAGAAGGAGAGCCAGGGAAGCCTTTAAGCATAATCAACTTGGACTTGATCATATTTTGTTTAGGGTCTTTATTTTTCAACTTCATCTTGCTAATATGACTAAATTACCTAAAAAGGCCCATTTCTAAATATATTTACAAAAATGAGACTATTACACTATTATTTACTGAAAAGGGTCACTTTTTGCAAAACGTGTCTATGTGACCGCGTTTAAGGGAGAAATTGCCAGCAAAACGCGCCGCCAAGGGAGCGTTTTTTGCCACGTCAGCAAAACGCTTCCACGTCAGCGCATTTTGCTGACGTGGCAAAAAACGCTCCCTTGACGGCGCGCTTTGCTGGCAAATTTTAAACCCCAACGGCTATTTTTTTTACCGTTGAGGGGGTCCAATGGTAAAAAAAGAGTATAAAATCCCCTTTATTATTTCACACATATTTTCTTTACAATTTAGTAAAAAACTCTACAATTTCTCCCTAAAGCTCTCAAATTTCTCATTAAATTTCTCAAAACTCTTTATAATTAGTTATTTACTTTAATTTTTTATAATTTCAAAAATATTTGATCGTGTTAGCAATGGCCGGGTGATTAATTCATCTCGATCATAAAGATATCTTCGTCGAACAATTGAAAATGTTAACGGTTTATTTTAAAATTTGAATATTATTAATATTTTTTTATTTATTTAATTTTAATTAATTTGTATTTTATAATTTTTTATAACAGTCTGTAGATCGAATGCTACAATGTTATATTCGTAATATGCCTGGTCCGCCATCACTGTTGATAGAAAATTACTTGAGGGAAGCATGGTTTTGGCACGCGGCGACTATAGGCCGAGGGTGCAAGTTGGACCTAAAACTAATCAGTGCGTTAATAGAGAGGTGGACACCGGAGACGCACACATTCCATCTTTCATGCGGAGAGTGTACTATTACATTGGAGGATGTCTAGTTACAATTAGAATTGCCGGTGGATGGGGCCGCACTCACCGGGTCCGTTCAATCTGCTGATTGGGGAGCCATATGCTACGATCTTTTAGGTGTGATTTTGGATAATATCTACGGAGGTCGGATCGAGATGGGCTGGTTATGAGACACATTCCCGGAGCCGGGGAATGATTCGACTGAAGGAGAAAGAACACGATATGCTCAGATATACATCCTTGAGATGATTGGAGGTTATCTGGTACCAGACTTGTCACGAGACCTCGTACATCTGAGGTGGCTGCTGAAACTCGTTGATTTTAGAGCAGCTGGCGAACTTAGTTCGTGGTCTACCGTGTTGGCAACATTGTACCGAGAAATGTGCGAGACGACGCCACCAAATAAAGCTAAAATTGGAGGTTGCCTATCACTACTACAATCATTGGCTTAGTTTCACTTTCCATTTTTACGTTCTTGAGTGAACCACCCATATACATTCCCACTCACAACGAGATAAAATTTTTATTTGATTTTACAATTATCCCATAGATTTAAAATAAAATTGTATGCTGAAAATTTATTTAATTAGGTGGAACCATCCAGCGAGTTATGTTGGAATACCTACCGTTCTTGAAAATATACGACTTCTATTAGACCAACGGTCGGAAGCGCAAGTATTATGTAATAGCCCAATTTTTAGTGAAATCGAAATAGTGGTTTCGGGACCATAAATTCAACCCTAAAATATAATTTATTTTTATTTTATTATATGGTCCGTATTATGATAGACACGTGTGAAAAAATTGATATGAAAATTTTATCAATCAAGTATTTAATTACGAGAAGGGTTAAATCACATAAAATGTGAAAGTTGAATTCTAATAGCTATAAGGATTAAATAGCTATGAAATTCAAAACTAGAGGTCATTATATGGTAATTAGGCCATTAAAGAAGTATGTAGATTTTTTTGATGACTCATCCATGGAAAAATTAGAAAAGAGTAGGGACTAAATTGGAAAATGAAATAAATAATTAATTAAAAGATGATAAAAAGAAAATATCATCTTATTTTGTCATCTTCAACCCCAAAAGTCTATGGAAACCTTAGGAGAGAGAAGAAACTTTCAAGGCTTAATTGGGTAAGTTTTCTTGTCCCGTTTTTAGTAATTTTGATATTTTTGAAACTGGGATAGTACAATCTATCTATTTGAGGGATTAATTTAAAAAGTTATCAAGGTATGAAAAATGGGTCATGGATGTATATGTTGGAAATTAGAAATTTATGGTAGAAAATGAAAGGTTGTTGATAGATAAACAGATTTTACAAAGTGATTTTGATGAAAACATGATTTAGGGACTAAAATGTAAACTTGTGAAATTGAAGAAAAATTATGAAATTTTATGAATATATGTGCTGTAAAATTTGTAATGAGATTTTGGTTAGGCTTGGAATATGGAGTAAATTACACAAGTTTCATTTTCCAAGCTTAGGGAAGAAATTAGAATTTATGGAAAAGTTAGGGGCAAAAGGATAATTTTGCCTAGGACGTAAATTGAGTCCAAATAATTATGAAATATATGAATTTGATGATTAAAACTATATATATATATTTGGATAACAAAACTCGAGGCTAAATCGAGGAAAAGAAAATATTTCGGATTAGTAGATTACTTACGTGAACAAGTGTTGAGGTAAGTTCGTGTAACTTACCCGAAGTTGTAAATATGTTTAATTGAATGTTGTGTTAGTATGTAATATGACTTATATTGATATGAATTATTTGATTGCTATAATGAATATTTGAATACATGCTTGGAAATGGTGAAAAAGGGTTAAGTCCCGATTGAATATTGAATTCCGATGATCATATGCGCTTTCCCGAAACTAATAAGGTCCTACATTTGTTGCGGACGGGATTTAGCTCAGAAGAGTAATCCTATTGACCTTGTTATAGAAGGGATTTAGCCCGGACGAGAAATCCTGATATAACACCTCTCGAGTATACGTTACGATTAAGGTTTAGCCTAGACTGGTAATCTTAATCGAGCTCTTTTGAGCATACACTATATAAAGGATTTATCCTGGACTGCTAATCCTGTTATACGATATGTGGCTCGATAGTGGGTTCATTGGTTAAGTGCCCTAAGGGTACCCTCGAATAAGAATTGACGGATTATTGAATTGTACACTCCGAGTGTACCACTTGAGTATTCATCGGAATTTCAATATTTCAACGGACATAAAACTCTTGACATGGCATGAGAATTATGAGATAAAATGATAATGTCTTGAAAGAATAATGCATAATGAGCTTATCTACCCTTACTTGATGTATATGTAAACTTTGTGGCTAACATGTTTGATTGGATGCATGTGTTTAGGCAATTTAGCCAAATGGATGGAAAACTTGTTATTGTATGCTTAGATTTAATAAACGAGATTGGTAAGTTTAGTTTTTGTTATATGAACTTACTAACCATGTAACACTTACTCCGTTTTATAGTGTTTGAAAGCTCGCGAAGGTTGGAGATCATTGGAGCATCATCACACTATCAACTAGCTATTTTGGGTATACATAGTAGAATCATTTTGGTATAATGGCATATATAGGACAACTTGGCCAATAGTGGCTTGAAAATGTTATTTTGTAACCTAGCCATTGGAATGGCTAGTAATGGATCATTTTGGTATGACTAAGTAGGTTATTATGATATATATACGCGTGTTATGTTAAGAATATGTGATTAAATGTTGTGAATGCCTAAAGTTAAACTAAGGTAAGGTTGTAATCATGTATGCATGTAGTGGTATGCCTTGTGAATGATGTAAATTGCTTAAGTTGAATGCTTGAATTGGTTGGTATTGGATGTGTGTTTCAAGTGCAGGTCATGGGTGTGATTTTGGGTGAGAAATGAAGCTAGAAATGATTTTATTTTGTCCACATGGGTAGGCACTCAGGCATGTGTCTAGATCGTGTGTGACACACGGCTGGGTACATGGGTATATAGTTAGGCTGTGTGTCCCCTGCACCTTAATTTTGAGAAACAGAATGCTCAGAATTGAGCTTACGGGTAGAGACATAGCCGTGTGTCTCAACCGTGTGTGATACACAGCCTAAAACACGAGTGTGTCTTGGCCATGTGAAACTTGCACCTAATTTTTAATTGATTTAATTAACCACACAGCCTAGCACAAGGGCGTGTGGCACGGCCGTGTGCACAAGTCAGAGAGTTAGACGAGGTCAAATACGGCCTATAGCACGAGCGTGTCCTAGGGTCACATGGGCGTGTGAGCCCTGCAAATTGGAAAATTTTTGTAATTTCGCAAAAAATTCTTAGAGTTCCCGATTAAGTCCCGACTCGATTCTAAAGCTCTTATTGGGCCTCGAGGGTCCAATTAAGGGATGTTTTGAATGATATCAGTAAATGAGTAGTAATTTACATAAATTATTTGTGAAATGTTTTGGAAGTTCTAGTAATACTCTGAAACCCTGTTCTGACGACGGATACGAGTTAGGGGTGTTACATATTAAATAAAATATATATACATAAAATAGTTATTTCATATTAGTATTTAGTATTTAGTATTATGTATATAACTAATATTTTTATCCCGTTCATATAGTTTCAATGGACACCATACAAGGATCCGACAATACGACCTGTAATTCTAGAAGAATTCTTTTAAAATCCAAACATTTGGCATGTTAAGGTCCTATTGGTCAACTATGCTACTATCGAGATGCACTAGACAGATAGAGTGTTGTGACAATTTAGATTTCGATAATTAATTCTTGAAGAACTTGAGGTGATCGATTACTAGCACAAAATAGACTTACGGCTAACGAATATGGATTGGTCGATATTCTGGACTGAATATATCAAAATTTGGGAAAACCAGTATGATTATATACCTGATCACGAACCGATCATCGTCCCAGAGTTAGCGTGCACCCCGGATTACATGTCATGGTTTAAGATCCATGGCAAACCATATTTGCTGTCAGAAGAACAGAGGCATCGACAAATCCGTGTGGAAAGGGAACGACGGGGCCCTTTAAATTTAAGGAGAATGGATGACGGCACATGCCCATCAACAGTGACCACACAATCACCGAGCCCATCAACAGCGCCGCCCACACAATCACTGGGCCCAATGCCTCAACCAACGACACCCATATCACAACCCTTCAGATTATGCCAGGTGTGTATCCTAGCCCTTATATGTATCCTAACCCTTATATATTTTCTTTTCCCAGTCCTATGCCAGGTTGGAATGCATGGCCCGGTGCATCTTTTTTCCCGATAACTTTGACTCAATCGATGATATATAGGTCATCGTCGCCATAGGAATCGCATAAGGCACCGTCGCAGAACTCATCTCATTACTATTCCCCATCGCCTTATGGGATTCAAACACCTCCGCCATGAATGATACAAACACCTCCACATTCTTTATTCTACCAAGGTGGGTCATCCTCCTAACACCCACAACTGGAGCAACCACAACCCCCTCCAGAGAACCAATGAGGAATCCAACGCGTAATCATCGTCCACCCCCATGTGGCACTGATTTCGACCGGTATATACATTGATTTTTTAATATATTTGTAGAAGCTATTTCTATATTATTTCATTTAATAAAAAGTTGTTTTTAGTATTTTAATAGTAAATTAATTTTATATTTTGAATAAAATATAAGTTCTTTTGAATAAGGCTAAATAGAAATAATGCAACATCATTTCATAATAGCAATTATCAACTATTTCGGTCTGGACATGATCGAATTATATGACCTGGGTTCCTACACCATCCACACAACTTTCGTTGGTTCGTTCTTTCCCGGATATCCATATTATTACATATTCTACTCGAGCAAGGTTAACCTTTTGGTTTGCAACGCAATTCTCTATCCAGTAACAACTTAAACAGAGCAAGCGATACAGACGGCCACTTATATTCATCTGGGACCTGTGGGAATATGTGTCTCCACACATTGTACATATTTTCTATTTTGTATACATCGTTGACATATCTCATGGGATCCAAACAGAAATTCTGATAAGCTACAATTGCATGAGTGCATGGATAACGAAGTGCGTCAAACGTCCCATAGTCACAAATTCTATTTATCAGGTGTACACGATATTGACCGCCAGTAATACATTAGCCTGATCTGTCAAACTCCGTCACATGAAACCATAAGTTCTCGCGATCGTGACACAATGTGCATCGTGTTGGCCCACGCCTTCGGCTTGTTAGTTTCTTGCAATACCTTCCGTAACCATGCATGACCTCCCTGCATTTGGCATTTATAACTCGCTACTCGCTGTGGAAATAGTGCCGCCAAACGAAAATATCTCTCGCACAACTGAGGTTATCGACAAATGACGCGTTTCTTTTAGAACAGAATTTATGCATTCAGCCAGGTTTGTGGTCATATGACCATATCGTAGGCCTTCGTCGTATGCTTGTATCCACTGTTCGAAAGGTATATTACAAAAGTAGTCTGCACATTGATCATTAACTGAACGCAAATTCCCCAACATCTCATGAAAACGACCCTTATTGATCTCGTACCCTGCCAATATAAGTTGATAGCGAAAATTACATACCAATATTCCATTTAGAATAAATTGAATATTACAACCAAAAGTATATTAATAGAGATTAAATACCCATGTTGGTAACTTACTTTTGTTCAATTGTAGACCGATATTGCCCGTAGTAGTTGGACGCAACATGCCTTAGACAAAACCAATGGTGTGTGCGATCCCATAGGCTTCCATGTTGCTCAATTGCGGCTATTATTTCAGTGTCCCGATCCAATATAACTCAGATATCAGGTTGGGGGCATACATGCCTCATTAACCTAGAAAGAAAGAAATCCCAATCATCAGCTGACTCCCCCAGTGTTATTGCAAATGCAATTGGAAGGATTCTCCCACCACCATCCGGTGCCACAACTAGTAATAGTCGATGGGTATATCTACCATACATAAAGGTACCGTCAATTTGTACCAATGACTTGCAATACACAAATACGTCCCAACATTTCTTAAAGCTCTAGAACAGGCGTTTGAACACTTGGCATCCACGAAGCAATCGGTAGTTGTAGTACGCAGGGACTGTTTCAAGGTCTGTTATGCAACTTGGGACTTATCTCTCCAGCACCTGACACCACTGCCAAACCGCATTATATGAAGTATCCCACCCACTATGCATCTTTTCCAATACTTTTTGCTTAGCTATCCAAGCCTTGCAGTAAAAAGGCATGTACCTCAATTGGCTACGAATACTGACAATTATGCATGACACAGAAGTCTTGGGATCCGCCTTCAACATCGGTAGTATTAAGCTAGCTATCATGCCTGAATCCATCTTGGGATGATCTTGTGAAACACCTGTCAATGAAGTACGTTACATAATGCAACATTAAGTAATAATATTATTATACAAAACCCTAAACACCCAGTGATACTATACCGATAACATAAGTATGTGAACCTTTGTACTTTTTTATCTCCCACAAGCTTGTCTTTTTTCCTAAAAGAAGCCATGATTTTCCATGAACATGTATCGTTTTGCACTGCACACTTAGCCTCGAACTTCTCGGATTTGGATTTAGCTACACTGTAGTTAACCCCGTGATTGATTGTTTCAAAGCACCAAGAAAACTATTCTTACTGGAAAACTCCTTACCAACTTCCAAATCACCCGAATCCAATGTCGAACCTGTACGGTCACGCGTTCTATGTGGCAGATCTGGAAACTTCAACACATCATTTACTGATATATCGACATTATGCATGTGGGTTGGAGGCGAGTACGCTTTGAATAACGGATCTTCTTCTTCTTTATCTAAACCCCCTTTAACGCCTTCAGGTTCGGATGGAACAGGCTCCGGTTCAAAAAATAATACAACTTCTACATCATCAAGGTCAGGCTCTCGAGGTGGACCCACATTGGACTTATCATCCAACCCACCATCATCTGCAACATACGATGTCCCCTCGCCGGTGAACGTCGTAGGGAGTACATCATCCCTTATTGTGGACATTTCGTAACGTCCCCAATTAGATGTGGATTGCCAACCACTAGAAGTTGATGTCATTCCCCAATACGTATTTCCAGCATTGAACATTGACCCACCGATGTGCATGTCCCATCCACTAACCGAGTGTCGTGCAGAAGTTGTGTTTTCTATACTGCCACCAAACATGGGTGCTTCCGTGTTCTGCCTCCCACTAACGGAGTGTTGGCTAGGGTCGTGTACTCCTCTCGAACAGCAGTTGATGTTGAAGTCGCAAATGTTTCATTTGGCGATGAAAATTGAACATATAACTCAAGATAGGGTGATCCATTAGTAAGATGAGTCTGCACCATCGCCTCAAAGCTACGAACACATTTGATATCAAATAAGTCATATGTCACGGGATCAATCGAAGCACAAAATCAATATTTAATAGAAGAAACCCTACTTGGTGTTGTTTCAAAGATTTTGCGCCTAATTCTTTTACGAAATTGTGTAAAATCTATACCCTAGTTAAAGACTATTCGCACAGTGTTCTCTGATAGAAAAAAAAGCCGTTCTCAGTGTCATGGACCTCACCATCATAGTAAATACTAGCAATAAATATTCACTCATCTTCAATTTCTATTCTACTTAGCCTCTCTAATTTTACTTGCTGTAACTTATGCATCCTAAGAATGAAATTTGCCTCGTTTATAGCCTAAGGCCGATCATGAACTACTGTAGAAAAAGAGCGTCCACGTGGGAGCTTTTTTCAGAAATTTTGTTGACATTGCATCCTGCTTGAAGCATTTTTGACACTATTTGTTCAGAAACATCTTCTCAAAATTATTTTTTCAGGAACTACTGTAGAAAAAGAGCGTCCACATGGGAGCTTTTTTCTGTAATTTTGCTAACAGTGCATCTTGCTTGAAGCATTTTTGACAATATTTGTTTAAAAATGTCTTCTCAAAATTATTTTTTCAGGGTACAAAATAGTAAATTTTGTTAAAAAAATAAACATAATGTTATTTTAAAAAAACTAAACCCTAATTTAATTAAATTTAACCCTACACCCTACACCCTAATTTAATTTATTTAAAACCATAAACCCTAATTTAATTTATTTAAAACTCTAAAACCCTAATTTACTTAATTTATTTAAAAAACCATAAACCTTAAACCCTAATTTATTTAAAACTCTAAACCTTAATTTACTTAATTTATTTTAAAACCCTAAACCCTATAACCTTACTTTATTTAAAACCCTAACTTAATTTATTTAACCCTAAACCCTAATTTAAATAATTTTTATAAAATAACACTAATTCTTAATTTATTTTTAAAATCTACTAAAACTCTAAACTCTAACTTGTTTTAACAAAAACCTAAACACTAAACCCTAACTTATTTTGGCAAAACTTTAACCCTAAAAACTCTAAAAACCATAGGGACTAAACATGCAAATATTCCTAACATATAAAAACATAGAGCAAAGCGTGTCCCTAGGGGAGCGTTTTTTGCTACGTCAGCAAAACGCGTTGACGTGGAAGCGTTTTGCTGACATGGCAAAAAAAACTCCCCTAGGGGCACGCTTTGCTGGCAATTTCCCCTTAAACGCGGCCACGTAGGCGCATTTTGCAAAAATCCTTTCCCGTAATTAATTGTATAATCGGCCCATTTCTATAAATATGCTTGGAAATGGGCCATTTTAGGTAATTTAGTCTGCTAATATATATACTTGCCTTGAAGTATTAGTTCCTTTTTTCCCCTTTTTTATTCTTCTAATGGCTCTGAGATGGGTTTCTTTTCTTTGGGTTTTCTTTATGCTGTTTAGAGGATTTTTTTTTTTTTTTTTTGGTATTCAAAAGATTTATATTTCATATGTTGATTTTATACAATTTTATGCGCTGTTTAGAGGATTTGGTTGAGTTAATATATAGTTAAAGGAATGGCTAGATTAAAAGGAAATTTTTTGAGTTGTAATTAGAATGAGCAGACAATTTCTGAACATTTGTTTTCAAAGAAATGAATAAGCTATAAGTAAGATCGTTTGTTGGCATTATTTTATTTTATTTTCTGATTCTTTTTAGTGATAGTTAAAAGGATTCGGTTAAGTTGATTAGTTTGAGAGAAAAAAGTTAAATTGAAGGAAAATTGGGTAATTATTAGAATGAATGAACTTATTCTCAATGCGAGAACTCAGTTTTCATATTCTCTTTCTTTTGGTTCGATAAGCCTGGTAGATAATTTTAACGTTTTGGGCGGTTGTTAAATAAATGTTACTTGGTTTTGACAGACAGCTCTCAGTGGGCTGAAGATGAAGGAGGTACAGGATTTGGACTTGCACTTTTCCCTTTGATATTTGCTAGGCTTTTGTTCGCTACAGCTCTTCTTCTTTTATCTCATTTTGAATGCATAAGAACTTCCGAATCCGAATGAAAAGTTTTGTGTAAAGATCTTGCTATGGTATTAGTTGTAATCCTCTGTTAATATCAATTGAAAGGCCACCAGATTATCCTTAAGAAAGAATAACCTTTTGTGACAGGAAAGTTTTTTTCTTTCTAAAGGAAGATTCCTCCATCATAAATATGTCTACGAAGTTGCTTATTCAGATGCTTTTCTTTTCCCTCGTGAACACAATTGATGGAGTTCATACTTAAGTTGTTGTCTACTTTTCCAGCTAAATGTTTTGTTATCTCGTGGATTCTTTGAGGTCGTTATAATCTACTTAATCACCTAATATTTTTAAAATTTAAAGTTCAGTCATTTGAGGTGAATTCTAGGGGACTGGAAATTTTCTCAAAAAGTTGGCTTCCACAGACCTCTTCCCCCAAAGCAATGGTGTTCTTTTGTATTCTTACAGAGTTACCTTAATACAGGTAAAAACCATATTTATTCCAACTGATTCATCTTTCACCTCAGAAACTATTGCTTCACTTGTTGCAACCCTTCCCTTGGAGGTAATTTTTCCTAATACTTAATTGCTTTTGTGTGCTCTGCCTGCATCTTGATTGTAGTTTCACAAGTATTTTAGGTCATTAATTGCTGAAATCAAACATATGCTAAATTAAACAATAGGTTAGAGCACAATGGAATGGTAATAACATTCCCTTCAAGGCTTTTTGTGTCTAATATCATAAACAAAATGACATTCTTAAAATTGAACATATAAATGACTACTATTTCAGGTTGCAGATACACAGAAAAATGCAAACATGACAGCCAACCTTGCAATGGTTGATTATGACAAGAAGAATTTAGAACCAATATTTTCTGTAGAAGAGGCTTTTGAGAAATGTAGCTTTTACGAGGTCCCTCCTTTACCTAACCCCGAACCAGTTGGTGCTTTTTCAAAAGGAATCGCTGAATCCGACCATCAAATTCTATCTGCTGAGGTGATTATCATATTTCACTGTATGTTAACCGGATTTAGGTGTGAGTTTCAGATATTTTATGTGCAAAAAATTACGAGAGTGCCTTATGTTTGTATGTTAAGCAGATTACAGATAGAACCTGACAAATTTCATTTTGTGAAGTTTCTAATAGTGATTTCATCGAAATATCCAGAGTTTGATAGCTACTTTTCAAATTAAGATAAAATGCATACATGTGAATGTTCTCTTTTCAAAACTTGGAAC
Source organism: Gossypium australe (assembly GCA_005393395.2). Taxonomy (NCBI): domain Eukaryota; kingdom Viridiplantae; phylum Streptophyta; class Magnoliopsida; order Malvales; family Malvaceae; genus Gossypium; species Gossypium australe. The sequence continues at coordinate 52,537,562 of CM016623.1, read as the reverse complement.
CAGAAAATAAAGTAAACTGACTTTATTTATTCTTCTTTATGAAAACACTAAAGGCATTTTCCATATATAGAGTGATTGGTTTTGACTTTATTCCGGTAATTGAATAGTGTTTTATATGTAAGTTGAAGGTGGACTTTCTATGTTCATCTTGCTCAAAAGCTGCCCGAGTCTGCCTGCAGTAGGATCAACTAATTAGTTGATCAAAAACTACAGCTAATTTTGTAATAGTCTACTTGCATATTTACATATACTTAATAATAATCTCGTGTCAACTAATTATTCTATTTTTTTTATTTAATTGTTTTGTTTTCAACATTTTATTTTTATTTGAGTTGAAAGAAGAAAAACACGAATTGGAATTTTGACTTAGAAAAGAGAATATTCATTAGCAGCTTGATCAATTTAAATAATCAATGTTGATATTTCACTGTAAGAATGGATATTCAAATATTATATTTTACATGGTTATGATTTAACTCCTTATTTCATTTAAGTAACTTCATTATAATATCTTATTTTATCGATATCTTTATATTTAATCCAATTTTTATTATTTATTTTAGTTTTGATTCTAAATTTTTATTTTTATTTTAATATTTAAGATAACTTGAGTTCTAACTTTTGGATTTTAATTGTGTTATTAATCTATTATTTTAAATTCTAAATTTAAATTCATTAATTTTTATATTTAGTTTTAAAGTTAAATAGAAAATTTAATTTAAACAATGTTTTTTATTTATCCTTAAAAGTATATAGTTTAAAGTTTAAATTTCAAAAATAAAACATAGTATAATATTTATCATAGAAATAAATATTATTTAATTAAAATAATTTTTTTAAAGGTCATATTTTTAGTGGCGTCTTTGGAAAAAGCGCCGCTAAAGGTCCTGTTCTTAGCGGCGTTTAAAGTGCCACTAAAGATCATGTTTTTTAGCGCGCGTTTATGAAAAAAAACACCGCTAAAAGATCATGTTCTTTAGCGGCGTTTTTGAAAAAAGAGCTACTAAATGTCATGTTCTATAGTGGTGTTTTTTTTTACATAAATGCCGCAAATTGTTTTAGCGGCACTTATAGGGCCAAAAGACGCCGCTAAAAACCTGTTTTGCTATAATGATTAAAACTATCTCTGCATCGATGTTTAAACCAATAAATTAAATATGAAATTTTGTCTTTAACTATATTTTTATTATATTTATTTCTCAAATTTTATTTTTAATTTTTTAGTAAATTTAATTTTAGTTTTTAATTTCAAAATTTATTTTATTTTATTTCGTGAAAAGAAATAAATTTTTATTAGTCCTGTGGATACTAACATTCTCTTTATTATCCCCTAAATCATTTTTAGTAAGATATATCCCTAATTGATGGATGACAATAGAGCGGGGCGGGGGTGAATATTTCTAAATTCACCATCGCTCCATGGTTGGCACACTCTGCTTCACCACCTGACAAACCACTACCATCTCCATAAACGTTGGATACATCTATCCTCGCCCCACTTCACTCTGCTTTAATTTAATTTTTGCTGTTTATCTTTAATATTTTTAATTTTTTAAGTCAAATAAATATTTAAACATAAAATATATGATTTTTTTTCTATATTATGTTATTACATTTGTACCCTTTTAATACTTTATATATAAGGATAAAATATAATTTCATATATTAAAGCAGGTTGGAGTGAGAAAAATAATTTTTCAAAATACCCTCATACGAAAAATTTGCATTTTTTACGACACGTTGGCACTTATCAAACTCAAATTTCATAATTCACATTTACTCTCTAATTTATGTCCATGTGTGGTGAAAATTACACTTATACCCTTTTTCATGGTAAAACTAAAAAAATTGTAATTTAGTCCCTGTACTTTTCAATCTTATTTGATTTTGTCCAAATGTGATACTCGTCATACCAATACATATTCCACATCATTCTCATGCCAAATACTCATTAACTCACATTTTCTCAATTAGGTTAAATTGTATTTAAATCCTCATACTTTTTAAAATTTACGATATGGTCCTTTTTGCCACATTTTCTCATTTTCTAGTCTTTACATAGATTCCCATCTCCAGTATCAAATTAATTTCCTTATGATCTCTTTTTAACAAGCTTGCTTCAAAAATTCCTCAATAATTTACCATACTCATTCCTAGAGTAGTACCGGTTGTTGTACTGAAAATTTTGGAATGTTGCAATTTGGAATACATCTTTCTATGCTTTATTTTGAAATTCCATTGAGATATTGAAAATTTTGAGTACATAACTCAATGAGTGAGTGTCAGATTTATTGTATTTAATTTCAAGATAAGTGATAAACTCTATATGGTTTATGAGAAATTGTTTTATTGATTTATATGTTTTTACTTGTATTTGATTTGAGTATTTTGAGACAAATTAGGAAAGAAATATTTGAGATCTATCTGCAATATATATAAAAGTACTAGTTTGGAAAAACTTTTGAACTGAAGAGAATGCCTTTTACTTTCCATCATATTAAATTCATATTTAAAAATAATTATAATATTTAATTTAGAATTATTAGTTAAAAAATGTAAATAAAATAAAATTTGTGATAATTATGCATTTAAAAATAATTAAAATTTAATAGTTGTGATAATTACACATTTCAAAATAATTAGAATTTAAATTACGATTATTAGTTAAAAAAAGTTGTGCTAGTTTTAAAATAAACTTACTACTTGAATAGAACTTTAAGTATAAAAATATAGGGAAAAAATTGTGATAATTATAATTATAATATACAACTATTAGTTAAAAGTTTTTGACTTAAAGAAATGTTTGCTAATTTTATTATTGTAAAATAGAGTTTTTACTTGAATAGATTCCTAAGCATCTTAACTATTACTTAATTAATATTAGAGTTAATTAGGTTAATTAGTTATTATTTAGAATAATGTTACTTTGCATTAATTACATAAAAATTAACATTGTATGTTGAAGAGATTTATTAGGAGCAACAGGCGAGGGGTAATTGGCTGAGAAATAGGGACATAAATACTATGTACTTCCATAATTTTGCTTTGCAGCAGAGAAGGAGGAATCGATGGTAAATTTGAAGGACCAGAGTGGCATCTTGCATGAAAGTAATTTGGACTTGTTGAATATTGCCAAAGACTATTTTACTTCTCTTTTCTCTTCAAATGGTTTGAATGGTGTTGAAGAGGTGTTGTAAGGGCTTGCATCTTGCATTTCACCGGACATGAATGAGAATCTGTTGCGAGACTTTTTGTTTCTAAAGGTATGTGATGCGGTTAAATCTATGAGCCCGTTAAAGGCATCGGGGGAGGATGGGCTTGGTGCAGTCTTTTACCAAAGATTTTGGCACATAGTTGGAAATGAGGTGGCTGAGTATTGTATTAAGACTTTGGTTGATGAGCATGACATGGTTGAGATAAATGGCACCCAAATTGTTTTAATTCCCAAGGTTAGTAATTCACAAAACATGAATCAGTTCAGACCAATAAGCTTATGCAACATTCTTTATAAAATTATTTCAAAAATGCTTGTGAATAGGTTACAGTCAATGATTCATTATTGTATTGATGAGACCCAAAATGCTTTTGTGCTTGGACGGATAATACCGAATAATATTTTAGTGGCATATGAGATCTTACATTTCTTAAAGCATAAGAGGGTGGGCAGAATGAGGTCTTTTGCAGTAAAACTGGACATGAGCAAAGTATACGACAGAGTCGAGTGGTCGTTCCTAAGGCAAATGCTCGGGTAGATGGGTTTCTCAGATCTATGGATCCAAAAAGTGATGAGACGTGTGGAATTGGTCTCGTAATCAGTGGTGTTAAATGGAGAGGTGGGGGAGTAGTTCTGCCCGTCTCGTGGGCTAAAGCAAGGCGATCCCCTTAGCCCATACTTGTTCCTTGTATGTAGTGAGGGGCTTTCAGCATTATTATGAATGGCAGCATTGCATGGACAGTTATGGGGAGTACGCATTAATAGGTATACTCCGATTTTCACTCATTTACTTTTTGTGGATGATAGCATGATTTTTGGTGAGGCGTCGTTAGAAGGGGTGAATGCATCTAAAAGGGTTTTGGACAAGTATGCAAATAACTCTGGACAGGTGGTTAATTTTGATAAATTCGAGACATTTCTTAGTGCGAATGTGACTCAAGAGAAAATAATGGAGGTTTGTCAAGTTTTAGGGGTGCACTCTATTGATAACCTTGAGAAGTGTCTTGGTTTACCATCAATCGTTGGTAAGAATAAAAGGGGAGCTTTTAGGGGTTTGAAGGAGAAGTGTATGAGTCGATTGAATAGTTGGAGTTCAAAAGCCTTGTCAATAGGTGGTCGCGAAGTTCTTATCAAGTCAGTGTTACAGGAAATCCCGATGTTTGCCATGTGTTTTCTATTACCCAGTTCATTTTGTAGGGAGCTAGAGGCAACGATGGCTCAGTTTTGGTGGTAGAAATCGGGAAGAACGAAGGGGATGCACTAGTGTTCCTGGGAGAAGCTCTGTTATCTGAAAGAGGATAGTGGTAAAGGTTTTAAGGATTTGGCAAAGTTTAACATTTCTTTATTGGTGAAGTAGGGATAGAGGTTGATTAAGAATCCTTGCTCTTTATCAGCAAGATTGAATCGACTACCTAAACACAAGTTTTCTAGAGTCGAATCTAGGCACAAATCCTTCTATGACTTGGAGAAGCATTTGGAGTGCAAAAGGTTTGCTGAAGTCGAGGCTAAAATAGAGGATTGGGATGGGATTAATGGTGTCTATTTGGGAAGAGCAAGTCTCAGGTGTTGATCGGGTTAGTGATTTAATTGTACAAGAATCAAATTGCTGGAACAGTAGTTTAATTAGATCAATTTTCTCTAATGATGAGGTGAATGCAATGTTGAGTATACTTTTACCAAAAATCAATCAGATGGATAAGCAAATTTGGTACGGGGAATATATCGGGGAATATTCAGTGCATAGTGGTTATAAAGCCTTATTACAGCCTTGCATTGTAAGTATGAATGAATGCATTATCTATAAGTAGTTGTGGTGTATGAATGTATGCATTATCTATAAGTAGTTGTGGTGTTTGAAATGAAGTCAAATATCAAAATTTTAATCTGGAGATTTGTTCAAAATTACGTACCAATGCTGTAAAATTTATATTGTAAGAGAATCGCAGTGGGGCAATTATGCCCACGTTGTCAGCATTTTGATGAATCGACCATACATTTTAGTTGAGACTGGCTCTTTGTGAAGCATATTTGGCAAATATTAGGATTCCAGTGGCATGAAGTGGTGGCCGAGGCGAGTTTAGTGGATTGGTTGTATTGGATTTTTGAGCATTCAAACAACGACAATGAAGAACTTGCTGCTATTACAATTTGGGCATTATGGTATGCTCGAAATAAACTCATCCATGAAGTTAAGTATGACTTCTATTTCAGTCAAATTTGAGAAGTAATTTTCTAGTTAAACTTTGTTTATTTGTTTCAATCAAACACTGATTAGTTTAGATTATTTTATTATTATTTGACCTATGAATTTAGCCTATAAATAGGCTCTTTTGCAACATTAGAAAACACACCCATTAGATATTAGAACTCATAACACATTTATAGAATTTTTGTGTATACATTTTGAGGGTTCTTTGTTTTCGGGTTTTCGGGGTTTAATTTTTATCTCCATATTTTGTACTCTTCGTTTCTTTTGCCATTATAGTAAAATTATATTTGCCCGTGGTTTTTTATCCTTTTTGGAGGAGCTTTTCCACGTTAAATTTGTGTCTTCAATTTTTCAATTTATTCCGTTATTTTTTCTTGTTGCTTAATCTGGTCGATCCTAACAAGTGGTATCAGAGCTAGTTTAATTTTCATATATCAGCCCATTCAGATATGTTAGCAACAAAGTTTGAAATTGAGAAGTTCGATGGTGAGACAAATTTCAATCTGTGGCAAGTTCGGATGATGGAAATTCTAGTTCAAATCGGCTTGAAAAAGGTTGTTACCGGGAAAAAGCCTGAGAATCTAAATCAAACAGAATGGGAAGAGCTTGATGAAAAAGCCTTGTCTGCAATCCAGTTGTGCCTCACGAATACGATATTGCAGGAGGTATTGATAGAGAAAACCTCATTCACCTTATGGAAAATGTTAGAAACTCTTTATGCGACTAAGTCTCTGGCTAACCGTTTAGTGTTGAAACAACGTCTATTTACGTTTTGCATGAACGAAGGTGAGCTTCTTAGAGATCACATCAGTCAATTCATTACTCTTTTAAATGATTCAAAGAATGTTGAGGTTCATATTGACGATGAAGATCAAGCTATGCTATTATTGTGCTCTTTACCCCCTTCATGTAAGTTTTTCAGAGAGACCCTAATTTATGGTAGAGAAAAACTCTCGTTCGAAGATGTGAAGGATCATTTGTTGAGTAGAGACAAACTAGACAATGAGTTTGGTTTGGATAACAAGGCAGATAAGCAAGCTTCCGTTTTGGTAGCATCAAAGAAACGAGGCAAAAGGTGTTGCTATTGTAAAAAGTTAGGTCACGTCAAAGCAGATTGTTATAAACTGCAAAATAAAAGAGCTGCTGAGAGTAATGAGGAAGATGTAGCTGGTGCTAATTTGGTCGATAAAAGCGGTGATGATTTCTTGTTAGTGCCAACGAGCGATAACTCCAAGCTCACGTCCGAGTGGATCCTAGATTCGGGATGTTCTTTCCACATGTGTCCCAATAGAGAATGGTTCTCCACATACAGTTCGGTTGAAAGTGGAGTTGTGTGCATGGGAAACGATTCATCTAGTAAGGTAATTGGTATTGGTACTGTTAAAATTAGGATACATGATGGGATGATTAGGACACTCTCAAATGTCAGGTATGTACCTAATTTACGAAAGAATCTCATCTCCTTGAGTATTTTAGACTTGAAAGGATGCAGAATCAACATCGAGTCGAGCAACATTAAAGTATCTCGTGGAGCTCTTGTTTTGTTAAAAGGTAAAAGAACTGGCAGTCTTTATATTCTGAAAGGTTCTACAGTGACCGGTGAAATCGGACGTCCATCGTCCGTTACAGAGTCGAAGTTAACTCATTTAGAGAGGAGACAACTTGGTCATAGGAGGGAAAAATGTATGACCGTTTCGTTAAGAGAGGTTCTCTTTTGGATGCAGGTTTTGAAAAGTTAGGGCACTGTGTTCGTGAAAATCAAACCCGGGTTAGTTTTGATTTGGCAGTGTACAAGTCGAAGGCTAGAAGTCTTCCAGTTTCTAAGCACAGATTCGACTTAGTTAATTTCCTGCATGGTTCAAGATAGGCTCGTGGCGAGCTTTGGCAAAGATGGCATTGTGGAAATATGAGTCAAGGTGGAGATTTGTTAAGTATGACTCCTATTTCAGTAAATTTGAAAAGTAATCTTCTAGTTAAACTTTGTTTATTTATTTCAATCAAACACTGATTAGTTTAGATTATTTTATTATTATTTGACCTATGAATTTAGCCTATAAATAGGCTCTTTTACAACATTAAAAAACACACCCATTAGATATTAGAACTCATAACACATTTATAAAATTTTTGTGTTTACGTTTTGAGGATTCTTTATTTTCGAGTTTTCGGGGTTTAGTTTTTATCTCCATCTTTTGTACTCTTCGTTTCTTTTGCCATAGTAAAATTATCTTTGCCCGTAATTTTGGAGGAGTTTTTCCACGTTAAATTTGTGTGTTCAATTTATCAATTTATTCCGCTATTTTTTCTTGTTGCTTAATCGGGTCGATTCTAACAACGAGATTTTGCAAAGTGTTAATGATGTCATTACCTTTGTTCGTGGATATGGGAGAGAATATCAGTCGTTGAGTTCAATTTTAAGGCACCCTCCTTTAGTTGATGTAGCTCGTTGAACTCCTCCACCATCGTCGTGGGTCAAGGTAAATGTCGATACGGGATATTTGGGACCAAATCAAAAGGCGATATCAATGATTATTGTTGAAGATGAGTTGGGGCAAATATTGGGATCAGGTTATCGGTTCCATACCTAGGTCAACACGATTTTCATGGCGGAGGCTATGGCGGTTCTGCATCGGCTCTAGTTTGCCCAAGAAATGGGTTTTTGGCGAATCATCCTAGAGAGTGATTCAAGGATTGTAATACTGTAATTACAGACAAACATAGAAGACTATTCAGTTATACGACCAATTACCTGGGATGCGAAAGCTCTGTCGAGAAGTTGAGGCACGCCATTTTAAATTCGCTCCTAGAGGTTGTAATATTGCTACACATGCAATGGCGGTGATTGGTCGGCAAGTTTTGAGTGAGGAAGTTCCTCCAAAGGTTCATGAGATCGTAGCGGAGGATCAGAGGTGGATAGATCTGTCGTGAAGTCTGACTGGTAAAGGTCTGTTTCGGGATTGAGGTTTTCATGCTATGGGAAAAGGGTTCCCTCAATCTCCTTTCTTGCCCCATTGTTCTTTGGTGAACTCAGCAGGGAGGTTTTGGTCGTTTTGGTAGAGAAGGAAGGTGATAGCAGTCTGGTTCCACTGATCATTTTTAGGGTTCCAATTACGTTTTGATTTGTTTTTGATTTGGGGATTTTGCACTGTTATGGTTTTTGTCTTTTCATTTCCGCTTTAGTTTTCTTAGTTGGATTAGGGATTTTGTCATGTGTTTGTTTTCTCGGATTCTGTTTATGCTTTTAGGATTTGTATTCGGCCTATTTACCTTCAAATAAAACCAAAACGGTTTGTTTCAAAAGAATGTTAAAAATGTTTTAATTATTATTTGAAAATTTTTAATTATAATATGTGAATTGATAACTTAATATATATTTAATTGTATTTAATAATTCAAATAAGAAATATTACTTTACATTGATTAATGTAATTAAAAATACAATATTTTAAAAACTAAATATAATATTTAAAAAACTAATTAAATATTAAACATGTAAAATCACATGCAACATATGTGACATTAAAAGTTTGTTTATTTAATTAGAACTTTTCTCCTTTTATATTCTATTTTAGTTATATTTATATTTGCTTTTAAGATGTTGTATATTGTTTTATTTAGGGATTTTTTTGAAAGCTTTTATTTAGGGATTTAGTCTTTATAAATGGGGACTTTTAGACTTAGAGAGAGACAACAATTTTCATAATCTTATTTTTGTGTTTTTCTCTCAATTAGTATTTTTTTTTCTTTCCTTTTTTGTTGGGTATGTACATATCTTTTGTTTAAATTGCAAATATTTAAATTTGTTGAATATAGATTCATATGGGATAGCTTAGAATATTCGCATTGTCAATTAAAATTATTAAAGTCATAATTGTTTGACCATTCTGATACTTACAATGATAGTATGGTTGAGTATATCAAAATATGCATTTTATTGTTATATGACTATGTAATATGTTCTAAAAATACTCGATTGTGTTGGTGTTTAAAGCAAACCTGCGTATTTATTTGTTAGAGTTGGGTCTCTTTAGTTTTTCACGCTATTAATAAATTAAATCCTAAGCGTTTCATTATAGGGTTGTTGTCTTGATTATTGAAAAGGTAAGAAGAGATTAATTGTTAAACGTGTCATCGATAACTATAACCAATTTATTAAAAAATATTAAAATTATCTTTGCATTTATGCTTAAACCCATAAATCAAATATGAAAATTTGTCTTTAACTATATTTTTATTATATTTATTTCTCAAATTTTATTTTAATTTTTTAGTAAATTTAATTTTAGTTTTTAAAGAATTAGATACTAACCTACTCTTTAGTATCCCAAAATCATTTTTAGTAAGATATATAGTTTAGTTGATTCAACACCCTCAATTAGGAATGACAACGGAGAGGGGCGAAAGCGAATATTTCTAAATCTGCCATCACTTCACAGTTGGCATACTTTATTCCACCACCTACCTTGCTCCACTATAAATGTATAATCTTGAAAATCATTATCACCTCCATGGATGTATCCAACATCCATCCCCACCCCACTCTACTCCGCTTCAATTTAACTTTTATTACTTATTAATATTTTCATTTTTTTAAGTCAAGTAAATATTTAAATATAATTCTTTAAAAAATATTTAAATAAAATATATAAATTTTTCTATATTACATTATTATTATACTTTTACCCTTTTAATATATTACATATACAAAAATAAAATGATAATTTAATATAGAAAAACGGGTTGAAATGGAAAAACATTTACCATTACCGCTGTATATATTATCTTCTGTCAAAAAATTACCAAGAAATTGAAACGGGTTCACTAGATTGCGGGATTGAAGAAAAAAGGGTGAGAAACGCATTAATTTTTTATTTTATTTTGAAATTACACGTATTTATGTTATTTTTTAATTATTTAATTATATATTTGGAACGCAAGTATGTGAAAAAAAAAAAAACAAAATTATATATTAGGCACATAGATATTTTTTTGGCCTGTAAATTACGCTCACAGATTCGAGAGATGCTTTTTTCTCACCTAATTCCTCATATTGCAATTATTTTATTTGGTAGTTATGGAATTGAGCAGACTTTATAAACGTGATTCCGATTTCCGCATTTTATATTTCTTTATTTCGTCCCCGTGGAATTGAGTAGACTTTGTAACATCAATAGACGAGTTAATTAAAATGGACGTACCACATTGTATCTATAAATAGAAGCCCATCCTTATTTTCCTATGCAATTCCTTTCTATAATAAGTTTCAAATAAACTATGGCTATCATCATCATTCTTCTTCTCATCATTCTCGCAAAAGCTGACGTTAACCTCAGCAATGAAATGAGCTCCAACACTGCTTGTCCTGAAAATGAAAAACAAGCACTTTTGGACTTCAAAAAAGGCCTAATAGATGCTGCAAATCGGCTTGCTTCATGGGATCCTCATCATCATCCAGATTGTTGCAGTTGGATTGGAGTTGTCTGTGACAAAAGGACTGCCCACGTCCTCTCTCTCAACCTTTCGCTTCCTCCTTGGGATGAACATACTGACTTCAAATCTTATAGAATGTCAAAGCTAGAAGGTAAGATAAACCCTTGTTTGTCAAAATTGAAGCATTTAAGATACTTGGATTTAAGCAACAATGCATTTGAAGGCCTCTTGCCTTACCAACTTGGGAATCTCTCAAGGTCGGAGCTTATCCATTCTCCTTTGGGTTATTGTATGTTGAGAATCTCCAATGGTTGTCTGGTCTTTCTTTACTCAAACACCTTGATTTGAGTTGGGTGAATCTTAGCAGAGCTTCCAACTGGTTGCAACTGATAAACACAATACTCCCTTCTTTGGATGAATTGCATTTCCTGGCCCTTCATTGCTAAATGTTAATTTGTCATCTCTTGCCATCCTTGACCTTTCCTTTAACCATTTCACAAATCAAATGGATGTTGGGTGGGTGTCCAACCTTAAGTCCCTAGTTTTTCTCGATCTTGTAGGAAATGATTTTCATGGACCCATCCCTGATTTCCTTCGGAACATGACTTCTCTTACACATCTCGATCTTTCATCCAATTATTTAAATTCTTCAATACCAGATTGGCTGTACAGTTTCAGCTCTCTTCAGGTTCTCAGACTTCCTAGTAATCAACTGCATGGCGACATTTCTAGTGCCATTGGCAATCTGACTTCTCTCAATGAGCTTGACTTGTCAAGGAATGAACTCCAAGGAAAGCTTCCGAGAACCATGGGAAAGCTTTGTAAGCTGAGGTCAATCAATCTGTCAGGTATGAGATTGAATCAAGACATATCTCGCATCTTGGAGATTTTATCGGGATGCTCTTCTTCTAGATTGGAGTCTTGGACTTGGCTAGTTGTCAACTTCCTGGTCAACTGTCCGATCAAGTTGGACATTTTAAAAATTTAACAACACTTGATCTGTCTAATAATTCAATCTCTGGTCCTATTCCAATCCCTTTTTGGCAACTTAAAAATCTAAAAGAACTTTGTTTGAATGACAATTCAATCTCTGGTCCTATTTCAATTTCTTTGGGACAGCTTGCAAATTTGGAAAGGGTCTACATTTTCAACAATTTGTTGGAGGGTGTTGTTTCCGAAAAACATTTTGCTAATCATACCAAATTGAAGTATTTTTATGGATCGGGCAATTCATTGGTTTTGAGAGCCAATCCTAATTGGGTTCCTCCTTTCCAAATTCTTGATTTGGATTTAGGATCATGGCAAATAGGGCCATCTTTTCCCTTGTGGCTTCGTTCTCAAAAACATCTAGAATATCTAGACATCTCAAATTCAAGAATTTCAGACGTCATTCCTAGGTGGTTTTGGGGACTGTCAACACAATTTAGAGATATAAATCTCTCTAGAAACCAAATTTCTGGCCAGATTCCGTATCTACCTAAGGGTCCTAACATTTTCACTTTTTTCGACCTTAGTTTCAATAATTTTAGCGGTCCATTGCCTCAAATCTCAATGGGTTCCAATCAGTACATGATAGACCTTTCCAATAATTATTTCTCGGGATCTCTTTTCCATTTTCTGTGCTATCAGTTGAATGGTACCATCACAACAGGTTTTCTTGGTATTGCTAACAATCTTTTATCTGGAGAGATACCCGATTGTTGGATCAAGTGGCAATCTTTGCAAGTCTTGCGGTTAGATGGCAACAGATTCACTGGTAAAATTCCAAGCTCCATGGGAACTTTGTCAGAACTTCAATCACTAAATCTTCACAACAACAAGCTTCATGGAGAAATCCCTTTGTCACTGAAAAATTGCACAAATTTGGTTGCAATTAACCTTGGAAAGAATGAACTAGATGGCAACATTCCAAGATGGTTAGGCCAGGATCTTACGAATCTAATAATTCTAATTCTTCGATCAAACAAATTTGGAGGTAACATACCGGACCATTTATGTGCTCTTAGTTCTCTCCAAATTTTGGACCTTGCTGAAAACAATCTCTTTGGGAGCATGCCAAGATGTATGAGCAACTTCAGTGCTATGGTTAGAGGGAATGGTTCTAGGGACAACATCATAGAATATAGAGGCCTTAATGGACCATCTACTTTGGAATCCGCATCAATTGCTACGAAAGACCAATTACTTGTATATGACAAAACTCTCAACTTGGTTAGACTTGTTGATTTCTCTTGTAACAATTTGTCAGGAGAGATCCCCAAAGAAGTGACGAGCCTCCAAGGTTTGCAAACACTGAACTTGTCTCGAAATCACTTAACTGGAAAGATCCCTGAAAGCATTGGCAGTATGAAATCATTAGAATCTCTTGATCTATCTCAAAATCAGCTCTCTAGTTCAATTCCTGAAAGCATGTCAAGTATGACGTTTTTGAGCCACTTGAACTTGTCCTTTAACAATTTGACTGGCATAATACCCAAAAGCAGTCAGCTTCAGGGCTTCAATGAATCATGTTATGCCGGTAACCATCTTTGTGGATCTCCATTAAAGGGCTGTAGAGGAAGTGGTAAAGAACCAGATGTCAGAAACGAAGCTAAAGAAATCAGTAAGGGACAAGAGATAAATTGGTTCTACATAAGCATACCACTAGGATTTGTTACTGGTTTTTGGTGTGTATTGGGGCCATTGATGATCAGCAAACGATGGAGGATCTTGTACTTCCGATTTTTGGGAGCAATGTGGTGGAAAGTATGCGATTTTGCTGGTAAATTTTAGTTTTATATATTTATTTTTGTTTCATCAGAACTATAAATGTAATGTTCGCATTAGTATCACTCAAACTTACATGTAAGTTATGAGCTGGTAATTCTAGATTAATATATGAAACCATTATCTACAAGATTGCAGATCTCTTTTTCTATTGAAGATATATGTAAATATATTCTTAATTAAAAGAAAACAGTTCTGTTCAATTACTTTTTGGCACATGTTTAGTCATTGTTGGAACATTTGACTGTTTCATAGTTTGTTCGAACAAGTGTTAGAACGTGCAGATATTTCTCTGTAATTTCATGAGTTGTTTAAACCGACTTTAGAACGTGTTATGATTATTTTGGCCAAACCAGGAAAGTGTTGCGAGATGACCATTTATACCACATGCACATTTGACAAACCCTCTAAGATTGGCAAATTCACAGTAAGTGGAGAGCTACCTCAAATGAATAGTAAGTGGGGAACTTATTACTTTGGCGAACTAGAATTAGAATGCGAACCGGGATCACGGTAAATATCAAGCACTCTCAAGCATGAAGCTGCGGAGCAACGGGATTTAAAAGAACTTGCATGCAAGTTATGTTTTCAGAATATGTTTTCTAGATTTTTTAGGAGATTTAGTATTTATTAACATAATATATTTGATGTTTATTACTATAAAATCTGTGTTATTTCTTTCCATAATTAGGAGTTTTTCTTATTATAAATACCTCTATTTTATTGTTCAATAATAAGAGTGCAATATGTTAAACTTTAGCAGACAAATTTGTTACTAAATTTCTGGTTTCTTTTTTTCAATTTTTTCCTTCTTAACGTTGAAATTCTAACAATTGGTATCAAAGCTTCTATTCTTAAGGATCGTTGTTGTTTCTTTCTCGATTAAACATGGTTTTTTTCTCCACCTTCACCGTTCATTTTCAATGGTGAAAACTATCATATATAGGTTGTTAAGATGAAGACTTATTTGCAAGCTTATGACTTGTGGGAGGTTGTGAATACTGATATCAAGCTCGCACCATTAAAGGACAATGCTACAGTTGCACAAATCAAGCACTATAGTGACAAGCAAGCTAAAAGATACAAGACAATGTCTTGCATACAAAATGATGTATCGGATGTAATATTCACATGTATTATGACCTGCGAAACTCCAAAAACAAGCTTGGAATAAGCTAAAGGGGGAGTTTCAAGGTTCAGACAAGACCAGGCAACAACTCATAATTCTCAAGAGAGATTTCAAGAATTTGAAGATGAAGGAGGTTGAAATAGTGAAACAGTACGCAGATAGGATTATGGTGATAGTGTTGGAACGCCGGTACCCCATGGCGCAGCAGAATAAAATTAGATCCGGCGATCCAAATCATGGATCCATGTGTGAGGAACGAATCGGGGTGAAATAAAGGTTTCGAAATTACCAAAACTTCAATCTGAGTAGACAGCGACGCCTTGGCAACAAGAGTTTTGATCTACTGTCGAATCAAGCCTCAACCTTTTCCGATGTCGGCCTCTACGTAATCCACCCGGTTTGACTATGAACGGAAGAAATCTCCAAAACTGTTTTGGAGGCTTATTTGCTTGACGGCTGCTAGACCTAACAAGCAATCACTTAGGGTTTTCATATTTAGTTTTGTCTCCTTTTAATACCTTTTATAATGGGTGCCTTTCTCATTGGGCCTTTTATAATAGGTATCCTCTTAATTGGGCCTTTTATAATTGGTATGTCTTGAATGTATTACAAGATTAAATAAATACAATAAAGTTTTTAACCGAAAATTATAATTACATTAATTATATCTGAAAATTACAATTACATTAATTATAATAAGGATTCCGGTAAACTATATTTATTTAAATTTATATATGAATCAAATTCATATATTAATAAAATTAAGTTATCATTATGTGTACAACATCCTTGTACATATAATATGTTCAATATTTGATTGCCCAATTAAATTAATTCTTTAATTAATTTAATTTATGTGACAACCAAGCACAATACCAACTATATTTTATTCCGTTCATTTCAACCATAGGGTGTGACCCTGTAGGTTCTTGCAACGTTAGCAGTAATACTAGAACGATTCTATTGTCACAGACAATGAGTGGCATCTAGCAATGCATCATTGCTACCTAAGTTACAAGAAGTCATGATTCGACATAACCTTTCGTGATTAACCTTTCATGCATTAATCCTTAAGTCCTTTATCTCTGGAACGGATACAAGTCATGGGATAGTCACACTTGCATAATCCATCCCATGTTTCTTGATATCTTGAGTAGACTATGATATACAAATTAGTATGACATCTCATATCAACTTATTTGAGCATGGCCATGCATTTCTAGTCTCACTCAATCAAGTGGCCTAAGATATTACTCCTATTATGTAGGAGGGACTTATCCTTTATTGATCAACCATATCCCTCTACATAGATTGTGGTATATCCAACATCAGCCTTTATAGAACAACCTGTTACGGTGTACGTTTGACTGTATCAAAATATACAACTCACGATGCTGGGATAATAATGATCTCAAGTCTGAGGATCATATACATATTAATCACTATGAGTAATGTTGTGACAATTACATAATAATCCAAGAAACATACTCATAGCGGGTCAATCCAATATGTTGTTCTCTAACACACATATTCATGCATTGATTTTGACACTCCATATCAATGACAACTCTTTATCATCAATCAACTACATGTTAGTCTTAATGCATTATTATTGTCCTAGTCAACAATAATACTCGACTAAGGATCTTTTAAGAATAATCATATTATTCTCAGGACATTATTATAAAACAGTTTATCTATACACACAGAAAGAAAAACTGAAATAATAATGACAACGCTTTATATTAATAAACATGGTAAATTAAGTATGTTATTACAACCATCTCATGATTGATCTTTGGGCATACTCTTACAGATAGTTAATAGCATCAGGTTACTTGGGGAATAGTTCGCAGATAGCAGGGTCATAAGAAGGTCATACCAACACTTTCTAAGAGGTATGAATCTAAAATTTCCTCACTTGAAGACTCAAGGGACCTATCAGATATCTCTCTTCCAGAGTTGATATATGCCCTGTATGCTAAAGAGCAAAGAAGAGCATCAAAGCGAGAGGAGCACGAAGAAGAAGCATTGCAAGCCTTAAGTATTGAAGGTGAACCCCCAGAAACATAAGGATAGGGTAAGAAAGGTTGGAAAGAGAAGAAAGAGAAGTTGATGCAGGATGGTGGAAAGAAGAAATATTCACAATGCTTGCATCTGCCCCCAAAACACGCTAGAATAACTGTAAATATAACTCGAAAATTCACAACAAATGCTGAACTTCGGTATATTCAGTGTAAAATAACAAATCAAGAATCATCATCTCATCACAAATCAATCTCGTAAAACGTGTAAAATAACCTATTGGCATGCCAAGTGTATCCTATCCTATGCTCATCTGAGCTCGATACATATAATCGTATAATACTTTACAATTCAATCACTTTCTCACCTGGTACCAATTTGTGACAATTCAATTATATATATACATATTCAACGAACCACAGTTCACAAGGCAATATAGTATTACAAATTATACAAAACTAAACCGTATGAACTTACCAAAGCCAAACAACAAAGATTGAAATGTCAGGGATTAACCAACAATTTTCTCTTTTCCACGATTATCTATCCATTCTTGATCTATACAATAATTTTTATTTCAATTATCAGTCCCAAATACTTATAATAATCCATTTATTGCATATGAATTCTTTATTGACATTTTTCACAATTACCTTAAATTTTACATTTTATTCAATTTAGTCCCTAAAATCGAAACAACCTTATTTTCACAATTAACCCTTAAATCTATATTGCTGAATTCTTAACCATCCCTATACAGACCTCTAATTATGAAATTTTACAAAACAACTCTATCACTTTACAAAATAATCTAAATTCATCATCAAGCTTCAAACTAAACCATTAACAACTAAAAAGCTTCAAAATATAAATGGAATGTTTTCAAACCTTTGACATTATTTCAAAATAGTCCCTAAGCTAGATAGATTAAGCTGTAACGATTTCAAAAATATATAATTTACGAGAAACGAGCTGAAAAATCATACCATGCATAAGAAATGAAGCTTGTCTGATTGTTCCAAGGTTTCGACCATGGAGTTTCGGTTGAGAGAACAAAAATGATGAAAGTGGCCTTTGTTTTCCTTTTTGTTTTATTATAATACTTTAACCTTATTTTAATATAAAAATTTTAATCATAAAACTTATAAATCAAGCTTAAAACCGGCCATTAACATCAATAATTACTAAATTTCCATATTATACCATTTAAATATACTTTTATATTTAATTTTCACTTTTAAACGCATAGTGATTGACTTTTATAGTTTTTACAATTTAGTCCTTTATCTCTAATTAATTAACGAAACGTCAAAATTTTTGGACCAAATTTTAATGACACTAATGACCTCGTAAATATTAAATAATTAATATTTATAGACTCAAATGTCAGAATTGTGATCTTGAAACTACTATTTTCGACACCACTTGAAAATGGAATGTTACAGAACTCAACAAAAAAAACATATTTAAGACCCAATTTGATGACCCAAGTAGAGAAACAATACTGTTATAACAAAATATATCATGAGCAACAGTAGTATTCCAAACAACTATAACAAATTATATAAAATATATGATGAATTGATACATGGCACAAAAATAATATGAAAAATGATTAAAATATGATGACAAAAAATATTTAAGAAAAATTATGTGTTAAAATTTTATAAAAAAAATATCAATATCTAAAGTTTATATTAAATAATACTTAAAGTTACATATATACTAAAAAAATAAAAAGAATAATGAAGATGGTGGAGGAGTAACCATCCTCTTTGTTGAGTTCTGTGCCCATCTACTAAATTTAATGATGACAATTGGGTAAGGTGAGTCAGATTTTTACCACATTAATTCTGACTTGAAGTTCTACCACCATGTTGAACTCCAACATAAATAAACTCACCTTGAATTGGACTCAATCCAACTCAACCTAAATGTTATTCTAAAATTGGCATTTTGTTTGATATGCTGAAGATCTTACCACCATAATTTGATAACATATTTTAATTTGCCAACTTGATAAATATATTATAATATATGTAAATTAATTGTTCTACTTACTATTGGATCTGGTTCCCTAAGTGCAGTATATTCGTTTGTAAATTTGTAATTTTTTTGAACAAATTGGTTAATAAAATTATTCATGAATTACATTAATATCCTTTGTATATTATCCTCAATGATTTTTGTATGTAAAGCAAAATTGAAGAAAATATTAGCTTACTGGTTGTCTAATGTTTAACTAATACTAAATGGTATTATGTGGTCGGATCGTAATACAAAAAGACAACTTATATTAGTAGACGAACCTAAACATTTCCTTAATCTAATCTGAAATGAGCAATCCGATTGAAAGACTAATATGTCGTTTATCAAGTCCAATTGGGGAGATGTTTTGTCTTGGGCATATGAGCAGATGACTCTCAGAAGATAAATACATAGATGTGATTCACTAGACTAACAGTACATAGGACATGACCTAAGTAGAATAGATTCTGAATTTGTTTGACGATTTATTCACTTGTGATGTTCATAGTGTGACCTTAATCCCAAGCGGATGATGGACTATGTATGCATGGCTCATATACTTTGATGTAAGTAAAAAGCTTGAGTTAAAATAGATAAGGAACCGAAAGCCGGTGCATTGGGTATACGACTTTTGCAGTATGTAGCATCATTCACAATAGTGGAATTCATGAGTAAATGATATCCTCTCATTAGTATTACATGATAGATAAAAATAAACGTGGTCATGGGTCATTCGTCTTTCTGAGGAATGGCTTAATTACTATTTGATACTAATATACTTTTCATGAAGGAATATGTAATGGTTACCACGAGATAAAATATGATCACATTGGGAGAACAGATTTATCCCAAAGAGATTAAGGATACCCTATGAGGGTAACACACTTATGACAAGGTCATTGGATGAGCACTAATCGAGTTGCTTTCATAATGGTATGTCATTAGGGAGAGCTTAGTCACGATACTATAATGGAATGACTTTGTGACTAAATGAGTTTATAATTAATAGATAAAAAGTTAGAACTTAAATATAAATAATTTGACTCCTAATTACATATGTCCAATTGGTCCCTCTGCTAGCTTATTGAAACTAGAAATGAATTACATGTTGAATCAAATGAACAAAAATGTATAAAAATGTTTAGAAATGAATTTGGTTCCCAACTTAGTGTGGAAATGACTTGAAATTAATTTAAGTTTTTCAAATTATTATTTAATTAATTAAAGTTTGAAAATGGAATAAATTAATTGGTCATTGTGAATCTATTGAAGGTAGAAATTAAATATATTTTCTCATAGATTCTTTTACTATAAATTTTCCATGATTTTATCAAAATTAGAATTGGATTGAGAGAACTGTTTAATGGAAAAATTAAATTATTTAATGGAAAAAATTAAATTATTTAAATTAATAAATAATGTCTATTTGAGAAATAGAAAAATATGTATTAAGTTGGATTAAATTGTAAAATGTTGGGTTAAAAATATAGGAAGCACTTATAATTGAACCTAATATAGGAGAGGTTCAAAGCCTTTTATATTGAATACAAGGGGACGAAAAACCCTAGTATTTTAACTAGTGTGTGTCGCCCCTCTCTCTTCTAGTTCAACTAGGGTATTGTTTTTCTATTAAATTCAACTAGAATTTGTAGAAACTCTAGTATTCCTAGAATGCATTCTACAAATTCAAATAGGATTTCACTTCCTCTCCCTATAAATAGATGATACTGGTAGGAATAAAAAACACAATAAGTTATATACAACTTTGATATATTTCTAGTTTGCCAGACAGTAGTAGAAATTTATTTTTTAGAATAAATTTTATTTTCTGAGAATAACAATTTTACCAGTTTCTATTGAGAGAGAGAGAGTTACTTTCCCATTGAATGTAAAGAAATATTTCTAGTTTTGTGTTTGATTCAAATTTGTTCGAGCCTACACTCAAAGCAGTTCATGGTATGAAAATAACAGAGAAGGTTGTTTGGTTGAAAGTCAGAAATGTCTAGGATCCGTCTTGTAACACCCCTAACCCGTCTCTGTCGCCAGATTAGGGTTACAGAGCGTTACTGTACAATCAGAAATATTTAAACACCATAACATTCATTAATTTAAATTTATCATAAACCATTAAATCACATACATTTCATCCTTAAATCGACCCCTCGAGGCCCTAAAAATAGCTTTGAAACAGTTCGAGATTAGTTTGAAGCAAAACGAAAAGTTTAGGAAAAAGTTGTAAAAATTGGGAAACAAGGGTCACAAGGCCGTATGGAATCACCCCAGACCATGTAACTTTTGAACAAAGGACACACGGCCGTGTCCCAATCCGTGTCCTCACCCGTGTAACTCTCTGAGTTGCCCTACACGCCCATGTGCTAGGCCGTGTGCTAGGCCGTGTAACTCACTAACTTAAACCCTGAGAGATTCTTAGATGACACTCGACCATGTTGCCAGGCCGTGTGTCTCACACGGTCGTGTGACAGCCAGTGTCCCAGGCCGTGTAAACCTAAATTTTACCTAAAATCAAGCCATTTTAAAACCATTTCATGCATAACTATCTAAACCATTTGTGCACTCATTCAAGGGGTTCAAACACCATTCAAACTTGTATAAGCATACCATTTCAAGCATCCTAATTTACCTAATCAATATGCCATTCAAAGGCACCACAAATATGCCAAAACATAACATGCTAAGATAAGTCAACATTACCTTATTACAAGCATTATAACTTAGTTCAATTACTTACCAAAACATACCACAAATTGACCATTATCAAGCCATTGCAAACATACTAAAATAACCTTATATACATGTACTTAAAAGTGACCAAAATGACATGGTTAGTTAAGGAACTATAGTTCACCAAATCAAGCATAACTTTAAGGCTTAAACTTAACAAAACTTACATTAACACATTCATTAAATACCATTACAAAACAACCTATACATGCCATTATAAACCTTGGCCAAAATGCTCAAAAACTACCGAAAAGACTTTTGGATAGTGTGATAGATCTCTGACGAGCTTCCAAATCAATTGAGCTTTCAATAATCTATAAAACAAAAGAAAGAAATTACGTAAGCAACAAGTGCTTAGTAAACTCGTATAAACATAAACATAAACATAACTTACCATTTCCATAATACAATATATAGATTAAACACAATTCAACACCAATGCCATAAGCTTAGCAAAGCCTAATCAACATCACCAACTCACAAGTTAGTATGTCTATCCATAACATAACTGAAATCAACCATAAGATATGTCAATTTCCATATGTACAACATTATTTAGTTTATCAATCCTTTCATTAAGTCATGATTCAATCCATGTGCATACTTACCACTTTATTCCCTTTTCTTTCCTATTGAACCATCTAGAATTACATCGAATACATGGAAAAGCTCACACGAAGTGTGCCTATACATATAACTGTAACCTTTCTTTTACATCAGTGTTCACACGAGCTGTGGGTCAAAATGTAAGCTACGCGGTGCTGCTCACATGAGCTGTGGAGAATCCACAAAAAATGCAGGACCTCAGCCATCGGTAGGACATTCAAGACCAGCACCCGAAACATGAAATCCCTAATGACATGTCATTCGTATTCTAAGAATTCTTAAGGTTCAAATAGGAATTAATAAATCAATATCTGTCAATTTGTCATAGCATTGATACATTTATATATCGATCCATTTACATTTAAAAATAACATAGGAAACATTCAAATTAAATAACATTAACAGGATTACCGTTCCTACGAACTTACCTTGATAATTAGGGCGTAAAAGATAGATTGAACTAATTCGAAGCTTTAGCTTTTCCTCGATCTAAGTTCAAACATGATTTATCTTGATCTAACTAGATAATCCAATCAATTAAATACTTCTAGTATTCAATTTAATCCACATTTCATATTTATGCAAAATTACCAATTTGCCCCTAACATTTTAACTTTTCATACTTTAGTCCTTAAGCTTATAACTTAAAATCTAACCATTTTAATCTAAATCCATGTTAACCAAGGATGAAAGGGACCTTGAAACAACCCATATTTACCATCATTTCACAATAAAACCCTAGAATTTATACTTTAACAAATTAATCCATATTTCCAAAATTCATCAAAAATCACTTAACAAAACTTGTTTATTTTTCAACAAAGATTCATAATTCATTAAATAACATCAAAACGTAACCAAAAAAATTCATGGAAAGTCCTTCAACCTTTAACATTTTTGCAAATTAACCTCGAGCTAGCTAGATTAAGCTAAAACGGATTTAAAAACATAAAATCATTAAAAACGGGACCGAAATCACATACAATGCAAGGCTGGAAGCTTGATCGAACCTTTCTCTTCTCCAATGGCTAGTTTTAGGGTTTCAAAATAACAAAAAGATGAAGATGACAACTTTGGTTCATCTTTTCTTACTTAATTTTCTTTTTAATTACTAAATTACTAAATTAACCTTTTAAAATCATTAAAATTTTATTAAAACCTTGTCCATATCCACTATGTCATTAATTGGTATAATAATCATTCAAGTCCTTTAGTTTAAGATTTTATAGTCATTAGACCCTTTTAGGAAATAGAACTCAACTTTTACACTTTTTATGATTTAGTCCTTTTCACTTAATTAACTAATTAAGCATCAAAATTTCTTAACGGAATTTTAATACGACTTTAATATTTTCCTATAAACATTACATAAATAGTAAAATAATAATTTACTCATCAAAATTGTGGTCTCGAAACCACTGTTTTCGACATCACTGGAAACGGGCTGTTACACATCTAGTCCAAAACACAAGTACAATTTCGAGAAAAAAATTATTGTTATAAATATCATAAACCGGCTCGACTTAAAAAAATTGTGTTTTATATCTAAACTTTAAAGTTATTCATTGAGAAAGAAAGTGTGGCGCCCCAAACCTAGCTAGGATGGCCTGAACCGAATCTGGAAAGCCATATTAGCCACTTGTGTGACCTCCTTATCGAACACCAATCACATCATAAAACCACCTTTCACACCTCACAATAATTCATGCATAACAACCAATTGAAAATTAAAACAAACATATAAACCCTAAAATCATGCTTTTCTAGCAAAATCATCAAAATATCAAGTAGGGGTAAAATTGTAATTTGACATATATCATGCAAATCAATCGTAAAGCACCAAATTAAATATACACATAGTTTAAGGCATCTTATTAAGGACAAAATTTGAAAGAAATAGTTAAAATCTATAAATAAAACTTAACTAATTTAAAATAAAGGTTTAAGGACTAAATCTTAACTTAGACAAAGTATCCAAAAAATCTTTTTACAAAATCAAAAGTAGATTTATGAAATTAAGCATATACAACTTAAACATGCAAAATTTCAAGGCATTTCATAGTATTTGAAGTCTCCAATTGCATAACATAAAAATCAGGACTTAATTGCAAAGATAACAAAACATGTCATAAACACTCAGTCTGTCACGTTACGACCACACGAAACTCCACGTCACAACATGCCCTGGACAATGCCCCTTGTCACGACAATGCAAAAAAAGGTGTCCCAACGTTGATCCTTCGTGTGATGTCATACCAACGTCGCCGCAACATCACTTTCAATTTACGCAAAAAAAACCCAAAAACCTGCATATGACACTTTGGCACACAACTTAACATGCCTTCTCATGCATTTGAGCAACCCTGTCTAGTCTAACATGTCATATAACATACATAGATGATTCAAAATATGCTCAATTACACTATAACATTCAAATACTAAATTTGACACCCTAAGTAATTAGCTATGTTAACATCCATTTCCAATTCCCCAATTCCAATACTCAACATACCAAATTTGCATTTTATGCATTTCCAAGTGCAAAATAGGTTCATTCCATACCATTTGGTCATTTCAAACTTGTCTAAATATTCATAGTATAATTCAAGCATGCTTAATGCCAATTTACCAAATTTTATGCAACCATTTCTCATAAAAAATCAACCAATGTCAAGCATATTCAAAACATCAATCCAAAGTAACCAAACCGTCACCAAACCAAATATAAAAGTCCTTAAACAATCCATAAAAGTCCATTTACAAACCAAAGAAGTAATAAAGTCTAATCCCTCAAGAATAGTCCCCACATTGCTATCATTTTTTGTTACATCTCGAAAATTGGGTTAGCAGAATTGAGTTATTAAACCGATGGTTTGAGTTAGATACCAAAAATTAGGGTCGTAAATAAGTAATTAAAGTATTAAAGTAACATAATAAGGTTTTATTTTATTAACTAGGTTAAAATGAAATTTAATTTTAAGGTTTAATTTGAAAAAAAAAAATTAATTGAGTTAGGACCTAATTGGAAAAATATGAGAAAGGGAATGGCCAAAAGTGGAAATTGCCTAATTTTTGGGAAATTAATCTTCTACTTGGAGTCATTCCTGTCTTCTTCTCTTTTAAACCTGAACCCATTCAATTTTTTTCCAAAACCAAAATCAGAGAGTTCCTTCGAAATTGATGTATCCTTTTAGATTTATTAACCTTCCAAACACCAAAATAACCCCAAATTTCAAAGGAAAATCACGTTTTCTTCCCCAATTTCGATTGTTCTTCTTGAGTTCAAATCTTGAATTAGATTTGTAGATCATTTTTTTCAACGAATTAAGGTAATATTTTGAATTTTTAGGATTAATTAAAGAGTGTTGTTAATTCAAATTGAGTTTTAAATGATTGTGTGAAGATTTATTTAGATTTACTATTTTTAAAGCAAGCTTGGATTAAAAAATGACAAATCTCGAAATCCTGAGTAAAACCGTGTTTTCAAAGTGATTTTTTGTTCATTCTAACCTAATTAAAAGGTATTCCATCTCAATTTGATAGGTCCTTGTCGATTTTTTAAGAATCAAGCAATTTTCCTCTCTTACATGTTCTTGAAAGCTTGAATTTTTGAAAATTTTGGAACCATGGATTTAGGTAAAATTAATGTTTTAGATATGAAATTAAATGATATTTAGGATGTTTGAAATCAAAATTTAGGATTAGAAAGGAGATTAGAATGTCAAAACTTTAATTTTGGCAAAACTAGCTAGTTTTTAGTAGTGAGAAATAGGCTTGAATTGTATTTTCCTTTTTGTTTGGTTGTGTTCAAGGCTATTTTTTTATGAGTTTGGAATGTTTTTTTTTATTTGTGCAAAGTGACAGATCAATGGGGAGCCACTATGAGTAAGTCTATAGGTAAGAAAAAGCTTGTTTGAGCTTTCGACGAGTAAGCGGAAACGTGATTGACGAGTATCCGGAGTTGCTACTGGCATGCATGATTCATAGTGTTAATCAGAAGCTTAGGATTAGCCTAAATCCCTATACTAAGTTTTGAGAGTAAGTCTTTTCTATACTTGCTACCTTGTTGTGAAATTATGTTTAAGTAAGATGAATTGTGATATGCGATGTTATTACAACAGGTAATATGTGAAAAGACATAAATGTGATATGTGATATACTGATTTTAATGCACACGGATGAGGTCTGATATATCATAGCTCAATGAGCATTATTGTGGCACTTAAAGTGCAATTAAATGTGAATCTGATAAGCATGCATCCTGTATAAGATTGTGATGAAAATTGATGATTATGAACAAAGGTTGTGTGCATTAAAATAGTAATTAAATATGTGTAATTGTGGATATTTTGGCCTTGTGATATCTTGAAACTGTTGGATGTAGTTGGCATTTCATAGGATTGTGAGTACTCACCTTTGTGTTTTGTGATTTTGGCATTGAGGCCCTGGGACAGGTTGGAGAGATAAGGGAATCTTGAGCTAAGCTCCATTCATCTCGACATGTTGGTGTGTTTGAGAGTGTTTAGCTTTATGTTACATTTATGGGACATGTTAGATTGTTTGAGTCATTGGTGTGATGGAGATCCGTTTATCCATTGTTTGGTGATATAGTCCACTTTTTACGTTTCATAATCTCAAGCTTCCAAATTATCATTATTTGAATTATATATGAGTTACGTTGTGTGTAAATGCATGTGAGAATATATGCTAGCCATGTGAGATAATGAAGCATTATTTTGTTATTTTGCATTGATGAATATATGGTTGTGAATGTGTCTTTGTATGCTCTTGCTTAACTTATGTTGTTGTGTATGCTTTGTGGTAATTCTGAACATTCACTAAGCTTATTTAAGATCACACACTCCACATTAAAATCTTTCAAATAAGTAGCTCTTTTGGTGTGAGTGGAGCAGCAAAGGAAGTGATCTAAGCAATGTATAATTTTCGAGTAAGTGGTTTTGCGATTCTTTTAAACATTCTGAATAAAGGCAATATGGGTTATAGTTACTATTATTATTTTTATTATTATCATTATTTCAGGATTAGACTTATGGATTGTTAATGTCGTATTTGGACTTAAGCTGTGGACAATTTTGATACTTGAGACTGATATTAGTAATGCATTCTATAGTTTGCTTGATGAATATATGTTAATATGGTATGGAAAATGGTTAAAAGATGTTGGTAGGTTTGATTGAGTTAGTCATTCCTTGTATAATGAGCAGGAATGTTGTTTTGAGCATGTAGAACGTTTTAACTTGTGATTTTGGGTAAAAGTATCAATACTCGAGACCAAAATATTGATACCATAACAATGAAACATTTTCTAAAATTGAAAGTAACCAAATTTTATATCGATACCCAATCACAAGTATCGATACTCGTGATAAAAATACAGTTACCTCTGCAAAGGTATCGATAAAATGGTTTGAACCAAAAAATGGCAAAGAACTAAAATGGTATCGATTTTTACATTAATATCGATACTTAACACATAAAGATCGATATTTGCTTGTTTGGTATCGATACTCATGCTAGATTTCGAAAATTTTCAAAATAGTTCTTATTTCTCGAATAATTCTATTTCTAATATTTATTTAAATGTTTAATTATTCATGATTTCATCTCTAAAGGTTGATAGTGGTAGTCATTGCTCTTATTTGAAACTGTGTATGCATGTGTATAAGTTCTGATAGCTATTGTAGCATCCTATAACTTGGGTCTGGTGACCGGATCGGGTGAGGGGGTGTTATATTTTCACAATTGGAAACCACAACACATACTCAATAAGATAGCCTTATTTGGATCACTTGACTTTCTCACTTCTCCTTGTATTCAACTATTTCTTTGCAAAAATGTTCATAAAAGAGTGTGAGATTAACTAAGCTCAGTGAATGTTCATGAAAGCCACAAATAAACACATAATCCATCGTTAAAGAAAGCATAATATATCAATCATTCATGACATTACATTGAGCATATCTCATAGTATACATATTGATATATTGACATTTAGTGACTATGAAACATGTATTAAGCATAATGCATTGGATAAACGGATCTCCAAACACAACCTTGACTCAAAAAAGTCTAACATATCCCATGAAGTGTAGCATATAGCTGACACTATCCACACACAACCACCATATCCGTTGAATGGAGCTAAGCTCAACATTCCCTTATCTTTCTAACATATCCTGGGGCCTCAACGCCCAAACATAAATATATAGGTGAGTACTCACAATCCTATGATATGAAAATGATATCCAATGGTTCCAAAAGGTCACAACACCAACGTATCCAATCATAAACTCATTTATTGATAAACCGTAATATATACATATTTTTAATCCCACATTTAGTATATTTTTGGATGATTTATTCCTTGAATTGTGGAATTTGGTGCTCTTAATCCGTTAATTTCATGTTTTATACTTAGGAAAGCATCGGAGGATGAAAAGAACGAGAAACGGGCTTAAAATGGAGTAAATGGGCCAACTTACGAAATCGACATGGCCTGGGCCCAAGACCATACGGCCGTGCCTCCTTAATAGACCCGAACACGGCCTGGCCTTGACTTACACGGGCGTGTGCCATAGGGCGTGTCCCTGACGTGACCTGTTTGAATTTCACTCGAATTAGGGTACTTAGAAGCAAAGAAAGCCATTCCAAAAGCCTATATAAACACCCTAAAGGTCAACCTTCAAGGGGCGTCCAGTTAGGCCAAAGAGCCGAGCCAGAGAGGCCAGAATTGTGGGATTTACTCGAAGAAAGCCAGTTGATTCATCCCAAGAAGCCGGAGTTATACTCAAGATAGAGGATCTTCCCTTCAATTTTCTTCAGGGGGTTTTAGGGTTTTTCTTATGTTTTGTTTTATATTTTCTTCTAAGATGTATTCTTTTATGATTATGAACTAAACCCCTCAAATACCTGAGGGGGATGAAACCTAAGACGAATCTTGTTATTGTTTTCTGAACTATATGATAAATACTTGGTTTGTTCTTAATTGTGTGTTCTTAATTCTTGTTTTGATATTTTAGGATATTGATTCAAGTACTGATGTGCCTAGGCAGAGGAGGAATAGACCCTGTCTAAGAGTAGATCTAGCATAATTAAGCGGAGTTGATCACAACCCTAGAGATAGGATGATGAAAATCTGCCGGATTAGGGTCAAACCTAATATGGGAGTCCATAGATCGAGTTAATGCAATTCTAGGGGTTTTAATTAGAAAGAGATTTCAATTAATCAACCTAGGGTTAGACGTTAGTAGCCTCGAGAGAGGTATTAATATAAATTAGGGAATCCTATGGATCAAGTCAAGTGAATAAATCGTCTAGTTCAGAGTTAAATAACAAGTGAAGTCTAGGTGGATTCTTCCTCGGGTATTGTCTTAATCAACTGGTTTTTCCTACAAATATTTCCCCAATTCATTCTCTTTTTCTTAGCATATTTAGCGTAATAGTTAGTTAATTGTAGATTAATTAATAATTCCCTTAATTATTAGGCTAAATAATAAAAAGAAAGTTAGTATTAGTACTTTTGGTTCCTTTGGGTTCGACAACCCGATCTTGCCACTAAACTATACTACAGTTCGATAGGTGCGCTTGCCTAAATCATTGTCATAGTTAGTTTTAAGGCTTGATCATTCTTTTTATAAATTTTTAAGACTCTGACACACGATCATATACTTACTATTTTATGCTCATGTCCACTTATCATATAACACATATTCATAACATGTTCATATTAACTTATTATGGACTTTTCAAGTGCACACATTGTAATGGCCTATTTTTGCCCGGGCTGGAATAAACCAAAATAAAAAATAAAACCAGTGTTATTTTTAAAGAGTCCAGTTACAACATTTGGCCCAAAATCAATTTACAAAGCCCAAAATAAATTACCCAAGACCCAACCTAACCCAATTACACCCCTTGACCCAAACCTAGCAGACCAACCTACCAAGCCCGTCACATCTTAACCCAAACTGCCTAGGCCCAAAACACCCGTGGCCTAAAAGGCCCAAAGCATTAAGCAGAAACAGAAGCCTAGGGTTTCTTGGAAACCCTAGGCGCCGCATGCCCCAGCAAACACCCCAGCCTTCGCGTCGTAACCCACGCCAGCCCTCGGTTACGCCGCCATCAACGCCGCAATCCACACTTAGCCACCGTCGAGATCTCCGCTCTTGCACAGAAAAGGAAACGCAACCACAAAATCAACATGGCAATATTTCTTTTTCCTTTTTTATTCTGTTTGTTCGAAGGCTATAAAAGCCTAACTTGTAAGCAAAAAGAAGGGGAGGCAAAAAAAAGAGACTCAAAGGCATAGAGAAATAGATACAGGCAAATATTAAAAAAATAGAAATAAAAACACCAAACAGAAGGTGATTTCCTATTTTCATGCTCGCATTATTATTTTTTCTTCTTTTCGTAGAAAGATAGAAAGGATTTTACCTCTCGATCGGCGTAAAAATAAAGGAGGCGTTTGGGCTTCTAACCATCGCTGGAGGAGGTGCGTGCGGTGGCACGTGTGGTGGCGCATCATCAGAACCAAAGGCCGAGACTGACCTCAGGCCGAAGGAACAGAGAGCATTTTAGAGCTCTCTTAATTTTTTTTTTTTTAAAATGGTGAATAGAATGAATTTTTGAACTGATTTTTGCCTTTTATAATAAGAAGGAAACGACGCCGTTTTGCTTAATCTAATAAGTGAAAAAACGACGTCGTTTCAAAGGCCAGATCCACGCGTTGACC
This sequence comes from Gossypium australe, assembly GCA_005393395.2. Classification (NCBI taxonomy): domain Eukaryota; kingdom Viridiplantae; phylum Streptophyta; class Magnoliopsida; order Malvales; family Malvaceae; genus Gossypium; species Gossypium australe. The sequence goes on along the minus strand of CM016623.1, from coordinate 52,506,661 downwards.
CGACCCGGGGCAAGATCCGCGTTTTTTTTCCTTGAATGGGATAATTTCCATTCTAGTCCTTCCGCAGTTTTACTTGTCTCAATTCAGTTTAATTGGAAACTTTGTTTTTTATAAAATTGGCCCTAAATTTGCATTTTGTTTTAATTAAGTCCCCTTTACTGTTTTAAAATGAAGATATGAACGACGCCGTTTTAAAAGAGGCTTAATTTCCATTTTAATCCCTGATATTTAACCCGCGTTTTTGATTTAATCCTTTTATATTTATTTTTAATTGCTGTTTAACCCCTGTTTCTTTATTTGTTTTTAATTTTCTTATTTTATTTTAAATTATTTCAATTGTTTTATCATGTTAAATATTTTATATTAATTATCTATACTAATTTATTAAATATAAATATCTATTTTTTTGTCTTCTTTTTTTATTACATATTATTTTAGTATTTATATATATTAGATATTATATTATATTTTTTTATGCTATATATTATATAATATTATAATTATTTATAATGTATTCATTTTTAATATCTTTTTTATTTTATTTTTTTAAAAGTCATTATATTTTTTAAACACATTGTTTATATTGTTGTCCCTTTTATCTATTTAAATTTGCATGAAATATGTTTATAGTTAATTTTATTGTTTATTATATTTGTCTATACTTCATCATATATTTGCAATTACTTTTGTTAGGATCGTCCCGATTAAGCAACGAACAAGTAAAAATAGCAGAAGAAATTGAGAAATTGAACACACAAATTTAACGTGGAAAAACTCCTCCAAAGAGGATAAAAAACCACGGGCAAAGATAATTTTACTATAATGGCAACAGAATGAAGAGTACAAAAGATGGAGATAAAAAACTAAACCCCGAAAACCCGAAAATAAAGAACCCTCAAAACGTAAACACAAAATTCTCTAAATGTGTTATGAGTTCTAATATCTAATGGGTGTTATTTTCTAAGGTTGTAAAAGAGCCTATTTATAAGCTAAATCCATAGGTCAAATAATAATAAAATAATCTAAACTAATCAGTGTTTGATTGAAACAAATAAACAGAGTTTAACTAGAAGATTACTTCTCGAATTTGACTGAAATAGGAGTCATAATTAACAAATCTCCACCTTGACTCATATTTCCACAATGCCATCTTTGCCAAAGCCCGCCACGAGCCTATCTTGAACCATGAAGGGAATTAACTGAGTCGATTCTATGCTTAGAAGCTGGAAGACTTCTAGCCTTCGACTTGTACACTGCCAAATCAAAACTAACCCGGGTTTGATTTTCACGAACACAGTGCCCTAACTTTTCAAAACCTGCATCCAAAAGGGAACCTCTCTTCAACGAAACGGTCATACCTTTTTCCCTCTTATGACCAAGTTGCCTCCGCTCTAAATGAGTTGACTTCGACTCTGTAACAGACGAGGGACGTCCGATTTCACCGGTCACTGTAGAACCTTCCAGAATATAAAGACTGCCAGTTCTTTTACCTTTTAACAAAACGAGAGCTCCACGAGATACTTTAATGCCACTCGACTCGATGTTGATTCTGCATCCTTTTAAGTCTAAAATACTCAAGGAGATGAGATTCTTTCGTAAATCAGGTACATACCTGACATCTGAGAGTGTCCTAATTGTCCCATCGTGTATCCTAATTTTAACAGTACCAATTCCAATTACCTTACTAGATGAATCGTTTCCCATGCACACAACTCCACCTTCAACCGAACTGTATGTGGAGAACCATTCTCTATTGGGACACATGTGGAAAGAACATCCTGAATCTAGGATCCACTCGGACGTGAGCTTGGAGTTATCGCTCGTTGACACTAACAAGAAATCATCACCGCTTTCATCGGCCAAATTAGCACCAGCTACATCTTCCTCGTTACTCTCAGCAGCTCTTTTCTTTTGCAGTTTATAACAATCTGCTTTGACATGACCTAACTTTTTACAATAGCGACACCTTTTGTCTCGTTTCTTTGATGCTATCAAAACGGAAGCTTGCCTATCTGCCTTGCTATCCAAATGAAGCTCATTGTCGAGTTTGTCTCTACTCAACAAATTACCTTTCACATCTTCGAACGAGAGTTTGTCTCTGCCATAAATCAGGGTCTCCCTGAAAGACTTGTATGAATGGGGTAAAGAGCACAATAATAGCATAGCCTGATCTTCCTCGTCAATATGAACCTCAACATTCTTTAAATCATTTAAAAGAGTAATGAATTGACTGATGTGATCTCTAAGAAGCTCACCTTCGTTCATGCGAAACGTAAATAGACGTTGTTTCAACACTAAACGGTTAGCCAGAGACTTAGTCGCATAAAGAGTTTCTAACCTTTTCCATAAGGCAGATGAGGTCTTCTCCATCAATACCTCCTGCAATACCGTATTCGCGAGGCACAATTGGATTGCAGACAAAGCCTTTTCATCAAGCTCTTCCCATTCTGTTTTATTTAGATTCTCAGGCTTTTCCTGGTAACAACCTTTTTCAAACCGGATTGAACTAGAATTGCCATCATCCGAACTTGCCACAGATTGAAATTTGTCTCACCATCGAACTTCTCAATTTCAAACCTTGTTGCTGCCATATCTGAATGGGCTGATTTATGAAAATTGAACTAGCTCTTGATACCACTTGTTAGGATCGTCCCGATTAAGCAACGAACAAGTAAAAATAGCAGAAGAAATTGAGAAATTGAACACACAAATTTAACGTGGAAAAACTCCTCCAAAGAGGATAAAAACCACGGGCAAAGATAATTTTACTATAATGGCAACAGAATGAAGAGTACAAAAGATGGAGATAAAAAACTAAACCCCGAAAACCCGAAAATAAAGAACCCTCAAAACGTAAACACAAAATTCTCTAAATGTGTTATGAGTTCTAATATCTAATGGGTGTTATTTTCTAAGGTTGTAAAGAGCCTATTTATAGGCTAAATCCATAGGTCAAATAATAATAAAATAATCTAAACTAATCAGTGTTTGATTGAAACAAATAAACAGAGTTTAACTAGAAGATTACTTCTCGAATTTGACTGAAATAGGAGTCATAATTAACAACTTTAGTATAGGAATTATTATTTGTTGTATTTCATATTATTATTGCCTATCATAAATATTACCATGTTATAATTATTTTTTTCAATAATTTTCAAATGCAATATTGCCACATGGTTATGGTTTAAAATAAAAATACATTTTTACAAAATCAATATTTTATTTAAAGGTTTTCAAAATAAGGCAATGTTTTGATATTTAGAAATTCGAGAAATAGTGCCCAATCGTGCTGGGTTGCGATTTCCCGTTTGGCTAAATAACTAAATATCCTTTTGACAAGTTTTATGAGACGATCTTAGTGATGATGGTTTAAAAATGTCATGTCCAATCGTGCTGGATGTGATATCTATATTCTTTCGGATCAAAGAAATCTCAAATTTTAAATAAAAATTGCTCGAAGTTTTATAAACTATGAGATGATCTTAGTTACGAGGGATTTAAAAATATTATGTCCAATCGTGCTGGATGTGATGTTTATATTCCTTTGGATCGAAGAAATCTCAAATTTTAAATCAAAATTGCTCTAAGTTTTATAAATTATGAGATAATCTTAGTTACGAGGGATTTAAAAATATTATGTCCAATCGTGCTGGATATGATGTTCATATTCCTTCGGATAGAAGAAATCTCAAATTTTAAATCAAAATTTCTCAAAGTTTTATAAATTATGAGATGATCTTAGTTACGAGGGTTTAAAAAAACATCGTGTCCAATCGTGCTGGATGTGATGTTTATAATCTTTCGTATCGAGGAACACTCATATTTTAAATCAAATTGTTCGAAGTCTTCTAGAAATCATATTTTTAAATGCTTTTAAATTTCAAACATTTGGACATGATTTTATCAATTAGGTACCAATTTTTGGGCGTTATGAGGGTGCTAACCCTTCTTCATACGTAACTGACTCCCGAACCCGTTTTTTCGTTTTTCGTAGACCAAAATCAAATGTTTTAAAATGAAACATTTTACAAGGTGATCTAATCACACCTAAGTAAAAAAGGATTGGTGGCGACTCCCATTTTTGTTTTTAAAGTCGATCCCCGTTTTTAAAACCCAATTTGAAAAATGGTTTCGACACACATAATGCTCAAATATCCATATCATATAGATTTCATATGTGTGCATAAAACCAGCAAGCCTCATATCATATGCTAACATAATCTCATATCATATACAAAGATTCCACAACATATGTCATATATCATATCACATAGGCATTAGTTGTAAAATAATATTAGATCGAGTAAGAGAACTTACACACATAACTTAGAATAGGTGTTTAGGCTAATCTAAGCTCCCATTAACTCGACAAATTATGCCTAAAAGCAACAATTCAAATCACTCACCGAATCTCTTTCGTTCAATTGTCGAAGGCTAGATAAGTTTTTTCTTACCTTTCGATTTGCTCGTAGAGAATCTTATTGGATCTGTCACTTGGCATACATATTAAACACATTACGAACTCATCATTTAGAGCATTAATCACATTCAGACAGTGGCAAAACTGCAGATATAAGCTTCCCTTTCCTAATACTGAAATTTAACTAGTTTTACCGAAATAAGAGTTTTCCTTGCTCAATTTTTGTTTCTAATCCCTAAACATGTTTCTAAACATCCTAATTATCATATTACTACATATCTAAGCCAATAATTTCATCTAATTTCTTGGATCTAACTTTTCTTGAAAATTGTTCAAGCATGAACATTCGAAAAGGGAAAAATCTCAATTCTTTAAAATTATTTAACGATCTATTAAATTGAGTTAAAAAATCTTCTAATTAGTTCAAAATAAGTTGAAAACCAATTTAAAATAGTGATAGTCACTAAACTAACTATAAATACGACTAAGGCAAGCACACCCATCGAACAATAGTATAGTTATGGTGAGTAGGGAAAATCGTATCCACGAGGACTAAAAGTACTAGTAATTACCGTTTTTCTATTATTTAGCCGATAAATTGAAGTGATTATTTTTAATATAAATTTACTAATCTAATTTAACTACAAACGCAATAGAAAGTGAAATAGGAAAATAATCGAAGACAACTAATGAGAAAGACAATACCCAGGAAATAATCCACCTAGACTTCACCTATTATTCTGAATCTAAATTAAACGATTTATTCATTTGTGTTCTGACCCGTAGAAATCCCTAAATTATGTCAATATCTCTTTCGAGAGTAAGAACAACTGACTCTAGGTTGATTAATTGAAATCTCTTTCTAATTAAAACCCCTATTGTCGCATTAACTCGATCTATGGATTCCCTTATTAGATTTGACTCTAATCCAGTAGATTTATGTCGCCCTATTTCTAGGATTGCATGCAACTCCACTCAATTATGCTAGATCTACTTTTAAATAGGGACTTTTGCTCTTTTGAAATAAGCACATTAAACTTGAATTAATATTTCAGAAATAATAAAACAAGACATAAGCATACATAATTGAGAATAAGAATCTGGTATTTATCGCGTAAATCAAAAATAAAAAAAATAAGATTTATCATAGGTTTCATCTTCCCTAGGTATCTAGGGAATTTAGTTCATAATCCTGAATATAAACATCTCAAAGTTAGAATAACAACAAGACATAAAGAAACTCAATAAAACTTCAAAGGAAATTAAATAGAGATCTTCAATCATGAAGGAGATCTGCTTTCGAGTTGATTCTGATGGCGTTCTTATAGTCTTTTCTTCGATCTTCTCTTAATGCCCCGTAGGTCTTCTTCTAATTGGTATTTATAGACTTTCAGAAAGCCTAGAAATTGAGTTTTTCTGCGTATTTGGGAAGCAAGGTGTGATATCAACACGAGCTGGCACATGGGCGTGTAGCCAGCCCGTGTGGAAATGCCCAGGCCACGTGGATCCTGGAAACAACTCTATTTGTCTGATTTTGGCTCGTTTTTCGCTCCTTTAGCTCCCAAATGCTCTCCTAAGTAAAAAAAACATGAATTTAAAGGATTAGGAGCATCAAATTCACTAATTTACATAATTAATCATCCAAAAACGCATCAAGAATGAGATTAAAAATATGTTACTTTTATGACTTATCAAATAGCAAGTTAATTTAGTATTTCGAGTTTTACCATTTTTAAGCCAAACTTTGGTTTAAAAGATTTAGATCTAATGAAATCTAATAATAGTTTATGGAATCTCAAATTGTAAAAACAACAAGCTTAGATTTATCAATAATCAAAATATTACCTCAATTTGAGAAGAACGATGAAGTGTAGATCTAATTGGTAAAAAAACGTTTGAAGAACAATGAAGAAATTGATGAAGAAAACACATATTTTCTTTTAGATTGGAAGATGATTTGGTGTTTGGAAGTTAGGAAAATCATATTTGTTTGGTTAATTTGAGAGTAAAAGCTCTGATTTGTGTTTTAGGAAATTTTCAAATGGCAAATGTGAGGGAAGGAAGAGACTTAGGTGGTCTTAAATAAGCAACAAAGTTTTAAAATTTGGGTCATTGTCCTTTAGGCCACTTTTAATTTTAACCCTTTTCAAACCATTCATTTAATTCAAATTAAAACTCATTTCCTTAATTATTTTCAAATCCAATTTCATTTTTAAAATCCATTTTAAAATTCTTAATAACTAAACATTTAATCTTAATTTCCCAACCTAAATTTTTAGACCCGATTATTTCTATAATATTTTATTTAATTATAAAATCACCTTTAACCTAATTTTGGTATCCTAATCAGATATCCGATCCACTAACCCAATTCTACTAATTTGATTTTTGGAATGTGACAATAAGAAGCAATAGTCCGTAGATAAGTGGGAGAAATTATGAGAAGATAGAGAGAGAAGGAAAGAAACTTACCACTACTACGGATGGGATTGTGGAAAAGGAAGAATGATAAACTTGTTCAAATCTTGGAATATTTTTAGGGGCTGATAGAATTTTAAGGTTTAGAGTAACTTATTCTAGAGGCGATGGTAAGAGTCGGCGGGGAAGTTCTAGAACTAAAATTTAAAATTTAAATCTAAATAATAAATATAAAGAGAAGTGATTTTGTTAATATTTTGGAACTAGTTTATCTTAAACTCAATCCAATGCGCCTCAAATTCAATTTAATCATATCCAACCGGATGAAATTAAAATCCATAGGATGTATTTTTCCTTGAAAATCAGTAGTGGAAGTGTGATCACATCCAAAATGGCCATTAGAATTGTTTATTTGGTGTTTGTGGAAATAAATTGACTTTATAGACACCATTCTTGTTTTCACCTCATTCTACAATTTACAATTGTTTATTTCATCTTTGATTGCACTTTTTACACATTATTCTTTTATCTTTTTCTCATTTCGTGTTTCACATTTTACAATTATTTGTGTTGCGTAAATTCGTCGAATATATAAATTTTACGTGGAAAAGCTCCTCAAACAGGATAAAATATCATAGGTAAAAGGAGATTTCACTAATAAGAGAAAATTACAAGATGGAGAGAATAAAAAAAAACCCTTCAAACTAAAACACAGAATTCTCTCTTAAATATGTTGTTTTTTTTTATCTAAGTCTAATCCACACGCTAGTCATGGTAGTTCTAAAGTGATTTATATAGGCTATATAACAGCCTGATTTTAGCTAAACTAGAACAGTGCTTTCGGAACCACAAATCTGATGTCAAAAAATTATTTAATATTAATTTTGGTGTTTACAGCATGATAGCATGTATGTGTGAATATTTCATGAGCTAATTTTATCGTTTAATTACTCAATTTGAGAAAAAGGACTTAATCGCGTAGAATGCAAGTAAAATGCAAAAGCTGCATTCTACTTGTTAAAGGTGTCTACTAGCTTTGACTTTTAAATATGATGGCCTTAAATGGTAATTAGACCATTTTAAATGTTAGTGGACTTTTATGGACATTATTTAAGTGATTTTAAACGTTACAAGTCAAGGTTAATTTTGGTATTTGTTAAATAATGTTAATATTAGTAAAACAAAGGGAAATTTTTGTTCATATCATCATCTTTCCAACCAAAAATCAGAAGGGAGAACACCATTTTTAGGGCTTTGAAGTTTCGGCCATTGTTCTTGCTATCCGTTTTTGCTCGGTTTTTAATGATTTCTATGTTTTTGTAATGTTGCAGCTCAATCTAGCTAGCTCGTGCCTTTAATTTTAAAATTGTTAAAGATTTTGAGAGTTGCTATTGTTGAATCTATGAGCTCTTTGATGTTTAATGCTGAAATATTAAAGCTTGATGATAGTTTTACATGTTTTGTTAAGTGATTTTTGACAAAAATGTAAAAAGGGATTGAATTGTGAAATATGTTAATTGTGTGGTTGAAATGAGAAATAAATGAAATTTTTGGGCTGCTAGGGACTTATATGAAATTCGGCCAAGCTTGGGTTTATTGAAAATATATGAATTTTGTGTATTTGTGAAATAGGGCCTAAATTGTTAAAAGTGTAAAAGTTTAGGGGCTAAAGTGCAAATAGGCCTAAATGTATGTTTTGGACTAAATTGAATGAGTGGTTGATTAAATAATTTAATTTTGAATATATTTAGATCAAGAAAAGAGAAATCTGGAATTAGATTGGGGGAAAGGTAAGATTATCGAGTAATTGACTCATTTCGCTGTTTTCGTACTCGAGGTAAGTTTGTATGTGATACTTTCATTATAAATATATGTTAAATGCTTTGATATCGCATAAACTGTGTTTATGAGATACGGATAATATTTGAATTGTGAATACGCCTCTACAGATATGTTCAACGGTGAAATCGACAAGTGTAAATTCCCGGTTGAACCTTGGGAATAGTTTAGGATGCTAGTGACATGTCATTAGGTTATTGTGTTGGCTTCAGGCCATGATAGCAGCACTACGGGTGCGAGTGATACCTTGATTTGACTACGGGCCATGGTATAGGTACTCCGGGATAAGTTACCTTGATTTGGCTTCGGGCCATGGTATAGGTACTTATTGATTGAGATTCTTGAGTATCCGACTTCTATTCTGAATGATTCAACGGGGAAATTGAATGATGTGGTTGAGAAAAAGGTTAGTACGAGGCGATACAGGTACGTACAGAACCTATTCGAGTATTAAATAGAGAAAGTTCGATGAGATGATATTTAATCATGTTTTAATACATGAGAAAGTTTGTAGTTAATGTGTATATGGTGATGTTATGTAAAATTGGTTGATTTGCATTTATTTGATGAATTAAGTTATTCACATGCGAGCTTTCTAAGCTATAAGGCTTACTTTGTTTTATTTTTCTATGTTTTATAGTGAATCAAGGCTAGCTCGAATCCGGGAGTCGTCGGGAACATCATCACACTATCAAGCATCTGATTGGTACTTTTGAGTTGTATAAATATGGTATATGGCATGTATAGGCTACTTGTGGTATTTTGGTTGTGAATATAGCATAAGAGTTGGCTTGTAAATGATGTTAATATGGTTGTGTGTTTAGCTATTAGAAATGGCTTGTAAATGCATATGTTTTGGTTGTATATATAGCCATGAGTGATGGCTTATTCTGGTATGTTTAGTATGAAAATGGTTATGGTTTTATAGCTGCAAATGTTTAATTGATTTATGGAGTTTAATGCTTGAGAAATGCTTTGGTGAAGTATGATTTTAGAAGTTGAGTTGATAAGTATTTGATTAGGTAATTGGCATTGAATTGAGTATTGAATTTGGTTGAAATGGATATGTATGAACTGCGTTTTTGGTTGATGATTTTGGCTGCCTATTGTATGATGAAATGGTACCATTTTGGTTGCTTAATTGAGCATGAGAAAGGGTGGCAAATTGGCCTTGCAAATGGCCTATTTTTGTCCACACAGGCAAAGACACGAGTGTGTGTTTCAATCGTGTGCGACACACGGTCATGTTACACAGCCGTGTGTCCCCTGGTGTTGAAATTAAAATGAAGTCAATATGCTCCACACGGTCTCACACACGGGCATGTGACCGACCGTATGACATAAGTCAGTATACCCCCTAAATGGTACACGGCCTAGCACACGAGCGTGTGATTTGGCCGTGTTGCATAAGTCAGTATACCTTATAGGTTTGGCACGGCCTAGCACATGGCCTGGCACACGGGCGTGTGTGGCCATTTCGAAGGGCACACGGGATAGACACATGGGCGTGTGGTCGGTTGTGTGACCTAAGTTAGTATGTATGCCCTGTTTTCAAACGGCCTGAGACACAGACGTGTTTGAAGCCGTGTGAGGCACACGGCCTGTTCACACGGGCGTGTGACCCCTGTATAGATGAAAAATTTCTAAGTTTTCCAAAAAATTTTGTATGTTATCGGCTTAGTCCCGAACCATTTCTAAAGCATGTTTAAGGTCTTGTAAGCTCTTATAAGGGACAATGTGATTGTGTTGAATGGTATTTGGGTATGAATGCATAAATGTATGAGTATTGTATGTTAAATGATATGTATTGATCGGTAATACCACGTAACCCTACTCTGACAGTGAATACGGGTGAGGGGTGTTACATTTATTGGTATCACAGTTACGGTTTAGTCGATTTTAAGACTAACGTAGCGTGTGTGAGAGTCTAGCTATACATGCCATATATACTCTGCGATAGTGTGATGATTCCTAACAGCTTAAATTGTGTTTTCGTATAGTAATGGATCCCGAACGAGCTGTAGCCAATGATGTAGAGAGTAATGTGCCCGCTCCTGCTTAATGGGCAGCGCCATCAAATTCTAAGCCTGTAACGAGTAGCCACGAGGGAGAGGCTAAACAAGCATTTTTCCAAATGATGAATGAGTGGTTCACGGGGTTCGTTCGAATGAATCTGGCTGCTCAACAACCTCCACCCCCACCTATTCCTCAAAAAATCCCTGTTGTTCCTCAAGTTGTAGATCTGCTACGGATAAAGAAGCCGCTAGTAGATAAGATTCGTAAACATGGGGCTGAGGAGTTCTGAGCTACTGTTGATGATGATGCTGAGAGAGCTGAGTTTTGTCTTGAAAATACGATTCGAGTGTTTGATGAACTTTCATGCACACCGACTAAATGCTTAAAATGTGCAATATCACTTTTGAGGGACGCTGCTTATCAATGGTGGAATACATTAGTGTCAGTGGTGCCGAGAGAGAGAGAGAGAATCACCTGGGAGTTCTTTCAAACTGAATTCTGAAAGAAATATATAAGTCAGCGATTCCTTGATCAAAAGCATAAAGAGTTTCTGGAATTAAAATAGGGCAGCATGACTGTCACTAAGTATGAAAGAGAATTCGTACGGTTAAGCAAGTATGCTCGAGAGTATGTGTCTACTGAGGAGATTATGTGTAAACGATTTGTTGACGGGTTGAATGAAGATATAAAACTACTAGTCGAAATTCTAGAGTTGAAAGAATTTGTTGTTTTGGTTGAAAAGTCTTGTAAAGCCGAGGATCTTAGCAAAGAAAAGAGAAAAGCATATTCAGAAGCTAGAGACTCGAGAAAAAAAATAATGAGTAAGCCGTATCAATCTTCGTCAAAGAAATCCAGAGATTCGTACGCTCGTCCAAATGCTTCAAATGAATATTCGAACAGGGATCGTAGAAAACAATACTCTGGTCCTAAAGCTCAAGCTACTTCAGTATCGAGTGTTGGCAGTGTGAGAGACAACAAACCCGAGTGTCAGCTTTGTGAGAGACGACACTTCGGAGAATGCTAGAATAAAAGTACTAAATCTTACTTCAAATATGGCTTGTCGGATCATTTTATTAAAGGTTGTCCTGATATGGGTGAGAAAGATAGACCTCAGAATGTGAGACCGAGTAATACGTTGACTAAAGGAAGACCACCAAGAAATACTGGGAATGTGAGTGGCATTCGAAGGGCAACAAGAGACTTTACCATGAGATCTGAGGCCAGAGCACCTGCTAGAGCCTATGCTATTCGCACTCGCGAAGAAGCGTCATCCCCAGATGTTATCACCGATACTTTCACTCTTTATGATACTAATGTGATTGCATTGATAGATCCAGGATCAACTCATTCTTATATATGCATGAATTTAGTATCTAGTAAGATTTTGCCTGTAGGGTCTACTAAATTTGTGATTAAAGTATCGAACCCCTTAGGCAAATGTGTTTTGGTTGACAAAGTCTGCATGAATTGTTCGTTAATGTATCATGATTTCTGTTTTCCGACTTATCTAATATTGTTGCCATTTGATGAATTTGATATGATTATGGGTATGGATTGGCTAACGATGCATGAGGCTATAGTGAATTGTAGACGAAAGACAATTGAATTGAAATGTCAGAATAATGAGACTATTAGAATTGAATTTGATGATCTGACTAGTTTTCCAGTTGTGATCTTATCTATGTTAGCTCAGAGATTTGTGAGAAAGGGTTGTGAAGCTTATTTTGTATATGTACTTGATACTAAAGTGACAGAAACAAAGACTGAATCAATACTAGTTGTGTGCGAATATCTAGATGTATTTCCTGAAGAGTTACCGGGTTTACCACCTATCAGAGAAGTTGAGTTTGGTATTGAATTAGTACCGAGAACAACGCCGATATTGATAGCTCCGTACAGAATGGCTCTGACAGAGTTAAAAGAATTAAAAGCTTAGTTACAAGAATTGACAGATAGAGGTTTTGCTAGACCGAGTTTCTCTCCCTAGGGTGCACCGGCGTTATTTGTGAAAAAGAAAGATAGTAGGATGAGAATGTGTATAGACCATCGACAACTCAACAAAGTGACGAACAAGAATAAATACCCTTTGCCACAAATAGATGATTTGTTTGATCAGTTAAAAGGGGCAACAGTGTTTTCAAAAATTGATTTGAGATCGGGTTATTACCAGTTGCGAGTTAAAGACTCGGATGTGCTAAAGACTGCATTTAGAACAAGGTATGGACACTATAAATTTCTTGTTATGCCTTTCAGATTAACAAATGCACCTGCTATTTTTATGGACTTGATGAACCGGATTTTCAGGCCGTACTTAGACCGATTCGTAGTTGTGTTTATTGATGATATTTTGATTTACTCTCGTGATGAATCTGAGCATGCCGAACATTTAAGAATCATGTTACAAACTTTGAGAGATAAACAGTTGTTTGCAAAGTTCAGCAAATGTGAGTTTTGGCTACAAAAGGTTGGCTTTCTGGGACATATAGTTTCAGCCGCGGGTATTCGAGTTGACCCAAGCAAAATTTCTACAATTATAGATTGGAAGTCTCCGAGAAATGTATCTAAAGTTCAAAGTTTTCTAGGACTAGCCGGCTATTATAGACTATTTGTGAAAGGTTTCTTGATGATTGCGACTCCGATGACACGATTACTTCAAAAAAATGTTAAATTTGAGTGGTCAGAAAAGCGTCAGCAGAGCTTTAAGCAGTTAAAAGTATTATTGATAGAGGCACTAGTATTAGTTCAGTCTGAGCTGGATAAAGAATTCGTAGTTTTTAGTGATGCATCGTTAAATGGCCTGGGTTGTGTTTTGATGCAGGAAGGCAGGGTTATAGCTTATGCCTCAAGATAATTGACGCCGCACGAAAAGAATTATCCGACGCATGATCTTGAATTAACTGCGATAGTGTTCACATTGAAAATATTTATACCGACCACAAAAGTTTGAAATATTTGATGACTCAAAAAAATTTGAATTTGCGACAGCGGAGATAGATAGAATTGCTAAAAGACTATGAATTAGTAATTGACTATCATTCGGGAAAAGCGAACGTAGTTGCTGATGCCTTAAGTTGAAAGTCCTTATTTGCTCTACGTGCTTTGAACACACAATTAGCTTTGTCTGATCACAGTTCGATAGTAGCTGAGTTGAAGGCGAGACCGTTATTTCTACAACAGATTTGTGAAGCTCAAAAATTAGATAATGAATTGCAAGCAAAATGAGTTCAATGTAAGTCGACTTCTGATTTCGAGTTTTGAATAGGTCCTGATGACTGTTTGATGTTTCGAGGTAGAATTTGCATACCGAGAAATCCCAAGCTTATTCAGAAGATTCTAAACGAAGCACACAGTAGTTGTTTATCAGTACATCCGGGAAGCACAAAAATGTATAACGGTTTGAAATAGCATTATTGGTGGCACGGCATGAAACGAGATATCTCAGAATTTGTTTCAAAATGTTTGATTTGTCAGCAAGTTAAAGCTTGATAAGCCATAAAAGTAACATGTTTTTAATCCCATTCTTGATGGATATTTGGATGAATTATTATGTGAATTTGATGCTCCTAATCCTTTAAATTCATGTTTCTATACTTAGGTGAGCATAGGGGAGAGAAAGGAGTGAAAAACGAGCCAAAATCAAGCAAAAAGAACTATTTCGAAGATCCACACGGGCTGCACATTTCCACACGGGCTAGCCACACGTCCATGTGCTTGCCCGTATCGATATCACTCCTTGTTTCCCAAACACGCGGAAAAAGCCAATTTTTAGGGTTTCTAAGCATTCTAAAGTCTATAAATACACACTAGAAGAGGACCTAAGGGGATACGCAGAGTAGAACGAAGAAATTACTCGAAGGAAGCTATCAGAATCAATTCAAAAGCAGGATCTCCTTCAAGATTGAAGATCTCCATCCAATTTCCTTAGAAGTTTTTGGGTTCTTTATGTCTTGTTGTTTTCCTAATTTTGAGATGTTTTCCTTTTACATTATGAACTAAACTCCCTAAATACCAAGGGAGGATGAAGCCTATGATGAATCTTATTATTTAATTATCTGAATTACATGATAAATACTTGTTTTTGTTCTTAATTATGTGTTCTTAACCCTTGCTTTAATAATTTCAGGATATTAATCCAAGTTTGATGTGCTTAATCAGTGGAGCAAAAGTCCCTACTTAAGAGTAAATCTAGCATAATTAAGCGGAGTTGATTGCAATCCTAGAAATAGGACGGCATAAATCTGTCGGATTAGATTCAAATCTAATAAAGGAATCCATAGATCGAGTTAATGTGACAATAGGGGTTTTAATTAGAAAGAGATTTCAATTAATCAACCTAGAGTCAGTTGTTTTTAGTCTCGAAAGAGATATTAACATAATTTAGGGATTTCTACAGATCAAGGCAAGTGAATAAATCGTTTATTTTGAATCATAATAATAAGTGAAATCTAGGTGGATTTCTCCTTGGGTATTGTCTCTCTCATTGGTTTTCTTCAAATATTGTCCCAATTTTATCTCTGTCGCGCTCATAGTAAATTAGTTAGTTAAATTTTAGATTAAAACACCCCTTTAATTATTAGGCTAAATAATAAAAAGATAGTAAATACTAGTACTTTTAGTCCTTGTGGATACGATATTCTGAACTCACCATAGCTATACTACCATTCGATAGGTGCGCTTGCCTTTGTCGTATTTTAGTTAGTTCGTGACGTCATCAAAGCTGAACATTAGGTACCATCGGGTTTGTTACAGCCTATTATGGTTTCTGAGTGGAAGTGGGATAGAGTAACAATGGATTTTATTTCGGGTTTGCCCTTATCTCCGAAAAAGAAAGATGCGATTTGGGTTGCTGTTGACAGATTGATAAAATCAGCTCATTTTATTCCAGTACGTACAGATTTCTCGCTTGATAAATTGGCTGAGTTGTATATCTCAGAGATTGTTCGATTGCACTAAGTGCCACTATCTATTGTTTCGGATAGGGATCCGAGATTCACTTCACGATTTTGGAAGAAATTGCAAGAAGCTTTAGGTACAAAGCTACATTTTAGCACTGCATTTCACCCACAAACGGATGGACAATCTGAACGAATTATTCAAATACTTGAAGATACGTTGCGATGTTGCATTCTTGAGTTTAAAGGTAGCTGGGAGAAATATCTACCGCTGATTGAATTTTATATTGCAGTTTGGTTGAAAAGGGAAATTGAGTCCGCGATTCATCGGACCGTACGAGGTTATCGAGTGAATCGGGCCAGTTGCGTATCGATTATCTTTACCGTCTGAGCTAGAGATAATACATAATGTGTTTCATGTATCGATGCTTCAACGATACCAATCCGACCCTTCACATGTCATTTCCCCGACCGAGGTTAAAATTCAGTCTAATATGTCATATGCTGAAGAACCGATTAGAATTTTAGGTCGTGAGATCAAAGAGCTAAGAAATAAGAGAATCACATTAGTGAAAGTATTATGGCATCAGCACGGGATTGAAGAAGCTACATGAAAACCCGAGGATGCTATGAGAAAACAATACTCGAATCTATTCACTGGTAAGATTTTCGGGGACGAAAGTCCTTAAGGGGGAGAGTTATAATAGCCCGGTTTTAGCTAAATCAGAACAGTGGTTTCAAAACCATAAATCCAATGTCAAAAAATTATTTTAATATTAATTTTGGTGTTTATAGCATGATAGCATGTATGTGTGAAAATTTCTTGAGCTAATTTTATTGTTTAATTACTCAATTTGAGAAAAAGGACTTAATCGCGTAAAATGCAAAAGTTGCATTCTACTTGTTAAAGGTGTCAAATAGCTTTGTATTTTAAATATGATGGCCTTAAATGGTAATTAGACCATTTTAAATGTTAGTGGACTTTTATGGACATTATTTAAGTGATTTTAAATGTTAAGTCAAGGTTAGTTTTGGTATTTGTTAAATAATGTTAATATTAGTAAAACAAAAGGAAATTTTTGTTCATATCATCATCTTTCCAACTGAAAATTAGAAAGGAGAACACCATTGTTAGGGCTTTGAAGGTTCGACCATTGTTCTTGCTATTTGTAAGTCCGTTTTTGCTCGATTTTTAATGATTTCTATGTTTTTGTAATCGTTGCAGCTCAATCTAGCTTGCTCGTACCTTTAATTTCAAAAATTTTAAAGATTTTGAGAGTTGCTATTGTTGAATCTATGAGCTTTTTGATGTTTAATGTTGAAATATTAGAGCTTGATGATAGTCTTACATGTTTTGTTAAGTGATTTTTGACAAAAATGTCAAAAAGGGATTAAATTGTGAAATATGCAAATTGTGTGGTTGAAATGAGAAATAAATGAAATTTTTGGGCTTCTAGGGAATTATATGTAATTTGGCCAAGCTTGGGTTTATTGAAAATATATGAATTTTGTGTATTTTTGAAATAGGGACTAAATTGTTAAAAGTGTAAAAGTTTAGGGGCTAAAGTGAAAATAGGCCTAAATGTATGTTCTGGACTAAATTGAATGAGTGGTTGATTAAAGAAGTTAATTTTGAATATATTTAGATCAAGAAAAGAGGAATCCGAAATTAGATTGGGAGAAAGGCAAGATTATCAAGTAATTGACTCATTTCGCAGTTTTCGTACTCGAGGTAAGTTTGTATGTGGTAGTTTCATTATAAATATATGTTAAATGCTTTGATATCATTATAAACTGTGTTTATGAGATACGGATAATATTTGAATTGTGAATACACCTCTACGGATATGTTCGGCGATGAAATCGACAAGTGTAAATTCCCGATTGAACCTTAGGAATAGTTTATGATGCTAGTGACATGTCATTAGGTTATTGTGTTGGCTTCGGGCCACGATATCAACACTGCGAGTGATACCTTGAGTTGGCTATGGGCAATGGTATAGGTATTTCGGAAAGGAGTTACCTTGATTTGGCTATGGGCCATGGTATAGGTACTCCGGGATAAGTTACCTTGATTTGGCTTTAGGCCATGGTATGGGTATTTATCGATTGAGATTCTTCAGTATCCGACTTCTATTCCGAATGGTTCAACGGGTAAATTGAATGATGTGGTTGAGAAAGAGGTTAGTATGAGGCGATACAAGTACGTACAGAACCTATTCGAGTATTAAATAGAAAAAGTTCGATGAAATGGTATTTAATCATGTTTTGAGACATGAGAAAGGTTTGTAGTTAATGTGTATACGATGATGTTATGTAAAATTGGTTTATTTGCATTTATTTGATGAATTAAGTTATTCACAACGAGCTTACTAAGAATTAAGTTATTCACAACGAGCTTACTAAGCTATGAAGCTTACTTTGTGTTATTTTTCTATGTTTTATGGTGAATTAAGGCTAGCTCAGATCCGGGAGTCGTCGGGAACATCATCATACTATCAAGCATCTGATTGGTACTTTTGAGTTGTATAAATATGGTATATGGCATGTATAGGCTACTTGTGGTATTTTGGTTGTGAATATAGCCATGAAAGTTGGCTTGTAAATGATGTTAATATGGTTGTGTGTTTAGCTATTAGAAATGGCTTATAAATGCATATGTTTTTTTGTTGTATATATAGCCATGAGTGATGGCTTATTTTGGTATGTTTATTATGAATGGTTATGGTTTTATAGTTGCAAATGGTTAATTGATTTATGGAGTTTAATGCTTGAGAAATGCTTTGGTGAAGTATGATTTTTAGAAGTTGAGTTGATAAGCATTTGAATAGGTAATTGGCATTGAGTTGAGTATTGAATTTGGTTGAAATGGATATGGTATGAATTGTGTTTTTGGTTGATGATTTTGGTTGCCTATTGTATGATGAAATGGTACCATTTGGTTGCTTAATTGAGCATGAGAAAGGGTGGCAAATTAGCCTTGCAAATGGCCTATTTTTGTCCACATGGGTAGAGATGCGGGCGTGTGTCTCAGCCGTGTGTGACACACGATCATGTTACACGGCCGTGTGCCCCCTAGTGTTGAAATTAAAATAAAGTCAGTATGCTTCACACGGTCTCACACACGAGCGTGTGACCGGCCGTTTGGCACAAGTCAGTGTACCCCCTAAATGGCACACGGCCTAGCACACAGGCGTGTGATTTGGCCGTGTTGCATAAGTCAGTATACCCTACAGGTTTGGCACGACCTAGCACACGACCTGGCATACGGGTGTGTGTCGCCATTTCGAAGGGTACACGGGCGTGTGGTCAGTCGTGTGACCCAAGTCAGTATGTATGCCCTGTTTTCACATTGCCTAAGACACAGACGTGTCTGGAGCCGTGTGAGGCACACGGCCTGTTCACACGGGCGTGTGACCCCTGTATATATGAAAAATTTCTAAGTTTTCCAAAAAATTTCATATGTTATCGGTTTAATCCCGAACCATTTCTAAAGCATGTTTAAGGCCTTGTAGGCTCTTATAAGGGACAATGTGATTGTGTTGAATGGTATTTGAGTATGAATGCATAAATGTATGAGTATTGTATGTTAAATGATGTGTATTGATCGATAATATCTCGTAACCCTACTTTGACGGTGAATACGGGTGGGGGGTGTTATTGATAAACCATAATTTACACATATTTTAACCCTATGTTTGGCTTACTTTTGGATGAATTTTCATTAGATTTGATAAATTCGATGCTCCTAATCCCTTAGTTTCATGTTTTACACTCAAGAAAGCTTAAGGAGCCGAAAAGGATGAGAAACGGGCCAAAATGGGACAAAATGGGCCTATCTCGAAAATCAACACGGCTTGGACCAATGTACACGGGCAGATCACATGGCCGTGTGTGACGAGCATAATTGAGCACGGCCCAAGCCATCACGCACGGGCGTGTCCCTGCTGAACCCAGGTTTAATCCTATTCAAAAAAGGTTACTTGTGGGCTAAGAAAGGCGTTCCAAAGCCTATATAAACACCCTGGGAGGCAACCTAAAAGATGACATCGAGTAGAAGGCAGAAAATACTCGAAGACAGCCGTCGGGAGTAGCTTAGGAGAAGGATCTCCATCAAGACTGAAGATCTCCTATCAATTTCTTTTGAAATTTTTGGGTTTTCTTATGTTTTGTTGTTTTTCTTATTTTAAGATGTTTCCCTCTATCAGTATGAACTAAACCTCTCAAATACCTGAGGGGATGAAACCTAAGACAGATCTTATTATTATTTGATTTATAAGATAAATACTTATTCTTATTCTTAATTGTGAGTTCTTATTCCTGTTTTGATAATTCAGGTTATTGATTCAAGTCGAATGTGCTTATTCAGAGGAGCAAAAGTCCCTGTTTAAGAGTAGATCAACACAATTAAGCGGAGTTGATTGCAACCCTAGAAATAGGGCGACATAAATCTGTCGGATTAGAGTCAAATCTAATAGGGGAATCCATAGATCGAGTTAATGCGACAATAGGGGTTTTAATTAGAAAGAGATTTCAATTAATCAACCTAGAGTCAGTTGTTTTTAGTCTTGAAAGAGATATTAACATAAATCAGGGATTTCTACGGATTAAGTCAAGTGAATAAATCGTATGAATCAAAAGTAATAAGTGAAGTCTAGGTGGATTCTTCCTCAGGTATTGTCTTTATCATATAAGTTGTCTAAAAGTATTTTCTTAATTCTTTCTTTGTCGTGTTTTTAATTAAGTTTTAGTTTAGAAAGAAACCACTCAAATTCTTAGGTAAATAATAGAATGATAGTATTACTAGTACTCTTGGTCCTTGTGGATACGATATTACCGATCTTACCATAACTATACTATTATACGATAGGTGCGCTTGCCTTTATTGTGGTCATAGTTAGTTTTAGACACATCAGGTACAGGCTATATGTTACTTGGTGCTCACTTATCCTAGATACACTTTAGATACTAATTAATGCAATAAACTATTAAATGCTTAGGATCTAATTAATAAATAATCCCAAAATTACCATCCAAAGAATCGGCTGCATATTTCCATATCTCATTGCGTTGTCGGGACAAAAATTTTCTTCTCGTCGTGGCGTCGACTTCTCATCGCGACGTCGTGCTCTATGACATTGTAAGCTCACTCCCTATTTTGGTCTGAAATACAAGATATATTCAATAATTTATTTGATGTTTGTGGAATTCACTTGACTTTGTAGACATTATTCTTTTTCTTTTTCTCACTTTATGTATTAAGCATAATGCACTAGATAAACGGATCTCTAAACACAACCTTGACTCAAAAGAGGCTAACATATCCCGTGAAGTGTAGTACATAGCTAACACTCTCCAAACCCAACCAACATATCCCGTTGAATGGAGCTAACCTCAACATTCCCTTATCTCTCTAACATATCTTGGGGCCTTAACACCTAAACATAAACATATAGGTGAGTACTCACAATCCTATTACATGACAATGATATCCAATGGTTCCAAAAGGTCACAATGCCAACATATCCAGTCATAAACTCATATACTTACTGTTTTATGCACATGTCCACTTATCATATAACACATATTCACAACACTTTCACATTCACTTATTTTTCACTTTTCAAGTGCTCACATAATGCTCAAAGAACCATATCATATAGATTTCATATGTGCGCATAAAACCAGCAAGTCTCATATCATATTTGACATAATCTCATATCATATACAAAGATTCCACAACATATGTCATATATCATATCACATAGGCATTATTTGCAAAATAATATTAGATCGAGTAAGAGAACTTACACACGGAACTTAGGATAGGTGTTTAGGCTAATCTAAGCTCCCAATAACTCGATGAATTGTGTCTAAAAGTATAAATTCCAGATCACTCATCGAATCTCTTTCGTTCGATTGTCGAAGGCTAGATAAGCTTTTTCTTGCCCTTCAATTTGCTCGTAGAGGTTCTCATTGGATTTGGCACTTTGCATACATATTAAACACATTATGAACTCATTATTTAGAGCATTAATCACATTCAGACAACAGCAAAACCGCAGATCTAAGCTTCCCCTTCCTAATATTGAAATTTAACTAGTTTTACCAAAATAAGAGATTTCCTTACTCAATTTTCATTTCTAATCCCTAAACATCCTAAATATCATATTACTACATAAATAAGCCAATAATTTCATCTAATTTCTTGGATCTAATTGTTTCTGAAAATTGATCAAGCATGAACATTCAAAAAGGGAAAAATCTCAATTCTTTAAAATTCTTTAACGATCTATTAAATTGAGTTAAAAAACCTTCTAATTAGTTCAAAATAAGTTGAAAACCAATTTAAAACAACAAGTTAACTTAATATTTTGAATTTTACCATTTTAAGCCAAACTTTGGTTTAAAAGCTTTAGATTTAATGAAACCTCATAATAGTTTATCGAATCTCAAATTGTAAAAATAACAAGCTTAGATTTATCAATAAGAATCAAAATATTACCTCAATTTGAGAAGAACGATGAAGTGTAGATATAATTCGGTGAATAAAAGTTTAAAGAACAATGAAAAAATTGATTAAGAAAACAAAGATTTTCTTTAAAATTGGAAGATGATTTGGCATTTTAAAAGTAAAAGCTCTCATTTGTGTTTTAGGAAATTTCCAAATGGAAAATGTGAGGAAAGGAAGAGACTTGGGTGGTCTTAAATAAGCAACAAATTTTTAAAATTTGGGTCATTGCCCTTTAGGCCACTTTTAGTTTTAACCCTTTTCAAATTAGTCCTTTAATTCAAATTAAAACTCATTTCTTTAATTATTTTCAAGCCCGATTTCATTTTTAAAATCCGTTTTAAAATAATTAATAACTAAACATTTAATCTTAATTTCCCAACCTAAAATTTTAGACTCGATTATTTTTATAATATTTTATTTAATTATAAAATCACCTCTAACCTAATTTTGGTATCCTAATCAAATATCTGGTCTACTAACCCGATTCAATTAATTCAATTTTTGGAATGTGACATTAAGAAGTAATAGTCAGTAGATAAGTGGGAGAAATTATGAGAAAATAGAGAGGGAAGGAAAGAAACTTACCACTACTACGGATGGGATTGTGGGAAAGGAAGAACAATAGACTTGGAATATTTTTAGGGACTGATAGAATTTTAAGGTTTAGAGTAACTTATTATAGAGGCGGCGGAGAGAGTTCCCGGGGAAGTTCTAGAACTAAAATTTAAAAGTTAAATCTAAATAATAAATATAAAGAAAAGTAATTTTGTTAATATTTTGGAATGAGTTTATCTTAAACCCAATCCAATAAGCCTCAAATTCAATTTAATATCCAACCCGATAGAATTAAAATCCTTAGGATGTATTTTTCCTTGAAAATCAGTAGTGGAAGTGCGATCACATCCAAAGTGGCCATTAGAATTGTTTATTTGGTGTTTGTGGAAATAAATTGACTTTATAGACACCATTTTTGTTTCCACCTCATTCTACATTTTACAATTGTTTATTTCATCGTTGACTACACTTTTTACACATTATTCTTTTATCTTTTTCTCATTTCGTGTTTTACAGTTATTTGTATGGGGTAAATTCGTCCAACATATAAATTTTATGTGAAAAAACTCCTCAAACAAGATAAAATATCACAAGTAAAAGGAAATTTCACTAATAAGAGAAAACTACAAAATGGAGAAAATAAAAAAAAAACAGAAACTTCGAAAAAAAAAACCCTTTCAAACTGAAATAACTATGTTATTTTTTGTATCTAGGTCTAATCCACATGCTAATCCTGATAATTCTAAAGTGATTTATATAAACTACATGTTACTTGGTGCTCACTTACCCTAGATACACTTTAGATACTAATTAATACAATATACTATTAAATGCCTAGGATATAATTAGGAAATAATCCCAAAATTACCATCTAAAGAATCAGTTGCATATTTTCATATCTCGTTACGTTATCGGGACAAAAATTTTCTTCTCGTCGTCACGTCGACTGCTTATCACGATGTCGTGTTAGTTTGGTTTGAAATATGAGATATATTCGATAATTTGTTTGATGTTTGTGGAATTGACTGGACTTTGTAGACATTATTCTTTTTCTTTTTCTCACTTGATGTTTCACATTTTACAATTATTTATTTCATGTTTGTGGAATACTTTATTACATTAATCAAAAAACTTAATCAAGTAATAAATATTGCCTATGGAGATTAATGAGTAAATGGAAATTAATTATAATCTTATGAATTATTGTATGAATTGATTAAATTTAATTTTGTTGAGGGGAGGTTAAAGAAAAACAAATTGGAAAAGGTGAAAAAAATTTTGAAATGTATAGCAATACGTAGATATATTGTCCTTTGTTAAAAAAATCCAAAATCTATATAAATCTAGAAATTAACTATTAATGGATTTATCAGGTAAATAGATTAACATTTTAATACCAAAACAAAGTGCCTAAATTTTCTCTAATTAATATTTATTACAAAATATATAATTTAAGCAAAAGAAATTTTGAAGACGATATTGTGCCTATAAATGCAAGTCTATCCTTTCATCTGCAAGTCCTTCGTTTACGTTATAGTTTTATAGTGTAAACTATGACTATCATTATCATACTTCTCATCTTTCTCGCCAAGGTTGACGCTAACTTGAGCCATGGAATGAGCCTTAATTCCCATGCTGCTTGTCCTGAAAATGAAAAACAGGCACTTGTGAACTTCAAAAAAGGCCTCATAGATGAAGCAAATCCGCTTGCTTCATGGGATCCTCATCATCATCCAGATTGTTGCAGGTGGTTTGGAGTAGTCTGTGACAATATGACTGGCCACATCCTCTCTCTCAACCTTTCAGTTCCTCCTTTGGATGAAGATAACTTGAAATCTCGTCTGACGTCAAAACTCGAAGGTAAGATAAACCCTTGTTTGTCCAATTTGAAGCATTTAAGATTTTTGGATTTAAGCGGCAATCAATTCGAAGGCCTCCTGCCTTACCAGCTTGGGAATCTCTCAAATCTTCAATATCTCAATCTTGGAGATAATGTTTTATATGTTCAGAGTCTCCAATGGTTGTCTGGTATTCCTTTACTGAAACATTTTGATTTGAGTCCAATGGATCTTAGCAGAGCTTCCAATTGGTTGCAACTGATAAACACAGTACTCCCTTCTCTGGAGGAATTGCATTTGTCACTTGTCAACTTGTACCAGGACCTCCATTGCTAAATTTAAATTTGTCATCTCTTGCCATCCTTGACCTTTCCTACAACGATTTCTCAAATCAAATGGATCTTAGGTGGGTGTCTAAGCTTAACTCTCTAGTTCTTCTCAATCTTGGAGGAAATGGTCTTGATGGACCCATCCCTGATTTTCTTCGGAACATGACTTCCCTTAGACATCTAGATCTTTCACATAACTATTTCAATTCTTCAATACCTGAGTAGCTGTACAATTTTAGCACCCTCCAGGTTCTCAGACTTTATGGTAATGAATTGCAAGGTGACATTTCTAGTACCATTTTCAACATTAGAACTCTCAGTGAACTTGACCTGTCATGGAATGATCTTGAAGGGAAGCTTCCGAGAGCCGCGGGAAAGCTTTGTAAGTTGAGGTCAATCGATTTGTCAGGAATTAGATTGAATCAAGACATATCTCATATCTTTGAGATTCTGTCAGTCTGCTCTTCTCCTAGATTGGAGTCATTGGCCTTTTCAA
Organism: Gossypium australe; assembly: GCA_005393395.2. Taxonomy (NCBI): domain Eukaryota; kingdom Viridiplantae; phylum Streptophyta; class Magnoliopsida; order Malvales; family Malvaceae; genus Gossypium; species Gossypium australe. The sequence goes on along the minus strand of CM016623.1, from coordinate 52,481,341 downwards.
GTTGTCAATTTTCTGGTCAACTGACTGATCAACTTGAGCATTTTAAAAATTTAAAACAACTTTGTTTGGACAGTAATTCAATCTCTGGTCCTATTCCAACTTCTTTGGGGCAACTTGCAAATTTGGAATGGGTTGACATTAGCAATAATTTGCTGGAAGGTGTTGTTTCCGAAAAGCATTTTGCCAATCTTACTAAATTATGGGATTTTAGAGGGTCAAATAACTCATTGGTTTTAAGAGTCAATCCTAACTGGGTTCCTCTTTTTCAGCTTCGTTTGTTACAGTTAGGATCATGGCAAATAGGGCCATCTTTTCCCTTGTGGCTTCGTTCTCAAAAACATATAGAATATCTAGACATCTCAAATTCAATAATTTCAGACGTCATTCCTAGGTGGTTTTTGTTGAAGTGTGGCCTCCAATACAGCATCTAGAAGCAACCCATTATTTTATGTGATTCAAGTCTTTGTTTTGTTGTAATTTAATTTAAGTGGTGTATTAGGTGAGAATAAGTGTATTAGGTGAGAATAAGTGTATTAGGTGAAAATAAGAGTTTTAGGTGAAAATTAAGTGCTATTTATTAGCTATAAAACAATGAAGTTTAGTAATAAAAATAAATGAGTGTTTTTCATTCAAGTTAATGCTCCCTTTCTTGCTTCTCTCATTTTTTTAGCAAATTTTCTATTTTTTTCCTATTGGAAGCATAGAGCCTTTTAGCTCAAGCTTCAGTTTCAATCACTGTTCGTTATCTAAAGTTCCAACAATTGGTATCTAGAGCCGTATTCTCAGTGGACCTGTTATAGTTCAAATTTGAAAACAAATGGCTGCCAGTTTTTCACCAGCTGCACCACCAGTTTTCAATGGAGAAGGGTTCCACATATGGCAGGTTAAGATGAGGACTTACCTGCAGGCCTTCGATCTGTGGCAAGTTGTGATCTCAGATGTTGAGCCAGAACCCCTTCGAGCCAATCCAACGGTGGCTCAGATGAAACAACATGCTCAAAAAAGAACCAAGAGGCACAAGGCCATGTCATGCATCCAGAACTGTGTATCAGATGTCATCTTCACCAGGATCATGGCCTGTGAAACACCAAAGCAGGCCTGGGACAAACTCAAGGAGGAGTTTCAAAGCATTGAAAGAACCAGGAAACAACAGCTTCTAAACTTGAGAAGGGACTTTGAGAATCTAAAAATGAAGGAAGAAGAAACAGTGAAGCAGTGTTCAGACAGGATTATGGCTGTAGTTAACAGCATAAGATTGCTAGGAGAAGAGTTTGCTGAGGCAAGAATCGTGGAGAAGGTGCTCTCAACATTACCTGAGAGATATGAAGCAAAAATCTCATCCCTTGAGGATTCGAGAGACCTGGCTACCATCTCCTTGACTGAGTTAATCAATGCATTATATGCTCAGGAACAAAGGAGAGCCAGCAGACAAGAAGAACACCAAGAAGGTGCCTTCCAAGCCAAAACAAAGCCATCCTCGAGCAATACTGCCTACAAAGGCAAAAAGATATGGAAGAACAGGCCTAAGCCTGATGTTGCAAGGGATGGAAAACAACTTTGCAAGTTTTGCAAGAGACCAGGTCACCCTGAGGATAAATGCTGGTTCAGGCCAGATGCAATATGCCAGTATTGCAAAAAGAAGGGCTATGTTGAGAAGGTTTGCAAAAACAAAGGCAAACCAACTCAAGCACAATATCAACAGCCAAAAGTTGAGGCTCGAGTAGCTGAGGAGGACAGTGAGCATGAAGAGCAGGTTTTTGTAGTCTCATGCTTGGCTGCAAAGGAAGAAATCAACAAAGGGTGGCTCCTGGATAGTGGTTGCACCAACCATATGACACCAGATGCTTCTATTTTCAAGTCAATAGATAGAAGCTTCAAGGCCAAAGTCAAGGTGGGAAATGGTCATTTCATAGAGGCAGAAGGCAAAGGTGATGTTTTGATACACACACCTACAGGCAACAAACTTGTCTCAAATGTATTGTTGGTGCCTCAGATAGACAGAAACTTGCTCAGCATAGCTCAGTTGCTAGACAAGGGCTATACTGTTGTGTTCGAGGGCAAGGACTGCAAGATCAGTGATCCACAAGGATCCAAGCTCATGTCAATCAAAATGGTTGATAAAAACTTTGTTGTTGACTAGACAAACAACTCAAGCTCAGTCTATACAGACTCGATTGATGACTCCAAACTTTGGCATCAAAGACTTGGGCATGCTAACTACAAATTAATGTCCAAAATGATCACTCAAGGTCTAGTTGAAAACTTCACCAACTCTGTGATTAAGGAGGGTGTTTGTGAAGTATGGCAGTTGGGTAAACAAGCAAGGCAACCCTTCCCATCAAATCAAGCTTGGAGAGCATCAGAAACGCTCCAACTCGTGCACACTGATGTGTGTGGTCCAATGAAGATTGAATCACTCAGTGGAAACAGGTACTTCATCTTGTTCATTGATGATTATTCAAGATACTGTTGGATTTATTTCCTAAAACAAAACTCAGAAGTATCTCATGTGTTCATGAAGTTTAAAGCACAGGTTGAGACAAAAACAGGTTACAAGCTTAAGACACTTAGATCAGACAACGGAGTTGAATACACTTCAGCTCAGTTCCAAACCATATGCACTGATGCTGGCATAAAACATCAATTGACAAATATTTATACTCCTCAGCAGAACGGGGTCAGTGAGAGGAAGAGCAGGAGCTTGCTCGATATGGCCAGATGTCTCATGTTTGAGAAGAATGTACCAAAGACTTTATGGGCAGAAGCAGTAAACACTGCAGCCTATTTGCAAAACAGACTCCCAACCAAAGCCCTGGATCATAAAACTCCATTTGAGGCATGGTTTGGGTTCAAGCCTTCACTGGCTCACCTTAGAATCTTTGGTTGTTTATGTTTTTCACAGATTCCAGCAGTTAGGAGAAGTAAACTTGATGAAAGATCTCAACCAGGCATACTGGTGGGCTATAGCTCAATCAAAAAGGGCTATAGAGTTCTTGATCCCTCAACAAACAAAGTCCTAGTGAGCAGGGATGTAATCTTTGATGAGAAGGCATGTTGGGACTGGGAAAAGAATGTGCCAGTTGATACTTCTCAAGAAATCACAATAGGCTAGATTGAATCAGATGGAGAAGGTCCAGAAATGGATTATGATGATGTGCCAGTCAGGGGAACAAGATCTCTAGCAGAAGTCTATGAAAGGGCACAAGTAGCCATCGTTGAGCCAACTTGCTTTGAAGAAGCTCAAGCAAACCAAGGTTGGCAACAGGCTATGGCTGATGAAATGCATATGATCGAGAAGAACAAAACCTGGGAGCTAGTTGAAATGCCTTCAAATAGAAAAGTTATAGGAGTCAAGTAGGTTTATCGAGCCAAACTAAATGCAGATGGAAGCTTGAATAAGCTAAAAGCTAGGCTGGTTGTGAAAGGATTCAGCCAAAGATATGGGGTGGATTACATGGAGACATTTGCTCCAGTGGCTAGACTCGATACAATAAGATTGCTAGTCACCTTAGCAGCCCAAATGAATTGGAAAATTCACCAGCTCGATGTGAAATCAGCCTTTCTAAATGGCTTCCTCGAACAAGAAATTTATGTTAACCATCCACAAGGGTTTGAGGTACCAGGCAAGGAAGATGTGGTCTACAAGTTGAACAAAGCCTTGTATGGCTTGAAACAAGCTCCAAGGGCTTGGTACAGCAGAATTGATAGGTACTTGACCACCTTGGGGTTTAATAGAAGCATCAGCGAGCCTACATTGTATGTCAAGAGGGAAGGACTTCAAACACAACTCATTATCTCCTTGTATGTTGATGACCTGTTGGTGACAGGAGGAGATAAAGCTGTTTTAAATTATTTCAAGACAAAGATGAAGCAGATGTTTGAAATGACTGACTTGGGGCTGATGACCTATTTTCTAGGCATGGAAGTCGCACAAACTCGGACGGGTATGTATCTAAGTCAGAAAGCCTTTGCTGTGAAAATTTTAAATAAGTTTTCAATGCAAAACTGCAAAGCAGTAAGCACTCCAGTGGCTATTGGTGAAAAGTTATCGAGACAAGGTGATTTTAAAGAGGTATGTGAATCATCCTACAGGAGTTTAGTAGGTTGTTTGTTATACTTAACAACTACTAGACCAGACATAATGTATACCGTGAGTTTACTTTCTCGATTCATGCATTGTTGTAATGAAAGCCATCACAGAGCTGCTAAAAGAGTCCTTAGATACATCAAAGGGACCCTGAACTATGGCATATCGTTTGAAAGAACTGAGCATTTTGAATTGATTGGCTATACTGACAGTGATTGGGGTGGTTCAAGTGATGATATGAAAAGTACTTCAGGTTATGCTTTCACTCTTGGTTCGGGCATATTTTGCTGGAGTTCAAGGAAGCAAAGCTTGGTAGCACAATCAACTGCAGAAGCGGAGTATGTTGCTGCTGCTGCAGCAGTTAATCAAGCTAAGTGGCTTAGAAAGATCATGGCTAATCTAAATCTTAATCAAAAGAATGCTACAAAGATCTACTGTGATAACAAATCAGCAGTAGCAATAGCCAAAAATCCTGTCTTCCATGGGAGAACCAAGCATTTCAGTATCAAGCTCTATGTTGTTCGAGAAATGGAGCAGGCAAAAGAAATTGAGTTGATTCATTGCAACTCAGAAGATCAAGCTGCTGATATTTTTACAAAAGCCCTCAGCAAGGGAAGGTTCTGTAAGTTGAGAGATCAAATAGGTGTTTGCTGCATAGAGACCAAGGAGGAGAGTTGAAGTGTGGCCTCCAATACAGCATCTAGAAGCAGCCCATTATTTTATGTGATCCAAGTCTTTGTTTTGCTGTAATTTAATTTAAGTGGTGTATTAGGTGAGAATAAGTGTATTAGGTGAAAATAAGTGTATTAGGTGAAAATAAGAGTTTTAGGTGAAAATTAAGTGCTATTTATTAGCTATAAAACAATGAAGTTTAGTAATAAAAATAAATGAGTGTTTTTCATTCAAGTTAATGCTCCCTTTCTTGTTTCTCTCATTTTCTTAGCAAATTTTCTATTTTTTTTCCTATTGGAAGCATAGAGCCTTTCAGCTCAAGCTTCAGTTTCAATCAATGTTCATTATCTAAAGTTCCAACAGTTTTGGGGACTGTCAACCCAATTTAGAGGCGTAAACCTCTCTAGAAACCAAATTTCTGGCCAGATTCAGTATCTACCTCAGAGTCAAGTTTACTTCTTCGTCGACCTTAGTTTCAATAATTTTAGCGGCCAGTTACCCCGAATCTCTGTGGGCCCCAACATGGGTCCTTTTTTTGCAAGCTTTGTAAAGCTTTCCAGTAATTATTTCTCGGGATCTCTTTTCCACTTTCTGTGCTATCAGGGGAATGACACCTTGCCGATGGTGGTTCTTAGTCTTGCTAACAATCTTTTATCTGGAGAGATACCGGATTGTTGGATCAAGTGGCAATATTTGCGAGTCTTACGATTAGATGGGAACAGAGTCAGTGGTAAAATTCCAATCTCTATGGGGACTTTGACAAAACTTCAGTCGCTACATCTTCACAACAACAGGCTTCATGGAGAAATCCTTTGTCACTGAAAAATTGCACAGATTTGGTTGCAATTAACTTCGGCGAAAATGAACTAAATGGACACATTCCAGGATGGATGGGCCATGGCCTTCCAAATCTAATAATATTGATTCTTCGGTCAAACAAGTTTGGAGGTAGGACCATTTATGTGCTCTTTCTTCTCTCCAAATTTTGGACCTTTCTAATAACCACCTCTTTGGGAGCATACCAAGATGTATAAGCAACTTCGCTGCCATGGGCAGAAGGAATGCTTCTAGGGAAAGAAGTATAATATATAATGCCAACATAGAAGATGTTTATGAATCTGCTTCAGTTGTGATGAAAGACCAATTTATTGAATACGGCAACACTCTTAACTTGGTCAGACTTGTAGATTTCTCTCGTAACAAATTGTCAGGAGAGATTCCCCAAGAAGTGGTAAACCTCCAAGCTTTGCAAAAGCTGAATTTGTCCCAGAATCACTTAACAGGAAAGATCCCTAAACTCATTGGTGCTATGATATTAATAGAAACTCTGGATCTCTCTCAAAACCAGCTCACTGGTTCAATTCCTGAAAGCATATCAGGTATGACGTTTTTGAGCCACTTAAATTTGTCCTTTAACAATTTGACTGGCATCATACCCACAAGCACTCAGCTACAGAGCTTCAATGAATCATGTTATGCTGGTAACCATCTTTGTGGACCTCCATTAAAGGGCTGTAGAGGAAGTGGAAAGGAAACTGATGTCAAAAACAGGGCTAAAGGAATCGGAAAAGGACGTGAAATCAATTGGTTCTACGTAAGCATGCCACTAGGATTTGTTACTGGTTTTTGGTGCGCATTGGGGCCATTGGTGTTTAACAGAAGGTGGAGGATCACGTACTATCGGGTTTTGACAGAATTGTGGTGGAAAGTATACGATTTTGTGGGTAAATTTTAGTCTGGGTTAATACCTCTTTTACTCCTGTATTATAGTTAAATTATCATTTTGGTACTTGTATTACTTTTTTTTTTCTCAGTTTGATTTTGTACTCTATTTTAGTTATCAGTTTAGCCACTATACTTCATTTTGTATACCGCGAGACCCATCTATATACTTTACGAGTTAATAAAAGTTAAAAAAAAAAAACTTAAATATTAAAAAATATCAGAATTTTTTTAAAACAATATTAAAATTCCAAAAAATTATAAAAAAATTTCGGAAAAAAGCCCCCCAAAAATCATAAAACTTATTATTTTAAAAAATTCAAAATTTTTTAAATAATTTTCTAAGTATAAACTTAAAATTTTGAAAAGAAACATTCGTTTTTCTAGAATTCTAAGGGATTTTTTTTTATAAAATCTAAAATTTTATGAAAAATTTACACAATTTTACGATATTTTTTAAAAGTTTTAGGGATTTCTTACATTTTTTATGAAGATATTTTTAAGGAATTATGAGTTTTTTTAGTTTAAAAATAGGATAAAATTCTTTAAAAAAGGGTTAAAGAGTAAAGACAACTCAATAAAAGGATTTCTAATGATTATTTTTTTAGCATTTTGAGAGTTATTTTACTTGATTTATGAGAGTACGAATTATTCTTTTTTTTTTTCAAAAAAATTGACGAAATTAAATGTCTATTTGATTTGTTGATTTATGAATCTCTTTGACATTCTAATTTCATACGTAGACATAAATTTTAATTAATCATTTTTTCTCGAGTTGTACAAAGAGAATAATTCTTATACATTTCTAGGGGGTATTATTTAACTACATCTATCTCACTAAGCCAATTTTTTTTTAAAAAAAATGGTATTTTTATTAAAAATTTCAAAATTCTTTAAAAATATAAAATTTTCATTAAATATTCAAAAAAATTCCTAAAATTAAAAAAACATAAAATTATTTTAAATTTCATAAAATTTTAAGATTTTTCTAAAAATACCTAGATTTCCAAACAAACAAATTTTAAATTTTACGAAAAATTTTAAATTATTTAAAGATTTTCAAGGTTTTGCAAACAATTAATTACTATTATAATTTTCAAAATATAGATTGTGATTTTTTTTAAAAAGAATTAATAATTTTTATGCTATAAGATTTTTTTTGGGGGGGGGTTCCTCAGAATTTTTATCAAATTTTACATATAATGATTTTTTAAAATTTTCTTACATTTTTTTAAATTTAAATTTTTTTTACTTTAATTGACACGTCGTAACTTGTCATTTTCTGATTTAAACTTTTTAATGAAAAATATATTTAAAAATATAGAGGTCAAATTAATAAAAAATAGTGTAAATATCAAAATGAAAATTCAATTATAGTAACAGAATGGAAAGAGGTATTAATGGTAATAGTTTTATATATTTGTCTCAAAATTATGAATGGCATTAATATTTAATATACGTAAATGTTGAAGGAAAATATGAAATCATTATCTATATGATTTACAAATCTATTTTAGACTAAAGATACACATATTCTCTAACTAAAACACTACACTTCTACCTTTAACCATCATTCACATTCACATATACCAAAGTCCAGCTCCACTTTTTTTACGTTTTAATTGTATAAATAAAATTTCAATGCCATTTCCATTTCCTTTGAAATTGCCAAATTTTTTTCAAAGTAGCCTCTAGACTTTTTTTTGATCAAATTAGTCATTAATATTAGTATTTATTATCCAAATTGGTCCCCATTCTTAACACCGTTTGTTTTTTAACTATGGAGTAATGTGGCTAACCATAGGCATGACACGTGGACAAATAGGAAAACTCGCATGTCGTCCTATATAATTATTCTAAAAATTTTAAAAAAAAAACCTTAAAAATTCAAAAAACTTATATAAATTAAAAAAAAAGTGAAAAAAATTTTAAAATTACTTTTTTTAACAAAACTTAGTTTAAATTTCAAAAAGTATAAAAAATTGAAAAATATAGCCAATTCAAAAAATATTTTAAAAATAAAAAATATGTTAAAGAAATTTTAAAAAAATAGTTAAAATTTTAGAAAATTAAAAAATGGAAAAAATATAAAAATTAATTCAATTTTCAAAAGAATTATAATAAATTGAAAACATCTAGAAAAAAATTATAAAAAAATTTATTGACATTGACTGGGCAATAACGGCATTGTCAATTTTTGCTTTTTGAATTTTTATATTTTCAAATTTTTTGTAATTTTTTAAAATTTAACTATATTTTTAAAATTTTTCTAAATATATTGTGAATTTTTTATTTTTTATTTTTTGAAATTTAACCTTTGTTATAATACATTTTTAATTTTCTGAATTTTATAATATATCCTTTTTAAATGTTTTAATTTTTTTTGAATTTTTTAAAACAATTAAAAATGAAGAAACGTGTTGGTCCCCTATTTGCACTGTCATGTCCGTGTTTAGACACGCCATCCCATTGATAAAATAAAATAAAATGTGTTAACAGCAGGGACTAATTTGTGTGACAAATGCCAATATTAGGGATCAATTTTGATCCAAAAAAGTATCTAATAGATAATATGAGAAAATTGTCAAGTTCAGGGACTAAGCTTATAAAAAAACTTGAAATTTTTTTATACTATCTACAAGCAATTGAGTCAAAGAGTTTTAAGATTCAGAAACGACATAGGATTAAAATGATAAAGTTTGACACCTAAACTACTACAAAGCTAAATGCATTTCTTGATTCATCAATCATAATATTTTAAAACATACAGAACAAGGAGGATAAACCAAAAGTTGCATTATCATGGAAATGTCATACAAAAGAATTATCTTTGTCCTACAATGCTCTCTTGTACAAGTTACTATAAAACAATATACAAAAAGGAAAAACAAAAACAAAAGAAAAGAAACATGTTCAAACTATAATATATGACGCCCATCCTACCTCTTTTTTTGGTGCAATGGGGAGAATCGCATAGAATAAGCTTCCATGGATACACAAAAAATTGAAGGAATTGACAATTGTCTGGATTATTACATATAATATGTGTATATGCATGTATGAAACGTCTCCAACCTCTAGCATCCGGCCGCTTTCAAGGAACTTATCATATGGGCTTGATGGTAGTAACCTGAAAAAATGTTGCTTACTAAACTTCGGATCTTCCGAAAATTCCACTTCCTGAAATAGAAAAAAATTAATTTACCAAAACTACTATTATTGGTTGCATAAATAATGCGCATCCATGGTAACAAAAATAAAAACAAAAAGAAAAGCATTAATAATTGTCCAGAAAAGAATACAGAAAGAAAAGGAAGACAGTAACCTAAGTAAGATTGTTATATATATGTATGCATGTATGTGTGCATAAAAGATATCAACCTTTTTAGCATCCAGCTGCTTTCAAGAACTTGTCATAGGGACTTGATGGCGGTAATTTGAATGAATGTTGTCCATACTCCAATGAACAGAGGGCGAGTTGCCCCCTTGCATGAACTTGCTCGTTGCTAATCAACTTGAGATCTTCTGAAAACTCCACTTTCTGAAATAGAGAAAAGATTAATCCACAAAACATACTATTATTGGTTGCATCAATACTATTTAATTCATTAAACTCATGCTATTGTACCATGCCAATTAGTACTATTAGCAATCATCGTTAATACTACTATTTACATGTAATATTATCCACAGTACTGAAAGGCAATGGAACAATTACACTTTTACTTAGGGAAGAAAGTGGAAAGGATAATCAGAGACTCCACACAAGAAATTAAGACATTAATACAAATGCTTTTCATGTGTTCATAAACCAACTCACCACATTCGGTAAACAGAGGACCTCCTTTCCATTTTCCTCAAAGGTTGCCTTGGCTTCCTGTTGATGCTTGAAGCTATGAATCACCGACATCTTCTGCTGTTTACCTATTATAAGAGCTTCACACTGACTCCTCATTTGTTCATAAGGAATGGGTGTAGGCGAAACTGAAAAGCTTGCTACTTGTCGCGCTGTTTCCAGAACCTACGGCAAACAAATAAATATAATTCATGAGAAAATGAATGAAAGTTAGATAGATCTCTTGAGACAATGTTATGAAGAATGTTTAGATTAGCTCTCTGGACCCAAAAGCCAAGAATCAATTTAAATAGCATAAAACCGATTAAATAGTTTCTCTCCTCTAACTTCCAATTTTTTTAGTTTTGAGTAGCTCAATACATGTATTGATGAGTTTATATGTTGTTCAATTCTGAAAGGAAAAAAACCCCTCAAATTCCCGACTAAGTTGAACTAGGGAGGCTGGTTACAGTTAGAGAATAAAACATATTGCATGACTAAAGGTAAGGTACAAAGACGCATAATTTAATGTTGAAGAATTATACGCGTTTGATCTAGGTCAACTTCATTGATCAGTTTATGGATATATGCATTAAAGTTTATATGCTATATTATCTTGTCTAGCATGCAATAGAATACATGATGTATGTAACATGTATGGTCTGACACAACTCGCAAGTAAAAGCAAATGTTTGAAACATTTACAACAAAACAAAGGCACTGAAACTGCAGTGTTATGTAGCGAAACTTATTACTCACCCAAAGAAGCAATTTTTAATTCCACCCACAATCCAACAAACACAAAGCAGTCTCTACCTGTTTTAAGATTTTATAAATTCTAAGAACCTTAGATGAAGAAAGGCAGACTTCTCCATACACCGCCTTTCTTCAGCAGAGTAGTTGAATAAAGACATATCATCCTTTTGTAGATTTTATTGTTTCCAAATTCATTGAGAAATTGCAATATATATATATATATATATATTAACTGCTCATCTTACCGAATCCAAAAGTTCATTGACACTTAGCACATCTAGTGTACTGAGCGATAGTGATGCTTTGCGACCTGATTGACTTCCATTGCCTTCAGGAAAGGCTTCATCATCAGTTATTGCAGCAAGTGGCATAATCTGAAAGAAAACCATCAAGTCAACCAAACAATATCATAGTATTTTAGGAAAGGATGTAATCCAAACAAGATATACCTCTTCAAATGCCTGAAACTCCATCTGCGCAAGTGGGGAACATGGTCTTGGGGTCTCCATAAACAATGGAGCACCGAATGGGTATGCATCATCTGGTGAAAAGCCCTCAAGAATTTGTTTCTTAATACTTGACAATTCATCCTGTAAGAAGCAAACAGAGGTGGTTACGAATCTTATTTGCAACCAAATTCTGATAAGTTCTATCAATTCCTTTGACATGAAATTTGGAATAACTTGATAAGATGCAACACCATTGTCTCAATACCCTTCCAAGAGCATTGATGATAAATGTAATTATTACCCTTTACAAGCCACACACATGAACAAGGGAGAGAGGGCAACAATTCACTGATAATAAATGATTCTCTCGTTTTATCCTGCTATTTTCTTGCCATGAGAACCTTTCTTCTTATATTTCATCTAATGCAGTAGCTCCCACCATTCAAAGCATCATTACTCCTAATTACATTCTGTTTTATGATAATTCTTTTTTCATTAGTTAACAAATAGCTGCTCACAGCCAAAATCTTTCATATAAAAGGTTTATTAAATGAAGGAACCTTAAATATCTAGTCCAAAGCACCTTTGTTCCACACTATCATCACTTTAAGAAAAATAATTTACATCAGTGTAAATGATAATGTACTACCGAAAGACCCATCACACAACCTCTGATGATGCAACTGCTTGTCATCTTCAATGGTAAATAGTTATCACTGTCAACAGAGCTAGGGGTGATGGCAGAGTATAAACCTTAAAACAAAAGACTAAAAATAAGAAAACTGATGCATTACCTCTGACAATTTGTCAAACTTAATCATGAAATGGGAAATGACCGTCTCCTTCAAATGAAGATCATCTAGCTCTATTGCCAAGAGAGCTTTTGATGCAGCAGCATCATCTTCCTTTGATTCATATGCTACACTGTCCACATCAGATTTCACACGCACAGCCTGGAGTCTCACATCCTCAACTAATTTGAGGTAAGGATCAACCTGTGTGAAGGATGATAGACTCAAGTATTAGCCTGTTGGCACATATAAAAAAAGAACTGCGGTATCAATATAAATGATCTAATCTAATATAGTTGAAGGATAAGAAACTGACTATTTTATCTGTCAGAGATGCTTTAACAATAGGAATTAACTCTGGAAGATCGCCTGCCTTGGCTGAGAAAATAAGCATGTAGGATGCCAAGGTAAAGAGAGACCTTCTGCGAGACGGTTGCAAACCTCCTTCAACATGCATGCAAGACACAGATGTTAGAATTTTTAACCAAATTGAACAAGCACCCAACCTAAAACCATTTGGTGAAATGTGAAGAGGCCAAGTTTAATATAAGACTAAATGCAATATATGATTTAAACGTGGCAAGATAACACCACTTCAATAGGCCCTCCATAATGTATACATGGAGACAAAGAACCCTACCACGTCACAAACTTGGACAGGTAACATGCATCAACTACTAGCAAACTAAAACAGAGAGACAATTGGATCTGAATGTTTCAAACTTGCATTGCCTTGCATAAAGTCTATTACATATATCCTATTCATAGGCAATACAAAAAATAAGGAAAAGAAATCTACATTTGTTAATCTCTATTTAAAGCAATTACACCAATATTCACAACTAGGAAATCTTCAACAAATTCACCTATAATTCAGCCAGCATTATTTAGCTAGAATCTGGTCAACTCTTCAACACAATTGGGATAAATCACATCTTGAAGACTGTTCATTTTCCCTCACCACAGACAAGAAAAAATAAAAGGCTATTCAATGCAAAGCAATTTTTGAAGCTATCCTCTTTATTATTATGTGCATTATCTTACATAAACAATCAATTACCTTTTATGCACCCACTAAGCATGTGCTAAAAGGTATCGTATTGACAGGAAAACTGGACGGGCATAGAACCATACATCAATTATATATTTTTACTTGGTAAATATCTAGACAATAATTAAAATAAAGCTTTTGAGCCAAAGTTTTCCTTGTTATGATTTTTTAGATGGATGGGAGAAAAATTAAAATAGCATCACAATAAACATCAACAAACATAAACACAGTCATGGAAGTGTATGGAATGATCCAATTTGTGAGGCTTCCACTTGACAAAATGGACAGAAAGCATACTCCTACAGCATGTGATAGCACTGAGTTCTTTCACTCTATAAAAAACATAACACCAATACTGTAACATACCTTCTTGATCCAGAGAGATGCTCCTCAAGGAGAATGCCAACTGAAAACTCCGAACTAGGGCCATGTGACTGGAGGTCTATCATCAGCAAGTTAATCAATAGACCAGTTCAGAAATAGCTACCAAAATGCAAAGAAAGCTGCTAATAGCATAAAAAATTAGATGTAACAGATTTCCATAGACAAAACGCATAGGAATCTTCCTAGCAGAAGATCTGGACCATTCCTCTTAGAAACTCAAAATCATATCCAAATTCTATCACAACCCAATTATTGGTCCACGGCACACCTCACAGCAGAAACAAGTTGAAAAATAAAGGATAAACCTAACTTTGGTTCATTCAACAGCAAGGTTGACATTGTTATCCCACTTTGAGTTTTTTGGATGATGGTAGATTGTACCGAAAACTAGAAAGAGACAAGACATTACAGAGGGAGTTGACATTATTATTTTGTTTTACATCCATGGAAAAACATCCATAGTGAGAACTAGAACTTCTATAATATTTGAAAAGGACATTTCTAATATCAAATTAAGCACAATCAGCAGTAGCAACAAATAAATAAGTTGTCCATTCATCTATTTTGGGTTCTTACAAAATATTTCCATTACCAAAAGTAACATATTTTCCAATTTCACCATTCTACCTCTTTTTTTTGTATCATACTTCATCTTAAAAAAAATTCCATAGGTGAAGTGGTAGGCCAAAGATCCCCAGCCAGGTAGCTCTATTCCCCAAGAAAGTTCTCCTATCCCAATACTATATTTTGATAAACCAGGTTTTGAGCCAAGACCATCCAAGTGCAGGAGAATAACATTTTGGAACAAAAGCAGCTTAAAAGTACTAGTTACCTTGGATCGGGTAAACAATACTGCAAGATAAAATGAATGGGCCATAGCCTCAAAATTTGCAGGGGTATTATCGGTGGAATTCGCCTGGACCCATATTGATGAAAGAAGAAGACTCACTTGATGGCTGCTTAATCGAAGGGAAGTGACCTGCTAAAAAAATTCAGATACATAAGAAAACTAAATAGTGTCTAATTGATAATAACACCAAAAAAAGAAAACGACAACAGTTTCACACCATTTTTCTATCACCCAGAGCATGCTTGAAACTAAATGAATTCCCATGGGACTGATAGATTATTGATCCTTCATTTCCATTTTCTTTTAGTCTTTCTGTTTGTTCTTTACCTTCATCCTGAAAGGCAAAGCTGTGACTTCTTACCTTCATAGATGCACTAACTGATAAGTCAGAAGAAACAGTTTCAGCAATTTTTTTATTTTGTTCTGATGAAGGCGAAAGCAAGGATGGCATAAGCACAATGGAGAAAATGCTGTGTGCCCCAACTCGAGTTTCATGGTCTGGATGGGACATTGCAAGGAGCAACTGGTGAAATAGAGCATCAGGGAAGGTCTGTCACAGATTATAATGTCAGAACTTAGAACTTACATGCATGTACAAGATAAGAACAAATATGACAGTATATTACCCAAGAATACTTGCCTTTTTATGATATGATATGTTTGGGATGGAAGAAATAATATTTGCGGTTCGATGAACAGAAGATATTGTTGATCTTGCAACAATAATGTTGGTCGAAATATTCTCTAGTACCACAGCCATCATATCAAGAATTGGTCCCACATCCCCAACCTGTTAAATACATATAAAAAAAGAGTTTCAACTAAAATGGGGGGGGGGGGAGCTTCTGTAAGTATCTTAAATAACTAGATTCAACTAGAAATTGGATGTGCACAAGAACATTTTCCCAACCTTATTTGAGAGCTGTGAGATACACTTTTCTAAGGCAAACAGAAGATCAGTGTTATATTTATCAATATCACCCCCAGAACTTGATAGTTCAGCTGAATTTTGAAGGCACTTTCGTAAATGCTTCATCAAGTCAGCTACTGTACCAATGATTGCCATTGAGGGCTGAAGCTTTGCATTTTGTGCAAGCTGAGTTATGACATTGACAATGTTGACTTGTATATGAGGTTGCTTGGCTACATTCTTATGCTCCATGTGCTTCACCAAGATAGCCAATAGTTGATCAGATTTTTCTCCTGATATCAAAATATAAAGATCATTATATCTACAAAAAAATTTATTAAAAAAGGTATATAGTAAGAAGGATGAATGCTAAAAATTTCAAAGCAACCTGTTTCTTCAATTAGCAACTGCAAATACATTAAAAGAGAAAAAGCAACTCCTTTCTCTTTGGACCAGTGATTTTCAGCATCAAAATTATGAAAAAGAGGTTCAAGAACTCGCCGGATAGTTGTTGCTTCTTTTGCCAATCTGGCTATATTACTCAAGATAACCCTTGCCCAATAAGATGGACTTTTGGAAGTATCCCTGTTAAAGAGCCAAATGAAGCAGATTATATTTGGACATATCATAAAATATATCCTAATGAACTGAATGCAACGAGTTATAATGAAATAATGCCGTACATGGTTGGATCAAAGTCTGGGTTAATTACAAGGTTTGGTACAGACAATGACTTCTCATCGATATCTAGGACGGATGAACCATTTTCACCCACTTTACTTCCATTGACAGGGGACATTTGGATATCCATGTAGTTCTCCAAGGTCACTGATATGATCTACACAAGATAAAAAATTCATGATGAACAAAAAGGCCAATACCTACTGCTCATCTGTTTGTCTACTGTACGCTTTACAATATTTAGGAGATTCAAGAGGCAAAAGAATGAAACTCCAAAATAGAACTGAGAGAAGCTGAACTGAGAAACAGATAAAGAGATTAATCCAAAATTTTGAGTGGACAAAAATATACTTCTCTTTACGTTTCAGCTCTATTTCAATCTTTCTAATGAAGTTCCAGTTGGGTGAAAGAGACTTAATTATTTCAAGATTTTTCAGTGAAGCTGCAGCTAGGACTAAAATATACTTAGTTACATTTGCATAATTAAATTGTATCAGATCAGAGAAGCATCAAGATTTGAATACAAAAGTGAATTGGTAGGAAAGCCACCACTGGAAAAGATAACTTACACTATCGAAGTCCATTGATATATGAGAGTGTTCACCCATGAAGCAGACCTAGACAGAAGTAATGAGAAAAAGAGAAAGTGGTAAGTGACAAGAATTGGAAGTCAAAGTAAACAAATATGAGTAGAAAATACTAAATGAGAAAAGAAGTACAGAAAATGAAACATTATTAATGAATACAATATCTGAATAAAATTATTTAAAAAGAGAAACTCCATGAAAAAAAGCAGGAATTAATCTGACTTGTAAAGAACCGGATGCTAACTAATTTTTTTACAACATAAGGTTATTTACAGGTGGATTAAAGATGTAAGTTCAACAAAAGCACACTTGATAACCCCTTATTCCCTTACAATCCTTACACAATTAACTTCTTTCATATCTAAAAAAAAAAAAAAAAAATCAATCTAAACAATTGTTTGAACTGTTAACTGGTCTAGGCTCAACCTTATCCTACATTAAGAAACACAAAGCAGCAAAAACCAAGCCTCTTTCCATTGAAAAATATTGCAATAAGTCAGCCACTTAGTTTAAAGGATGTCTTCTAACTGAGGATTTGGACTGTTGCATAAAGGTAGAAAAGAAGAAGCTACTTGAAAATATTTAAATAAGCTGTATGATAATCTTGCCGAGCCTATCCTTAAAACTGGTAGACAGTAGTCATTTTCGGTAATCAAACCAGAAAATTCACTGGAAACAAGTCTAAATCAGCAGAATAGGAAAATTGTGAAGAAAAGAATGACCAGAGACATGCATGCACACAACTACAAAAAGTGTTAGATACAAGAAATAATAGATAAAAGAGATCACAATTACGGTTTGAATATATGCATCCATGTGTAATAAGGAGGAAAAGTTATGGCTACTTAAAAATGTTAGCTCAGCTAATGTGAGTGCATTTATTATTTGGGAAAGAAGAGTTACTTTTGAGAAATATTCAAAATCAAAGAGAAAACTCTACCATGGAAGCCAGAACTTGCAATCCTGATGAACGTAAATGCAAAGCTCTGTCATCATCTCCATCTTCTTGAGCCAGTTGACAAAGTTTAGGAATAAGGCCCTCTAATTGGAACATATGTGTGCCATCCATCTAGTTTCAAATCCCATAGAATTAGAAAAAATATATGCCAGTTACAGCTAATATGTAAATCATTCTGTCTCTATTCTGTTTGCGATCTAAAACCAAAAAGTGAACTGCTAATCTGCTATATAATCATTCTGCAGGTCTCAGTCCTGTAAGTTGTCTACATTAAAAACTTAAAAGGCAGTGATAGAAACATCAAGTTCGAAGGCTACTTGGCAACTGCTATCAGTGCCACACCTGTACGTACCACTGGCATTTCAGTACTACAACGCACCTGACTATTTATGAAATCTACAAGAGCATTGCAACCCAAAATTCGCATTTCATCCTGTCGGGTTTGTTCCAAAAGAGCCCGAATGATCCCTAATAAACTACTAGCAAAAAGTGGCCTGCAAGAATAAAGTGCTCCCGTGAATGATACAAATAAAATAAAAGCTACCTCATAAACTAACGTAAATATAAACAATGAAGACAATCATAAACACCTGACTAGTTCTCTAAATACAAAAAATGAAAACTGAATCCATGAAGGTAGATAAAATTACTAGAATAATTTTCTAAATAATTTAATCCTTCACTAAGCATGATCTTGAACTACGTCGTAAACCCATTTTATTTTTTCATGCAAAAATATGGTTAAGTTTTTAGAATCACAAATTACTCAAAAGTTTAGTTGACATGTCAAAGTTCTAAGGAAGCA
Source organism: Gossypium australe (assembly GCA_005393395.2). Taxonomy (NCBI): domain Eukaryota; kingdom Viridiplantae; phylum Streptophyta; class Magnoliopsida; order Malvales; family Malvaceae; genus Gossypium; species Gossypium australe. Next base: position 52,462,803 of record CM016623.1, on the reverse strand, counting down.
TCTGCACCTTAGTAATATAATCTCTCAAAACATAAAAAGCATTATATTATTATTTATTGAACATATGTACCTATTTAATTGATAAAACCAAAATGTTAATCTTTATATTACCAGTATCCTTGACATGCAACCAAAGACATGGTGAAACTTCAGATAATAACAAAGAAGGTTAGTAATTAGATTATAAATTAATAAGTAGTTATCTTCCAACATTTAATCCCTTCCAGAATATGGTCCCCCAACCCTTAAACAATAAGTTACAATAACAAGCCAAATATTATGCTCTACCTAACATATAGTTATTAAAGTCAGTGGTTCTTTCTTTGAAACTCCCCTGCTCCAAACTGCACACCCCAAAATGAAATGTGGCTAAAAAATTGATGCCAAAAGATTTTTATATCATTAAATGTTAAACTTTCAACACATCAAACTTACATCTGCTGCTTACATGACGATAGCAGTTTCCTATAAATGCACAATACGGCTTTCACACATCCAAAGTTCTCATTCCGTAAATCCTTGAAACATCTTTGCTCTAGGTTACTTGTAATCTGTGCAGACAAATTGTTTAAAGATGAGAAAAAACAAATCAGCAGCAATTCAGTAAAGTTATATGCATTTCAGGATTTAGTAAACTTCAAACTAATTTTGAACATCTAAAGGATACTTGCATTAATTTGAACTTTCCAAAGATTAATACCAATTAAAACCTTTCAATCGGTTTTGCACATTTCTTGACAAAATTTACCAACATTTCAGAAAATATTTGCAAACCATCTCAAATTTAACTAATATAAAATAACCATCTTAAAAGCAAGATTGGATCCTAAACAACTAGAAGATATAAATCATCACCAAGCTTATTATTAGAGAAGCCAATATAATAGAAAAATAGGTAGCCATGTTGTCACTTACAAGTTTCGTATTTTCATTTAGACTAGCAGAGATAAAGATAAGCACTTGTCAAAAAAAAATTGTGGAAACAAGCATTGTAAAATATTTTGAAAATGGGGATAAGAACTCGCCAACAAAATAGTGGAAAACAGAATATTAACATTTAAGAATTCCATATTAGAATCAAACTCCTCCAGGATAAATGAACTAAAAGAAAACCCACAATACCTTTGGTATTCTTAATGGGTTCCTCGAAGCATATTCACAAAGCTTCCCAATTTTCCTATCGTTTGGTTCTGCATCCTGTCAAATCAAATGTAATTGGAAAATTGGTAAGCATATCAAATACCCGTTTTTCTTCCTTTTTATAATGTTTTCTGCCCACAATCTGGGATGAAGAGGTATGTTACCATTTAAAGGGCCTAAGGACCATTTCCAGAAGCATATAAACGTGATCCCAAATATAAGAACAAACTAATAGAAATAGGTTCACTTCTTCGTCAATGTTGGTATTGTTCAACAATATCAAATACCACAGACATTAGAAACTTTAACTTATGCAGCTAAAACAAAAATAGCAGCGGCAGCAGTTGTTGTGGTAGATCTTACAGGCAATCTATACTTCTATAAACTTCAAAATCTATATCTATTACAAGTCTTAAAGCCATCACTCAATACAAATTGACAATATCATAATCATACTACACGCTTAACGGAATTTAATATTGAACGTCAATCGTTCAGTATAAACTATAAAACAATAAACAAGCTGGACTAGTATCCAAAGGCAATTTTCACTAGAAGAACCAAACATTAAAGAAATAACTAGTAAAAAATTCCCAAATTCAAGGAAAAATAGACTGAAGATGAGCTGAAAATTACCTGATTTCGGGGGAAGATTTCCGCTAGCAACTTCTTGTATCTTTTAACAGGTTGTCTTGACCTTGCACGCATCGAAGGGCAGAAGAAACAGAGGTTACCGCAAGCGGGCACAACCCGTCTTGACATTACCCCCATTTTTCTTCAATGAAAATCCAAGCACACTTATCTGAAAATCCAAATTAACACCAAAAACAAAAAATCAACTAAAATACTACACAACAATCCGAAGAAAATGAACAAAACATGCCAATTTACTCATTGATCATAACGGTCAAACTTAGAACAACACTAGAAACAAAAAGCACTAACTAAGTTTCTATCATATGTCAAGGAAGAATCAGCAAAATTCAAGGTCATCAAACTTCTTATTTCAAAAAAAAAAAAGAGCTAAAGATTAAAAACTAGAATGAAAGCAAACTTATTGAGAATTAAGAAAAAAAAAACCCACCAATTCAAATACTGAAACTCTTAATCTACTAAAAGAAAATTAGCTCAACAGATCGCCGATCTGGCTTAGGCCTGAGAGCTGTAAAAGAAAAACAGAGAAATGGTTCAACGAAAATAGTTCCAGAAAAAAAATATTTTTCGAAGAAAGTCCAACTCATTGATCATTCTATTACTTTTATATAATAATATAAGTAATTATATAATTTATCGTCAAATTAAATCGTAATTAATTGTTTTTACTTCAGTAAACTGCCACTTGGAAGAAAAAATAATGGCTTCTCAGGTCCCCTGGAGCAGTGTTTTTCTTTTTATTAATTTGTAATAATTGCAAGCTAAAATTCTGCTTTCCTTTTTAATTACTGTGTTAAATCAAATAAAAAGAAAATTAGGGAGATAAAGTCACGGAGCGTTTAGATTTTTGCAAGGGAAAGATGGCCCACGTGTAGTTGTCTTCTTTATATATTTTCTGGTCGGGGTAGTGCTCTTATTTATTGAGTACCGTGTTTCACAGGACATTGATTGTAACTCTAGCGTCTCTTTTTGAACACGATTATTGAAAATGGATAGCTGCTCCCAGCCGTATGATGACAAAACCTCCAAACGGTTCCGAAAATTAAGGGATTGAGTTTTTTATTCGAATATATTTAATTAGGGGAGGAGAGTGAGATGATTTGAATCGAATTTTAATTTTCTTTATTTATGAGAAATTATTAAATGAATTATTTTTATCGTATCATTCATTATTTTGTCTTATTAAAAGAGAAATTTTTTATTTGAAAGTTTAATCTAGTGCACATATGATGTAATAGAAAGAATTCATAAAATAATTCCTCTTATAGTATAATGATATTGTCATTGAGTCAAGAGGTTATTGGCTGAATATTATTTTTTTAATACTTCTAAAAAATAAGTTAATTTTGAGATTATGTCTCAAAAAGCAACACTTCTTCCATGAGCTTTAGAAGTCTTAGAAATATTGATAAATATTTATATATATTAATAAATCTTTAAATATTTTTGTAAATGATCAATTTTGGTAAAAATTTAGAAATATTGATAAATCTTTAAAATATTAGTAAAATTTAGATATATTAATAAATCATTAACAACAACTATGAGTATTATAAAAAAAAACAATGGGTATTAAGGTTAGGACTTGCTATAATTTTTCACTCCTTTTTTCTTTTAGATAAATAGTTGGCTTCCATTAATAAAGAGGGAGAAAACAAGATATACCAAATGTTGCCACAAGGGTTTTTTACCAAAAAAAAATACAAAAAATAAAAACATTTGAAAATGGTATAGGAAAATAATTATGTATCAAAATGGTATATCCAGGGTGGTCACACATATGCCAGAGGCGATACCATCCTGGTCTGACACCCTTTCAATTAAAAAAAATGAACAGTGAAAAAAAAACTGAAAAAAAAAAAGAAAATGGCTGAGCGACGTGACATGACCCTGGTGGAAGGTCTGCCACAGGCGGCACCAAAGGTGCCAGTAGCAGAGGCGGCACCGCCGATGTGACCCTTCATGCATGCCATTTTGGCTTTTTCTGCCGTTTGGGGACCTTATAATGGTCCCCAATTTCAGTTTCAGGTACACGAAGGAGAAGAAAGAAAAGGAAAGAAGAAGAAGAAGAAGAAGAGGAGGAGAAGGAGGAGAAAGAGAGGGCGGCGCCGAAAAAAGAAAAGAAAAAGAGAGAAAGAGAATAGAGAAAGGAGAAAGAAGAAAAAAATAGAAAAAGTAGGTATAATTTTTTTTTAAATAATGGATGATATTGTTATTGTGTTGATTTGTTATTATTATTAGTTATTATTAGTCATTAATATTTTAGTCATTAATATTGTTAGTAAAAAATCCTAATTATTATTTTAGTTAGTATTATTGGTAGTCATTAATATTGTTAAAAAAACCCTAATTATTATTTTAATCAATATTATTATTAATATTGTTAGTAAAAAACCCTAATTATGATTTTAGTTAGTATTATTATTAATATTGTTATTAAGAAACCCTAAATATTATTATTAGTTATTAATATTGTTAGTAAAAAACCCTAATTATTATTTTAGTCAGTATTATTATTAATATTGTTAGTAAAAACCCTAATTATGATTTTAGTTAGTATTATTATTAATATTGTTATTAAGAAACCCTAAATATTATTATTAGTTATTAATATTGTTAGTAAAAAACCCTAATTATTATTTTAGTCAGTATTATTATTAATATTGTTAGTAAAAAACCCTAATTATGATTTTAGTTAGTATTATTATTAATATTGTTATTAAGAAACCCTAAATATTATTATTAGTTATTAATATTGTTAGTAAAAAACCCTAATTATTATTTTAGTTATTATTATTATTAATATTGTTATTAAGAAACCCTAAATATTATTATTAGTTATTAATATTGTTAGTAAAAAACCCTAATTATTATTTTAGTTAGTATTATTATTAATATTGTTAGTAAATTATTATGTGTCGTTTATGTTTGTATAAATAATAAAAAATTTGTATTTATTATGTATCGTTTATGTTATGTTTTTGTTATATTATTTTTTATTGGCATGTTATTTTTTAGTAATTTAATATAAATTTCTTGTTTTTTATGTAGGTAAAAAAATTAAATATTTGAGACGGCAGTGACTCCATTGATTAGTACAGATCCTCACATATCTGACGCAGCTAATAATACGGTAATGTATTGTTATTTATTAATCATGTGGTTATATTAAAAAAATAGCTACATAATTTAGGAAAACAAATTATGTTATTATAATTATTTTTTTGTGATTTAACACTGCCAGGGCTCGCACCGTGTATTAAGGGGCCAGGTGAATGACTTAGGAAATCCCCCAGATGAACGACTGATGCCCTAGTTAGAGCAAGCTGGATTCGGGTCAGCAGCACTGATCCAGACGTTTGATCTGCGGTATGATTTAATATCCGCACTAGTCGAGCGTTGGAGCCCGGAGACCCACACTTTTCATTTCCCCTGTGGAGAGTGCACAGTCACTCTAGAGTATGTTGCATTGCAACTTGGGCTCCCAATCGACGGGAGTCCTGTAACAGGCGTCAGTGCGATAGCTAACCCATTTGCACTTTATTAGAGCCTATTAGGAGTCTCGTACGGCAATAATGAGGAAAATATTTCAAGATTGAAATTTACATGGCTAAAAGCGAGGTATGAACACTTATCAGCTAATGCCACTGAAGTCGAGTTGATGTGCGCTGCTCGAGCATACATTATGCACATCATAGGGGGTGTACTGATGCCCGATGCAAACAATAACAGGGTTCATATCATGTACTTACCTCTATTAGCTGAATTGAGTAATGCTCACTCTTATAGTTGGGACTCCGCAGTTCTTGTAGTGTTCTACCGTGAGCTTTGTTGGACGGCAAAGCCAGCTGCCGTAGACATAGGCGGATGTCTTACATTATTGCAGTCGTGGGCTCTTTATCGGATGCCATTCTTGGCATCAGTTAGTCACCAACCATACGTATATCCACCAGTTAACAGGTGATAAAATATAACTTGTTATTGATTGACAATTTCTTTATATAGATACTGTCGAAACCATTTTTTGTAAAACGGGGATCGACAATGGTTTTGAAAACGAAAATAAAAATGGGAGTCACCACCGATCTTTATTAGGTGTGATCGGATTACTTTTGTTTTAATAAAACGTTTTAGTTTACTAAAACTGTGTTTTTGGTCTACGAAATTCGAGAAAACGGGTTCGGGAGTCGGTTACATGCAAGGAAGGGTTAGCACCCTCGTCACGCCCAAACTTGGTACCTAATTGATTATTTAATGTCTTTATGTCGAAAGTTAAAAATTTGAAAAAGATTTTAAAAATACGATCTCTTTTAAAAATATTTGAATTTACTCGAATTGGATATTAGGACTCTCTTGCTTAAAAGGAATAAAATGTCACATTCAGCACGTTAGGACACGACAGTTTAAATCCTCGGATTCAAGATCATCTCATAATTCCCGAGACTCATGCATTGAAAATATCAAAAGGATATTCGATGATTTGGCCAAACGAAAAATCGAAACCCAGCACGTTAGAGCACGATTTCTCGAATTTCCAATCGCAGAATATTGTCTTATTTTGAAAGATTTTTGCTTTTGGATAATCACGAGTGTAACACTCAAAGACGTACATTAATTTTGTTTGAAATAAAATGAAGCGATCTAAGTTAGATAAATATGTTGGGATTTAATCACAATATGAAAGCACAGTAGTAATGATCAAGGAGCAACAATTCATGAACGCAAGATTATACAATGAACTACAATAATATGACAATACAAATAAATGAAACACGGTACATGCAATGACAACGATCTCAGGTTATACAAGCACTAGTATTAATATTAGCTAACTAATGAATTAAGAACCAAATTTAAAAGAGTTACCAAATGAATTTACACAAATAAAATATAATGAGCTTTAAAATACATAAAAATGAATAGTTTAAAAAAAAAAGAAAATTTGACATCATCAATATACAATAAATTTTATATAGAAAACAAAAATTAAAACAAAGTATAAAAAAGTTTAACATAAAAAGATGTCATATTTAATAGTAATGTACATATATGAGTTTTGAAATTATATATAAAAATGGTGTTATATAATATGATTTGAAATGAATTTTATAAACAATAAAGATTTAATAAAATTTATGTGTATAATATGTAACAATGCATGCGAAGTATTTAAAATCTATATAAAATTCCAAAACACATAATGTATATACAATAAAATGCTAATGATTTAAAAGGATATAAGTAACGGAAATTATAATATACAAAAGAATGCATAAGTGTATAAAAAATGACTTAAAGTGTATAAAAAATGGATACACTTATATTAATAGCAAAATCTATATGATATGAAATTAATAATATACAAAATAATTTAAAACATAATAGATTGGTTTTAAGATAATAATACATAAAATACATGCATGTAATAATATATACAGTATTTAAAATGAATAAATAAATACTAAATTTAAAAAAAAAAGTTGAAATCCAACTGACCAAAGGGCTGAATCAGAACAGAAATAAAATTAAGAGATTAAATAAAAAATAGAATGAATTAGGGGCCTGATTGAACTCGCTGCAAAGGGGAGGACCAAACGTGCAATTACCCCCAAGCCTCTAAGCGCAGCGTTCAAATGTGGATCAAATTGAAATAACACATAAAATTCGGGGCATAATTTAATTTTTTTAAAAAATGAAACCAGGCACGATTGAATAGTGGCGCAAAATGGGAGGACCAAAAGCGCAATTTACCCATTCAGGGTAAAAACATGCGGATCCCCTGCTATCCGGGTCGGGTCGCACGGGTTCTCCCAAAACGACGCCGTTTTGGCTCCTAGGGGAACCCACCAAAACGGTGCCGTTTCGAGAGGGTATTTAAACCCAAAATTTTCCTTTTTTTCATTTCTGGTTCTCTTTTCTTCAAAAAATAAAAAAACATTTAACTCCTCCTCTCTTTTCGCCCGACGATTGGGCTTCTTCCATCACCGTCGCACCACCACCGCTTTATGTGGCCGACGAGGCGTGAGGATGAGCCTTGGTCCTCCATTTGAAGGTCTCTTTGAAGACCGGACGTTTGGCGTCCCCCAAATCGAAGGGAATAGGCCTCCGATATCCCTTCTCGGTCCAAGTTCCGACAACGGAGAAAGGGTACTCCGACACCGCGACCATAGGGTTTCGGTAAGTTTCCTATCGCCTTTCTTTTCCGATTTTGCTTACGAAGATTTTGAAATAATAAAATAAAATAATGAAATAAAAATGACAGTAAATAAAAAAGAAACTGACCTTAATGCTTCTATTCTGCTTCGACTGCTGAAGGTTTGTATTTTTATTTATTTTTTGAATTTGGAATTCCCCCTTACATTGATAGAATACCAGTCTTTATAGCCAGAAAATACAAGTCTTTAGTCTCTGTTTGCCTCTATTTTTTTTGTTGTTTCTTTTTCTGTTGCTTGTTGCTTCTGTCTATTTTGCAGGTCATGGAGGAGTCAGGCCTTGGGCGTGATGCGCGTTGAGGGGCACATGGGGGCTGCGGCGGTGGCGTACGGATGTCAGAGGAAATGCGGCTGCTAGGGTTTTTCTTTATTGAAAATTTGTTTAGATTTCGGGCCATTTTGGGCCTGTTTTAGTTGGGCTAGGTTTAGTTTGGGCTTGTAATGTAATGGACTGTTATTTTTTATTTTTGTTGTTGTTGGTTTGATTGTTTCTAATTCGGGCCTGGGTTAAATTGGGCCTGTACAGCTGCCACTCTTTGCTCATTGTCATTAATGAGAATGGAGTAAAGACTTTAAAGAGGACCAAATTTGCCCGGTCTTGCTGAGTCTCGGCGCTTCTCTTCTTCTTCGAGTAGCCTCGCTCTAACCCACTGTAACTTCAGAAGTTTAGGAATTGGTGCTTCGATTCGCTCGAATGTAATTTCAGGGAAAAGAGATTTGTAGCTTCGATCTGCTCCTGCAACTTCAGGAATGCCAGATCTGCCATCTTCAGTCTGCTCCACTGCAAACTTAGGGAGACAGGATTTGATGTCTTCGATCTGCTTCCTGCAACTTCAGGAATGCCAAATCTACTATTTTCAATCTGCTCCACAGCAAACTCAGGGAGACAAGATTTTCTATCTTCATCCGCTCTACTGCAAACTCAGGGAGACAAGATCTGAACTTTCCAATTTGCTTCCTTACTATCTCAGGAAGACTTCAATCTCCAGTCTGCTCCACTACCATCTTGAGAGAACAAAATCTGAACTTTACAATTTGCTTCCTTACTATCTTCAGGAAGACTTCAATCTTCAGTCTGCTCCACTACCATCTTTAAGGAACAAAATCTAAACTTTTTGGTTTGCTTCTTTACTATCTTCAGGAAGACTTCAATCTTTAATTTGCTCCACTACCGTCTCTAGGGAACAAAATCTGAACTTTACAATTTGCTTCCTTACTATATTCAGGAAGACTTCAATTTTCAGTCTGCTCCACTACCATATCTAGGGAACAAAATCTGAACTTTTTGGTTTGCTTCCTTACTATCTTCAGGAATGCTTCAATCTTTAGTTTGCTCCATTACCATCTCTATGGAACAAAATCTGAACTTTACAATTTGCTTCCTTACTATCTTCAGGAAGACTTCAATCTTCAGTCTGCTCCACTACCATCTCTACGGAACAAAATCTGAACTTTTTAGTTTACTTCCTTACTATCTTCAAGAAGACTTCAATCTTCAGTTTGCTCCACTACCATCTCTAGGGAACAAAATCTGAACTTTTTGGTTTGCTTCCTTACTATCTTCAGGAAGACTTCAATCTTCAGTTTGTTCCACTACCATCTCTAGGGAACAAAATCTGAATTTTTTGGTTTGCTACACCGTCCTCTAAAGGACATGTCCTGTAGACTCGAATGTGTTGTGGATGACATTTACATGAATGCAGAATGTCATGAGAATGATCCCAAAATGTATAATAATTAGGATGCCATGATTGGGATAAATCTAATGCTCCTAACTAAATGATATTAAGGATGACATTTGAATGCAGAATGTCATGAGAATGATTTCCCTTTTTTTTAACAACGATTAGGATACAATGATCGAAATTAATCAAATGCTCCTAATTGGAAATGTTTGATATTTACATAAATGCATGAGAATGATCCCTTTGGATTGTCACTGCTCATAGTTCATCAAGATTCTATCATTGATGTGTTACCATGCTTTCTCGTTCAGCTGGTATCTTTGACAGAAAACCCAAAGAAACAATCATATTCTGCTTAGCAAGGTTGCCCCGCTGTAATTTCAGAGTCCCCTTCACTGTACCTTCTAGGACATAAAGTTTGTACTTCCCACTACAACTTCAGGGAAATAACATTTGATTTCTTCCATCCTTCCTGTTACCACTCAGAGGTATGGAATTTGTATTATCTTCAATCAACTTGATCTGTTACACTATTCCCTGGGTGTAATGACCAGATGAATACAGGGTATCTTTTTCTTTTCCCGAGAATGATCCCCTTCTACACCTGGGTTGACACTGCTCGTCATTTGTTGAGATAGTATCACTTAACAAAATGTCTTGTATTTTTGTTCAACCAATAAAAATCCAAAAGAGATAATCATCTTTCAATATTTCAAACCATTGGGCTTGGTGAGTTTTAAACAATAGTTCTGTTTCAAGTTCCTATACTATTTAAAAACTTCCAGAGTAATATGCGAAACTCCTTTTATGAAAGTATTATTAGTCCATTAATCGTTATTTCAATGCGAAATGCTTTGAAAGAGATCATAACTATGGATAAGAATAAAGTTAATTAGGATCATAGCTCAAAACAAATAGGTTAAGCAAAGATAGCAAATGCAATCAAGAATAAAATTTATTGGTAGTGTATTTTGAATAGAATAAGATAATCACAAATAACAAATTTAAAATGGGTAAAATGGAAACTAGGTGCCCCAGATATTGCAGCCTGAGCTTCTCTGTTCAAACTTCTTGAGGATCATTTTAAGCTCAATATGCATTTAGGGGATCTGGAGTACTTTGTTGATGCCCCAAGACGCAACATACTTCTTCATTGTTAATTCAGGCATAGCAAGACTGTTGTATGCCCCACTTTTGATCAAAATTTGAGCCGCCCTTCTGGGTTTTCAACTCAAACCCCCTTTGGTCTCAAAGCACCCTTTGCGGGTTTTTGCCTTTGGCCACTCCTTTTTCTTTCTTCTTTCTTTCTTTTCCCTTTTTTTTTAGAAAACTCTAACTCACCGAATTGGGCAGGTCCTTGCCATCCATCTCGGTTAATATCCATGCTTTTCCAGAACAGGCCTTCTCTGCTGCATAAGGTCCTTCCCAGTTTGGTATCCACTTTCCTTTGAAGTCATTTTGTATGGGAATGATCTTTTCCAAAACTAGACCTTCTTCATGGAATTCTCTAGGGCAAACCTTCTTGTTATAGGCCCGTATCATTTGCTTTTGGTACACTTGACCATGAGGATGACCTTTAGCCTCTCTTCTTCGATCAAGTTCAGCTAATCATATTGGGATTTGATCCATTAAGCTTTATCCGACTTTAACTCTAATAAAACTCAGATAGAAGGAATCTTGTTCTCCAATAATTGCTCCCATTTTGAACCAATAAGAAAGACGTTGCCCCGGTGAAGGTCCTGGCCAACGTTCACGAAGCATAGAAGGTAAATGGTAACTTCTCTATGCCAACTTTTACAAATATCAGTCATTTTTCAAAAATTTTGAATGGTTTTTGGCTGCCTTTGCTGTATTAATATGGTGTCTGATATTTGGACAGACTGTAAATTTGTGCAATTACGTTAAACATGTTTCTTTCTGGCATTCTTTATTCCACTTTTTTTTTTAATTTGAATTTGAATTTGATGACTGCTGACTTTGAAACTTTGGCATATGAAGCGACCTTCACCCTCTCAGTGAAGTAATTGACAAGCACGAAGATGAATTGGTGTCGGCTAAATGCTTTTGACGAGATTGGCCCCGTAACATCTATGCACCACGTATAGAAAAAATGGAGAAGGCACATGAGTCTTGTCTTCCTCAATTTGGCATTTATAGCGTAACTGCTGCAATTTCCTTTTCTTGATAAACCCCCTAGCTCGAACCTCTTGATTAGCCTGGCCGTTATAGAACCATTAACATGGGTTCTTTAAACACCAATGTTAACAGCATACCCATGTTTCAGTAGCCTAGGCGTGTCTTGATGTGATCATGCGAAAACATCTTTGAACTCTAAGAGATAACTCAATGATGCCTCGCTTTATTCCTGCGGTGAGCTAAGCTTCCATCTTCATCTCATTCGTTAGCTCGTAGTGTCCACTTATACTTTGTAAGGTAGGATCTACCATTCTTAACAAGTTAGGAAATAAGTTGCAACCTCTGTCATCTTCCAAGTCCTTAGATCCCTCTAGACATATATCTCACTAGAAAGGGAGTCAGTAACAGCGTCGCTCATGTCATTGATATCTGGGGACCCATTGTGTATATGAAGGTAAATTTCAGAGAATAAATGATTCTAAGAATGATTATTTATGAATGAAGAATGAAGGGATATTCAAAAGAATGTATAGTATGAAAAAGAAGAAGAAAAAAAAATATTTGTTCAAAAAGGTGCATTTTATTGAAATAGTAATTTTGGACACAAGCCTATTTCACAAAAGAAATCTTATTGCTTCTAGGCTTAAAGCAACAACTGCATACATTACTCTAAGTATGTTCTAAATACTACAGGAATTTCTTCCGCAACCATATTGCCCAAAACGCTCCCAGGTTCGTGTTTCTGCATTTAGCGCGTCATCTAACTTCACAATACCCATGTTGATGAATTTTTCTACCAATTTCTTGAAAGCAAGGCAATTTTCTATCGAATGCCCTGTGACCCCCGCGTGGTACTCACACTGGGCATTTGGGTCATACCATTCTAGGTATGGAGGTTGCATCGGTTTCGTGTAATGAGGAGCCACAACATGCATATCAAATAAGTTCTGGTATAACTCCCTATACATCATGGGAATAGGGTGAACTGGGGTTTTTCTAAATTCGATCTTAGATTGGGTTTTTGCTTTGGGGAGACCAGATAACCAGTAACTGACTTCTTTGGCTGGTTTACTATAAATGGCTTTGAATGGCCCTTGTTATACCCGCTCTTATTATTCACATCTTTGTCTCTCGTCTTTGGGGCCTTTGAAGCCCACTCTCTTTTTTTCTTTGTCTCTGCTAGGCCTAGAACAACAGGATTGACTCGATTATCACTAGGACCCATCGGAAAGTTCAGCAGTACTGAGGCATCAGTCTGAAATTGGGATCCGATAATGACAGGTACTGTATGTGAATGCGTGTCTGGTTGAATCGGGACACTTATTGGGGAATAAACGATGTCTTCATCATCGTCCACACTGTTGACCACTGGGCTACTCTTTTTTCCAAGTCCTCCAGCAAGTAACTGGGTTAACTGACCCATATTATTTATTTGTTCTCGCATATCCTGTTGGATTTCGGCCAAATGCTCCTGCATCCGTATTTGCCTTTGCTCTAATCTCTCCAACCTTTTTTCCATGTCTTCTAGGTTAACTGAAATAATTTCACCTAATTAAGGTCTTTATACATATGATATGATGTAATGCAAATGCATGAAATGCAATGCAAATGCATAGAATGAATGCAAAAAGAAAGAGATGCGTTGATTATGAATTCAATCCTATTAGTAGAACTTTTCTAGAAAATAAATTTCTTTTCATAAAACGGATTGCATATACAGCTTTGTCCTCATAGTCCAGGTGAAAGCACCAATCCTTTTCTTCGTATCCGGACGTTATGGACGTGTCCTGTGATCTTTCTCAATAGATGCCTCTTCTAATTCCTTGTTGCTTAGTCCAGGCCGTACCTCTTCACTCACTTATCCTCTGCGGTGTTCATAAGCTTCTTTAAGAAAATTGAGACATGATGACTCTCGAATAATCCTTTTGGCTTGAATCCTCAGGCAAAGTCTTGTATTCTTCTGCGGACTATCAGCCCTCTCTCGTTGTTTACCTGGACTATGTTCGAACGACCGTATTATAATCCACTTTATCAAGTAACCCATTTCCTTATGACAAACTCTTCTATTTAGCAACCGAATATGAATCAACACCTCCTTTTTAAGATGATGCAGTGCGATGCAATGCAATCATAAACAAAGCAAAACATGTTAGCACAGGATAAATAAACAAAATAGAGTACCTATCCGGGTGACCACTAGGGGTTTGGAATGGTTCTACCTAAGGTGGGCTCTTAAGGCTCACTATATGGGGTTCGGTTCTAAAGAAGGGTACCTGAACTAGCAGATTCCTCAATCCTCACCCATTATAGGCTCATACGGACCGAGTTCGGTTCAAGGGAATACATTTCCCTATGGATATGCGGAGATGAGAATCTCACGAAGCACATAGGTATGGATGTATCCCGGAAGCAATCCACTAGCCCATGCGAAGGTGAAAACCTCACGAAGGCGTAGTTTCTTACTCCCACTTAAGGGTGCGACCACAACGGTCATGCAATGCAATGTGCGCAAGAGAATAACAATCATATGCAATGACACAAACGAATGCAACAAAAAGATCGTAATTTTCAAATTTTCAAATCGAATTTTCAAATTTTCGACTCAGGACAGAAAATAATCAATTTATGACTTGACTCTTTTTGCAGTTCCCAGTGGAGCTGCCAAGCTGTCGAAACCATTTGTTTGTAAAACGGGGATCGACTAGGGTTTTGAAAACGAAAATAAAAATGGGAGTCGCCACCGATCTTTATTAGGTGTGATCGGATCACCTTTGTTTTAGTTTACTAAAACTGTGTTTTTGGTCTACGAAATTCGAGAAAACGGGTTTGGGAGTCGGTTACGTGCAAGGAAGGGTTAGCACCCTCGTCACGCCCAAACTTGGTACCTAATTGATTATTTAATGTCTTTATGTCGAAAGTTGAAAATTTGAAAAAGATTTTAAAAATACGATCTCTTTTAAAAATATTTGAATTTACTCGAATTGGATATTAGGACTCTCTTGCTTCGAAGGAATAAAATGTCACAACCAGCACGTTAGGACACGACAATTTAAATCCTCGGATTCAAGATTATCTCATGATTCTCGAGACTAATGCATTGAAAATATCAAAAGGATATTCGATGATTTGGCCAAACAAAAAATCGAAACCCAGCACGTTAGAGCACGATTTCTCGAATTTCTAATCGCAGAATATTGCCTTATTTTGAAAGATTTTCGCTTTTGGATAATCGCGAGTGTAACACTCAAAGACGTACTTTGATTTTGTTTGAAATAAAATGATGCGATCTAAGTTGGATAAATATGTTGGGATTTAATCACAATATGAAAGCACAGTAGTAATGATCAAGGAGCAACAATTCATGAACGCAAGATTATACAATGAACTACAATAATATGACAATACAAATAAATGAAACATGGTACATGCAATGACAACGATCTCACGTTATACAAGCACTAGTATTAATATTAGCTAACTAATGAATTAAGAACCAAATTTAAAAGAGTTACTAAATGAATTTACACAAATAAAATATAATGAGCTTTAAAATACATAAAAATGAATAGTTTAAAAAAAGAAAATTTGACATCATCAATATACAATAAATTTTATATAGAAAACAAAAATTAAAACAAAGTATATAAAAGTTTGACATAAAAAGATGTCATATTTAATAGTAATATACATATATGAGTTTTGAAATTATATATAAAAATGGTGTTATATAATATGATTTGAAATGAAATTTATAAACAATAAAGATTTAATAAAATTTATGTGTATAATATGTAACAATGCATGCAAAGTATTTAAAATCTATATAAAATTCCAAAACACATAATGTATATACAATAAAATGCTAATGATTTAAAAGGATATAAGTAACGGAAATTATAATATACAAAAGAATGCATAAGTGTATAAAAAAAATGACTTAAAGTGTATAAAAAATGGATATACTTATATTAATAGCAAAATCTATATGATATGAAATTAATAATATACAAAATAATTTAAAACATAACAGATTGGTTTTAAGATAATAATATATAAAATACATGCATCTAATAATATATACAGTATTTATAATTAATAAATAAATACTAAATTTAAAAAAAGTTGAAATCCAACTGACCAAAGGGTTGAATCAGAATTGAAATAAAATTAAGAGATTAAATAAAAAATAGAACGAATTAGGGGCCCGATTGAACTCGCTGCAAAGGGGAGGACCAAACGTGCAATTACCCCCAAGCCACTAACTGCAGCGTTCAAATGTGGATCAAATTGAAATAACGCATAAAATTCGGGGCAAAATTTAAAATTTTTTTAAAAAATGAAACCAGGTACGATTGAATAGTGGCGCAACATGGGAGGACCAAACGCGCAATTTACCCATTCAGGGTAAAAACGCACGGATCCCCTGCTATCCGGGTCGGGTCGCACGGATTCCCCCAAAACGACTCCGTTTTGGCGCTTGGGGGAACCCACCGAAACGGTGCCGTTCGAGAGGGTATTTAAACCTAAAATTTTCCTTTTTTTCATTTCTGGTTCTCCTTTCTTCAAAAAATAAAAAAACTTTAACCTCTCCTCTCTTTTCGCCCTACGATCGGGCTTCTTCCATCACCGTCGCACCACCACCGCTTCAGGTGGCCAACGAGGCGCGAGGATGAGCCTTGGTCCTCCGTTTGAAGGTCTCTTTGAAGACCAGGCCTTCGGTGTCCCCCAAATCGAAGGGAATAGGCCTCCAATATCCCTTCTCGATCCAAGTTCCAACAACGGAGAGAGGGTACTTCGACGCTGCGACCATAGGGTTTCGGGAAGGTTCCTATCGCCTTTCTTTTTCGATTTTGCTTACGAAGATTTTGAAATAATAAAATAAAATAATAAAATAAAAATGACAGTAAATAAAAAAGAAACTGACCATAGGGCAATCGACTGTAGTCCCTCCACACATGCAGCGACATAGGGCATATGAGCCAGTGGCCGATATGGAGGCCGAGCCAATGGCAGATCCTGATCCTGAGTCGGAGCCCGAGCAATCACATTCACATTCGGATGCACATTCGTATCGTCCAGATGTGCCGGGCAATGACTACTTCTCGAGCTCGTCAGGGGGTGGATATCATTACGGGTTTGATATATTTGGATCGTACCCACCGCAGTATACCACTTTCGGCTCGTATCCACTGCAGGACATCAGACCTCCTGGGTCGTATCCACTGGATCATGACACTCCTTCTGTCTCAAGTTCATCGATGCCATTCGAGCCACATGATTTTTCTGCCATGTTTAGTACACCCCCACCTGGGCCTGAAGAGGATGTTGGTCATCGCGAGCACCCACAACGTGAACGTCGACCTCCGTAGAAGTATACCTCTAGGACCACACCATCGAACCATCAATTTTAGATGTTTCTAGTGATATTGATATTACTCTAGTTTTTATTTTTTTTATATTACAATGTTTTTACTTTTTTTGTATAAATTTAATTCGATTAATTGGAACTTTACAATTTGTACCAAAATTTGACCATAACGCAGAGTAGATTAATTTGGAGATTATAACATTAAAACACTAATAAACATTACAACCGTAATAACCCAAATTTCAGCGATGTCAGAAATAGTGGTTCGAGACCATCGAACCCGACAAATGAACTCGTAGATTATATTATTTAATATTTATGAGCCAAATGTAGCTTTTAAAAAGGTTTTGAAATAATAAATTGTGTTTTACAAAGATTTATTTGGTCAAGAAATTGAGAAAAAAGAATTATCGAAATCTCAGTGTTATAAACTGAGCCATAAATATTATTGAAAAATCATGTAAATGATGTGTTTTTTTAATATAAATTAAATACATTACAACATAAGCTCAATTCTCACTCGTTCGTGACGATTGTCCAACATGGTAGTTTCGCTGCGGGCATTTACTTCGATTATGACCACCTAACCTGCATAATCCACAACGCTTACCGTCGGATTTCTCCCTAATGTCCATTTCATTATGGATTCTGAATGACTGCAGACGACCTCTCGGATTCCTGCGTAGCACTCTGTCTGGGACAAGCTCGAAAGTCGTCCGAGGCACCTCCCACATAGACAGGTCAGACAGGACAGGGAACTCATTTTCCCAGACACGCAACGTGTGCTCGACTGTGTACACATCATCAACAAATTGTTCAACATTAAGGTTCACTTTAGCATACGCTACCACGACATGTGTACACGAATAATGAAGTGTTTGGAACCTCTTGCATTCGCACTATCTGTTCCGGAGATCAACTCCATAGGACCTAGGTGGTATACCGGGTCGACGACCGATGGACTCCGTAACTCGAAAAGTTTCCAGGCGTTATGAATATATTTCTATAGTTATCGACTTCGCAATCTGACGGTTTGCAATCAATGCATCCCTGACATCTTCGACAAACACGTGTCCCGCCTCCATCTGGTTGACTTGTTGTTCACTCATTCTTGGCATCAAGGTTGCCAACCTGTAGAATGTAGCCGAGAAGATAGATGAAATTGGAAGATGTCATATTTTCAACAACACAGCGTTGACCCCCTCCACCAAGTTTGTAGTCATTTGACCATAATGAAAGCCCTCGTCAAAACTTTGAGTCCATTGCCACGGCTCCATTGTACCCAACCACTGTCGAAAAGATGTGTTCATTTGATCTTCCATGTCACTCTCAAGTCGAGTCATTCTTTGGCGAAAAATTTGTGGCTCTAACTTGTACGCTGTATATGTATTAAGAAAAGATAAGTTACAGTAACTGGATAACATGAAACATTAAAACTTATATTGAAAAGATAAGGTTATCCTTTACCCATTTTCACCACTTGTCTCTTCCAGTCTGTATTCTTATAATCTCGAAGGAAGTTAGCCGTAATGTGACGGATGCAGTAAATAGATCTCCATGGCACACCGGAACGCCTAACTGCGGTAATTAATCCTTTCCCTCTATCGGAGATGATGCAAATATTATCATTGCTAATAACATACCTCCGCAGGTTGGTAAGGAAGAATTCCCAGGATTCCAAGTTCTCCTTATCTACGATGGAAAATGCTATCGGAAGCACGTTCCTATTGCCATCTTGAGTAACCGCAATAAGTAGGATCTGTGTATATTTTCCATATAGCCAAGTCCCATCCACCTGCACAAACGGCTTGCAGTGTGGAAATGCCCGCACACATGGATCAAACGTCTAGAACATCCGATGAAAAATTCTTTTCCCCGGCTGTAATTGGTCATCCAGGCCGTAATAAGGTCGTGTCTGTAACTCAATCACAGTCCCTGGTACGTACTCCTGCATAACAGCTATCCATCCCTGTAGCTCGTTATATGACGAATCGTAATCCCCATACAATTGCTCCATTGCCATCTGTTTAGCTATCCACACCTTTCGATATGATACTCAATACTGGAATCGTGCTTGTATTTTGGCAATCAGTACCGAAACTTTAATGGTCGACATGTCATTCATCATTGGCATGATACACGTACATATAGTTTTGGAATCAAGTTTTTGATGATCTTCTGTCATACGTGTTGATGTGCATGTGTGAGGTCCAACAAATTTTTGTATCTCCCACATCTGTGAATTTTGAATGAATGCAGCTCGTACCAGCCAATTGCAACCTTCCGCTGCCTTCCAACACTCCCTAATATATACCGTCAGTTTAGACACTGCCACTTTGTAATCCACTGATATATTCATGCTATACCGTTTAATAGCAAATACGCACTCTTCTTTACTTTCAAACCTCTGGCCTACGAACAACTCCTCATGATCAGAATTTACGGACAGCCAGTGAGCAGGAAGTATTTCAGGGTACTCCGGGAACTCAGCTACAAGCGCTGCGTCGGGGTCTATGACAGACATGTGGGGCCCAGGATTATTGTGTATCATAATACATCACATCTGGTTCCCAACCGAAGACATGTTAATGTTTCCATCGTCATTCACATCTTCGTCGTCAATATCATCAGGTATATCGTCCACATCGGGATCACTGTCACTCTCGACCTCTTGCTTACAATGATCACTACTATCGTATCCATCATCACCAACCACATCAATATCTGGTGTAATATTAAGATCGATATCGATCTCATGTATAGTCGATTCACTATCAACGTACGATATTAGAGGCACAATGCATGGTTCTTGAGCTCCATGTTCTTCACCATATGCATTGATGTCTTCATTTTGCTCAATACCGGCTAACTCAGCAAATAAGTGAATCGGTGCATTTTTGTTACTCCCATTCCCATTTCCACAGTAAAAAGTGATCATTGTCTCCACGTCTTCGTCGTCTACAAGTTCCATTTCGGTGAATTTGATCGGATCTGTCGAAACTAGAAACTCGTAGAAAATTCTCGAAATCCTTCTCCCACAATGTCTAACAATTTTTGCGTTAATCCTTCCCTTCATATAATTCAACAAGACATTTCTATTAAATCTCATTGCTATTTGTTGCCGACATTCAAATATGCATCCAACAGTTGTTGTCAAGATGATTCTATCAAAATAAACGCATACGAAAAACTGATCATCCATCTTCAATATTCAATCTGTTAAAAAATAAAAAAAATTCTCAAAACAATCTCGAACAGTAAATAAATTACTTAAATAAAAAAATTAATGTTTCAATATGAAATTTTTTTCATTCATAAGCTCATCCAATTTCAGTTATCATTTTGTACATGAACAACATTTATCTTTACATTTAACCACTTAAATTCAGTTCTACGTTTTCTTCCATCTCCGATCTTGTATCTTCCTCTGGGAAATACTATACAATTCAATTTAGAAATTCTTGATTCTCTTCATATTCATCTTCTACAATCCATTTTGGAAATTCATCGGGATCTTCTTTCTCTTCAATTTTTACAATGAGTATTGAATTTAGAAATTCTCTTGGTAATTTCCTAACATCTAATTTATCCATCCATGGTATGTCAAACACACTTTGCTTCCAAGTCAACTTTCGTGAGCCTATACTTTGCCTCACTGTTTTCCTAGTTCCATAAGAGATTATAAACTTCACAAAGCATATAACTAGATTCCAATAGGTTCGTGGTACCAATGTCTTCCAAAGTTCGTCTAAAATGATTTGATGGTCCCGTTCTATTAATGTCCCTCTAATGGTTAAGTATTGCACTTTATTCTTCCTAATCATTTCATGACCATTCCACAACACTTCTTGCATCTTTTTATTTACGGTAATAAGGTGTTGAACAATGTCTTCTTGTGGTTTCATTCTGTAATCTTGCACTTCTCTCATCATCTTATCAACTTTCTCCCTTTGTGCTGAAGTTATTATCTCATCAGGCAATACCAAATATGTTGCCATTTCTACCAATATCTATAGTAGAAATATTTTTAATTTTTATCACTAATTAACAATTACTTTATAATAGTTTTACTAATATAAAAACTTTCAAATATATTAAAAAATTAAAACAGAACATTCACAATAAACAAATAATTAATATAAATACAAAACTTACTAACAAATCAAAATAAACAAACAAAATAGCTTTAAAACAAAACATAAAAATAACAAAAACAATAATTAGGGTTTTTTACTAACAATATTAATAATAATACTAACTAAAATAATAATTAGGGTTTTTTGCTAACAATATTAATAATATTAACTAAAATAATAATTAGGTTTTTTTACTAACAATTAATACTAATAATACTAACTAAAATAATAATTAGGGTTTTACTAACAATAATAGTTAACAATAATAATAATAATAGTTTTTTTTTACTAACAATATTAATAACTAACAATTATAATAATAATAATTAGAGTTTTTTACTAACAATACTAATAATACTAACTAAAATAATAATTAGGGTTTCCCTAACAATAATAGTTAACAACAACAACAATAATAATAATAATAATAATAATAATAATAATAATAATAATAATAATAATAATAAATAATAATAGTTTCTTTTACTAACAATAATACTAACTAAAATAATAATTACGGTTTTACTAACAATAATGTTGACAATAATAATAGTATTTTTTACTACCAATATTAATAACTAACAACAACAACAACAACAACAACAACAACAACAATAATAATAATAATAATAATTAGGGTTTTTCCTAATCCTAATAACGAACACAATAATAATAATAATAATAGTTTTTTACTAAAAATAATACTAACTAACACTAATAAATAAGGTTTTACTAAAAATAATAACTAACAATAATATAGTGTAAAAACTAACAATCATACTAACTAAAATAATAATTAGGGTTATTACTAATCCTAATAACTATAAATAAGAATAACCAAACCTGTAACACCCCAAACCCGGCCTATACGTTACGACCAGATCTGGCATGTCACATGGAATGGTTGTTAAGAAAGTTGCGTGTTTGTAAAATGTTCGCTTTTTTTAAAACTCCGAGTTTAGGTGTTTGTTTATAAAAACCCGTTTAACTCCATGTCCATTTTAGAAAAGTTGTGATTAATTTGAAAACTGCTTTTATTAGGAGATTTGAGTTTGAATTGTTGGTAAAATCTAGTTTATATCAGAAATCAGCTTCAGTGAATTTCGAACATGTGATATTTTGAAAACTGTTTTCGACGTTTAGGAGAACTCAGTGTTTAATCAATTATAGTTTGAATAATCGTTCGTTATCGTTTTGGAAAACCAACAATTTTTAAGGTTTTAGGGAAATCCCGTATTGAACATTTAATAGTAAGCAGAAACCAAGTTAAAAGTTTAAAAACCAAATAAAATACCAAAGGCCTTATTACAAAACATAAACCCAAATTAAAATAAAAATTTAAAGAAAAGTAAAACGGAATTTACTAAAGAAACGACGTATGGCCACCACAGAGTCCACCTCGGCTCCAAATCCTCACTGCTGGGGATTACCTGAAAAATTAAAGCAGAGGGGAGAGTTACGAGAACTCAGTGTGTAATCCCCTAATCTGACATTAATTGGGCCTTAGCCCTTACGGAAACAAAATGGGCCTTAGCCCTTATGAAGACAAACTGGGCCTTAGCCCTATCAGCATGATAATACAAACAATGCATGCAATGCAATCCAGCCCAGCCAAATATTCCATCAGTTACACACCACCCGTATCCAGCCTAACACACATGTGGGGATTTCTACAATCAACCCTCCATCCGCTACACACCTCGATGGCAATCACGCTGCTCATCACTGAAATTGTGGCAGAGCCACCGAAATACACTTCCCCATTCATCAATATCATATCCCAATCCCATGCAACATATCATGACATAATAATTTAGTGCATGCATGTACGTACCAATATAACAGATAAGCGGAATACACAGTCATGCCAAATCTACCCAAAAGGGTATAATCATAAATTTACTCACCTGGGCCATTTCCAAACTCTCCCACTATGGGGTATCTCATACCTTGCCCATTAAGGGTGTTTCGGCTTTTAGCCGGCAAACAGAATAATACACAACAAGTGAATAAAGGTGTGAGATTACACACCTGATTACGTGGAGAACTAGACACTATCGGTCGATGTCACCTAAGACAATACATCACACAATTAGCTTACAGCAAAAACTATGGGAGATCTATAACCCACGTCTAACCGTACGCTTACTAACACTTACCCTCACTAGCGCAAATCACCACAATTTGCTTATCCAAATCTGATGTCGTCTCCCTTCCACAACCTGGCGGAAAATCTCGAATTGCTGACACCCTACGTCATTTGAACTTAGGAGCAGAGGCTACGAGTTCACTCCCCTTGGGCTCCCTCAACGCAACCCCCCTTAAATCGGCTACCACTCGCCTCCATGAAGAAAGTCTCGATCAGTAACGTAACACAGTGAAAGAATGATGGTTGTCTAACAAGAAGGTTTGGTTATGGCAGAGTAAAACGAAAAGAGAAAGTGAAATGAAACCAAGGAGATAACTCCTTACCTTACTTACCAAAGCAGCTCAGTTCTATCCACTTGACTGAGTTCCTAAATAAACTCACGAGTTAGAAATGATGTTCCAAAATACTGAAGAAACGGCCTTTCAGCCTAAATGAATCGTGAATGAGGGCATCCAATCATTCCCCCTATTCGGCCAATGACCACTTACCCAGATGCCCTAGATTCGGTCACTGCTAACAAGAGCTTCGGCTTTCACGAAGGAACAAACACGCTTCAAGGTGGAGAGGGGTATTCTGATTTGACCTAAAAAGAAAGGAGTTAAGAGATAGATGTTTTTGGTTCTTTAGGAGAGAAGAGAGAAAAGAGATAGGAGAAACATAATAAATGAAAGTGAACACATTACCTTCAACTAGAAAAAGAACCGATAAGAGAGGAGATTCGGCAACCCACAAGAAACTACCAAAGATGCGTATGAAAGGATGGGTTACAAAAAGATGGAGTATTCGCCTAGCAAGAAACGATCAAGATTTGAGAAGGTTTATGTTCGGCTAACAGAGAAACCGAGAGAAGAAGAAGGAGAAGAAGTGCGATTCTTTGATTTAGAGAAGAAAAGAGAAGAAAGTCATAAGTGAAGAGAAAATGTTCGAAGAGTTAAAAGAAAACTAAAATGGAAAATTATGGTTTCGACAGAGGAGCTTTGAAACAAGAAGACCCGAAATACAACCTCCACTAGAGAGTTTCGGCACACTCAATATGAGAACAAACAACTCAGATATTCGACAATACTGTAGTTGAAAAGAAAGGTCCCGAAAGGCTTAAGAGAAAGATGTACGAAATTGTAGAAAAGAAGGAAAAAAATAGCCAAGAGACCTAAAGGAATTTTGGCACTACACCTAAAAGAGTTTCGGTTTGCTTTCTTGCTACTTACCCAAAATGCCGAATTTGCTTCACTATCCCCACCTCTAGCTGAAATTCACCTCCCATAAACCCCACATTTGGCCAAGCACTCCCCACACCATCCATATCCCTTGATTTACTCCTCAACTTGCTCCTCAATCCACTCTCCATCATCCATTTGAACTAGTTGACCAATTCAAATCTCCACCTGGTAGAGTCCCAAACCAACTTCACCTCTTCTCACCTTGAGCACAAAATAAATACTCCAAAATGCAGCATGTGCGATTTGAACCCCACTCCCCATGCTACTTCGTTGACGCCACAACCACAAATCACAAGCTCCTCTTGTGTTACCAAAACACAAACAATTATACTCAAATCCTGCTTCCACTAGCTCTCCCCCCTAAAGTACTCAAAAACCAAACTTTCACCAGGGCCTAGGCTCGACCTCGAGCCTTCCCAGGACCCCCGAACACACCCAAATAACAAGCTTAGCTAGCCAAACACATAGAATAATGCAAAATGCAGAACCCCTAATTTTAGGAGGTTATAAAACCCTAAAAACTAACAATGATAATACTAACTAAAATAATAATTAGGGTTTTTACTAATCTTAATAACTGACAATAATAAATAAACTAACAACAAAAAAAATGAAAAACATACAAAAAAAAAATGATAATCCATTATTTTTAAAATAAATACCTTATTTTTTCTCTTTTTTTTCTTCTCTTTCTTTCTCCTTTCTCTTCTCTATTTTCTTTCTCTCTTTTTTTTGGGCACCGGCGCTGCCTCCTCCTCCTCCTCCTCCTCCTCTTTCTTCTTCTTCTCTCGCATGCAATGAAAATGAAATTGGGGACCATTTAAGGTCCCCAAATCAGAGAAAATGGACAAATTTGTTGCTGTATGGATCTGTCCCGTCAAGTTGCTGCCTCTGGCACACCCTCCTCCCTATTTTTTTTAAATAGCTTTTTTAACATTGTTTTATTTTTATTTTTTAACGGTATGTAGCAGGAAAATGGCAAACCAGGGTGGTGCCGCCTCTGGCATAGGCGTAACCACCCTGGATGTACCATTTTGGTACATAATTTTTGACATGTACCATTTTGGTTATTTTTTTATTTTAGACTAAATGTGTAAAAAACTCGTTGCCCCAATAAATAAATATCTGAAAAAACAACAAAAAACCACGCCCGCAATAAAACAAAACCAGATTTCGAAAAAAACAAAAACAAAGCAAAAAAAAAAATCCAAAAGGCACAAAGCTTCTCCCTAGCAAAACCAGGAAAGCCATGAATCCAGCTGAAGAATCCTCTCTTAAGCCTGCAACGAACCACTGCATGGATCAATAGTGATTTTCCAAAGAGAGTGAAATTTTGGTACCTTCATCGAAGTGAAGAAAGGTAGATTCCGAAAAACCAAAACAAGAAAACAAATTAGGTTTTCAATAAGCAGTGCGACCAATCCATCGTTGTCGTTCGTCCCACTATCTCCTATGCCTTTATGATCCAGAATCTTTCCACATCGAACCGTCGTCCCTCCCTAGCCAATACATGAGCCACATCGTTAGCATCTCTTTTTACATGCAAAAAGGTAATCCTATAAAAAAAACCCAAACAACCTTTAATATATTCAATTAATGAGCAAAAAATTAATCTGTCAATTGTAAGAGATTTTAAATGTTTAATGATTTTCAATGAATCACCTTCAATCTAAACCCTACGAAAACCTTGATCAACTACAAACAGGACTACTTGTTCACATGCCCAGGCCTCAGCAACGAATGCATCTTCAATATTAGCAAATGGGTAGGTACACGCCCCCATAATCTGCCCCAAATCATTCTGTGCTAGAACCCCTGTTGTGTGTGAATTTGCAAATTGTGCAAGTATACACATCGAATCAAGTAATAAAGTGATGAGTGAGATTGTCTCCACAGGGATCAAATAGGAGTAAATCGGTCAAGTTATTATAGTGAAGTGTGATTAATGCTATGGCAAACCAATAATAAGAATGCAGTGGCAATTGAGAGAATGATGATTTCTAAAATGTGCAAAACAAATAAGCAATCAATTAAGAAGGTTGTGACAAAGACACTATGACAAACGATAGAGGGGCTACGATGTTGATTGAGTAGGCTAGGATTAATCAAGAATCTGCCCTTACTAATCTTTAACACTTCAGCAAAATCTTAATTATTCTACTGCTCAGAATGGTTTTACTGTGGTTTGCTTCTTTCGAGAACAAGACCTAAAGTACCTCACCTAAGGCGCTATATGTCTATAGGCCTTGAGTTTGGTTCCGAATATTGTTTCTTCTTCCTTCCGTATGAAATACTATTCTATGTCTAAAGACTACTACAAGTAATTGATTAAACACTCGCTTATATCATTCAACTTCGATCTAAGTAACCTAACCTTATTAGACTTAGGTTATTTTTTATATACTTGTTGCACATTCGTCAATGCACTACATGCATGCAATCCTGAAATACCATTGAATGAAAGAGTAGATTAATCTAGATCTAAACTTCATCCATTAATAGAAATAAGTGTTTCATCAAAGTAATCCCAACCCTAAGAGATTTAACTCATGGTTTGGCAAATAAAATTCAAGTTTAACACAATAACCAACAATTTCTTCATCAATTAAGCTCACGAAGAAACAAGATAAGAAATAGAGGAAGAATTCTAGGATGACAGCTTTAGCCTATCAAACTCTCAACATAGGAAACACAATGTCTTGCGGTGGCCAAGGATGGCTGCCTTCTTCTTCCACCTTTTTCCCTGTCCTTGTTCTCAGTCACTTCCCTCTTATAATAGCCCATTTTTTTAGTGGTGCCAGAAACAATGGTTTCAGGCTACAAATATGACAAGTGAGCTCGTAAATATTATTATTTAATATTTACGAGTCAATTATAGTATTAAAATAAATTTTGAATTGGCAAATTATGTTATTTGAATGAATAATTAAGTTCAAGTGGTAGGACCCTAAGGTCAAGTTGTTTTAGAAAATTAGGTATTGAGACCTTGTTTCTATAATCCGAGCTGTAAATATTTTAATAAATATTTACAGAGTATTATTAAGGTTGTATTAAAGTTTCATTAAGAAATTTTAATGTTTAGATAGTTTATTAATTAAAAAGGACTAAATCATAAAGGATGTAAAACTTGATCACTATTAGATTTGAATGATTAAATGGCCTAATTAGTAATGTGGGAGGAACAATAATGAAATTAGTCATTATTTTAGATAGTGGACGGTAATGGAGCTAATTTTAAAGAAAAAAATTTGAAAGAAATTAGTATTAATGACAATTTTTTAAAATTTGTGAAATTAAAACAAAATTAAATGTTGTAAAATGTGTTTCTTCTTTATTTTGCCTTCTCCATAGCCGAAAAACACCCAAAAACCTAGCTTGAAGGTTCGGCCATTGTAGTCTCTTGCATGTAATCGCATTTTGATTTCGTTTCTTGTAATTTTTATGTTTTTGAGATCGTTGCAACTAGGTCCAACTAGCCCGTACCTTCGTTTCAAAACTGTAAAGATTTTGAATTTTTCCATTGATGAATATTTGTGATTTTAGATGTTAAATGACGAATTTGAAGTACTAGTTGTTATTTATAAGTATTCTGTTAAGTGATTTTTGATGAATCTAACGATTAAGGATTAAATTGTTGAAATAGTAAAAGTACAAGGATTTAATGTGTAATAAAAATAAATATGGGTTATAGTATGGTTCCAATAAATTTGGGTAAGCTTAAATTTGAGTAAAAATGGTTAATTTGTGTAACATCCCAAACTCGGCCTAAACATTATGACCGGATCTAGCATGTCACATAGAAGGGTTGTTTAAAAACTTGCGCATTCGTTAAAAAGTTCGTATTCTTTTTGAAACTTCGAGCTTTGTTGTTTGTGAAAATCATATTTGATTTTGTGGTTTTCTTGTAAAAACGTTATTATTATTATTTCCGAAAACTTTGTTTATAACAGAAATCAGATTCAGTAAATTGCGAAAATGTGATATTTTGAAAAACAGTTATTGTCATTTTAAGAAAATCCAGAGTTTAATCGTTTATAGTTTGAATATATCTAAAATGAAAGCTTAAAAAAAATTAAGTCCAATGGCCTTATTACAAAATATTAAACCCAAATTTAAATAAATCTCAAAATAAAGCAAAACGGAAATTTACTAAAGTTTGGGAGAAGTACTCCGATGTATGGCCACCACAGAGTCCTCCGCAGCTCTAAATCCTCAAAGTTGGGGATCACCTGCAAGATTAAAGCAGAGGGGTGAGTTACGAGAACTCAGTGTGTAATCCCCTAATCGGTCATTAACTGGGCCCGAGCCCATACAGAAGCAGACTTGGCCGAAGCCCTTATAGAAGCAGTCTGGGTCGAAGCCCTATTTGGTAAATAAACTGGGCCTTAGCCCTATAAACATGATAATGCAACCAGAATATGCAACCCAACTTAACAATCCATCCGCTACACACCACCCGTACCAGCCCTACACACCTGTGGGGATTTCTAAATCGACCCACCCATCCGCTACACACCAATAGGGCAGACCAACTGCCAATCACAGAATTTATGGCGAAGCCACCAGAATATCAGAATATACGTGGCATAGCCACCAGATAGAATGTGGCAGAGCCATCAGATCAGAATGTGGCAGAGCCACCAGAATACACTTCCTCCAATCATCAATATCCCAACCCCATGCAGAATGTCATGTATGCAAAGCACATATAAAAAATGATGTATGAAATAAATTACCATCAAAACCAGTTAACCAGGATACACAATCATACTAATCACAGTCAAATCGGTCATATCATAGCACAAGCCAATCATTTACCTACAAGGGAAAATCAGTCATTTTACCCTTTAAGGGTATTCCGGTAACCTACCCTTCAGGGGTAGTTCGGGAATTCTACTCATAACTAATTCCTATATGCAGTGCATCTCAAAAATAATCAATCATACAATTAACACATACAACGCTAGTACTACCATGAGGGTACAACGGTCATTTTGTTGTTTAGGGGTACAACGTAATTTCACCCCTTAGGGGTATTTCGGTAATTTCACAAACCAGGGGTATTTCGATAATTTTGCAAATTAGGGGTATTTTAGTAATTTTACAAATCAGGGTATCTCGATAATTTTGTAAATCGGGGGTATTTCGGTAATTTTCAAATCAAGGGTATTTCAGTAATTTTGCAAATTGGAGGTATTTCAGTAATTTTGCAAACCAAGGGTATTTCGATACTTTTACAAATCAAGGGTATTTCGATAATTTTGTCAACCCCTCAGAAAGTCTACAGTCGCCTCGAGCGACTCAAGTATTCTAAATAGAGATAATGATGCGAATGGGCCTAAGGCCTACTCCCGACCCAAATGAGCCCACAAGCTCGTGTGGCCCATTTAGCCCAAATCTAGCCACAGATATGAGATTCACATAGTCTAGTCCAACATCTACTACACAATCATACAACTTATTCTTATGGGCCCACGAGCCCATTGGGTCCACTTGGCCCCGTTCAGCCCATCGTTGCCCAAACAGCATCAACCGACAAGAATATTCATGGTGGCCTCGACTATCACGTCGAAGCTCCCACACATGCGCTCGCACGCTCGTGTGGTTACCATCGTCGTGTGACCGGCATTTCGACATTGCCGCTTTACAGCTAGAGCAGTGCGAAATACACACCTGATAGGAATCTGGAGCTGATCCACACTCCGAATGCTCCTATGCCAAAACGCCCACCAAGGTATGCTTACTCCCTCATAGATAGCTCTATTTAAAGCCAGCTTCTCACCTTCCCTCTTGCTAGCTTTCCGATGTGGGATCCCTCCTTCAGTAGAGTTTAAATCCAACACAAACTCTGGCCGTCCAATCCGCAAAATCAATACTCCCTTGCTTGTCATGAGATTCGAACCCAGGCTCCCCTGTAGCATAATCCACGCCGCTAGCCACTTTACCAACTAGCTCCTTGTTGTCTTAAAACATGCGCAACCAAATATAAGTCTATGAGCCAAATTCTAAGTTAATTTAAAAAGAAAATCAAAATGCAAGCGCCAAGACTTGAACCTTGGACCCCTTGCTTCCTTGTGGCGTCATTCCCTTGTCTCCCATGTAGCGTCATTTGCCACTAGACCACAATTCCTTTTGTGTTACTTTCTCCACATTTTATTCTTAAAGCCTACTTACTAACTCCCAGGGTTTTACTCACCTAAAACCAAAATTTCCCTAAAGCCCAAGTTTGATCCTGGGACTTCATAAAAGCCCCCTAACCTTCCAAAACCATTCACCTAATAGATCTAACACGCATTAGTGTCGTTCTCTTGTTCTTAAAAATTTTGAACGCTCCCTCGCCCAAGGCCAAATGGGCCCAATCCTACTAGGCCCAAATTCGGGGAGTTACAATTTGCATGTTTTAAGATCAGGGACTAAATTGAATAAAAGTAAAATGTTAGGGGCAATTTTGTAAAATGTCAAAAATGACTAAATTGCATAAAATGAATTGGTTTTGATGTTTGAATTAATGAATTGAATGAAATTCTTAATTTAGATCAAGAACGAGTGGAAAATCAAGGAGAAGAGAAAATTACCAAATAGCACATATACTTAGTCATTACTGCAATTTAGTTAGGTAAGTTCCTAATTTGATTAAATTAATTAGTTGTTGTTTTGATTGTTTAATATTTAATTATTTATATATGAGTCGTGTTTGTTGGCTTGAAAGAAATGACTAAGACCATAGTTGAAAGATACTATGGTACTATACCGAAAATAAATAATACCATAGTTGAAAGACACTGTGGCACCATACCAGAAACAAGTAAGACCATAGCTGAAAGACGTTATGGCATCACGATTCTATCGAGTAAGACCGTAGTTGAAAGACGCTATAGCATCACGAATCAAATAAATAAGACCATAGTTGAAAAACACTATAGCAGCACGACGGAAAATAAATAAGACCATGGTTGAAAAACACTATGGCATCAAGACAAGAATAAATAAGACCATGGTTGAAAGACACCATGGTGCTCTCCAATCATTTGCTATTCAGGTAACATGTTTCAAGTGAGATATGTATCGTAAGTATGAATACGAGTTGATATTTTGACTAGCATAGTTTGATAATGAATGTCAATGCCTTGGTGTGATTATATATACCTTATATGTCTATAAATATGTTAAATCGTGATGTTGTGGTGTGTTTAGAGAATTAAATGGTGATATGAGTATTTTCCTATTATTCGATGTTATTTCATTTGATTCAATGGGTAAGTAAAGATTAATGTAAATAAATATATAAAAACTTAATGTACTAATGTTAATAAGAAATCAAAATATGGATATGCATATATGCAATGAAAAGGATCGAAAAGGTAAGCTTTCATTTGGCAATATGCATATGTTCATGGAAAAGTTAAATGATTTAAA